>CAIGQW010053631.1:4503140-4535296 GCA_903798125.1 Danio choprae
TGCTGAGTGGAGGAGATCTGTACTGAAGTGAAATATACCACCTTCTTCCCTACACGACGCTCTTCCATATATATATATATATATGTGTATGTATATGTATGATCTCAGTTGTTCTGAAATATTACACAAATAAATATACTACTAATATATTCACAAAATGTACTCATTCATTAGAAGATAGTTATCCCACATTTAAGAGAGTATATTTACAGTACAACACTAGCTTTGCTTTTTGGGTGCTGTGTTTTTTGGAAGACTGCACACTCTAGCATAAACAGGCCTGGACGGCAGAAAGAAGGTGGTATATTTCACTTCAGTACAGATCTCCTCCACTCAGCAAGCACTGCCTGTACGTTAGAAGCTGGACAGCTGCAGACAGCCACTCCACTAAAAAAAAAACCCTGAGGGATGGGCTTAGTGGTACGATACGGCTCGTGCAACAGAGAGAGAAAGGGGACAAGCGGTTAAACATGTTTTTACAGATGAATGAAAGCTGTAATCGGGCCCAGGGCGACCACACAGAGGAGGAATGCTGAGCTGGGGTACAGTAACGGCAAAATGAGCAGTTCACTACTACTGAAATCCATGAAAAATGCACTAATAGGGTCAGATGGCCTGTTTCCTTCAGCTTAAATCAGCTTCTAAACAAACAGTGTACCAAAACCTAGATCAGATATAGCTGGACAATGAATTGGTTTCGATTAAATGAGGGTTTCAAGAAATGGGCCTCAAATTTGGCCCAAAACTGACCTGATTTCAGTAACGCTACCCATTAGCCCCAAATATGCTTTTGAAATCCCAAAACAAACTCTGCTTGAAATGAAGTCGAAATGTTATTGTTTGGAATATATCAGAGCCTTTGAATGAAAACTCACTCACAACTAAAAAATATTTATAAGCAACAAAAAAATGAACAAAAAATGTAAGTTTTTAGTACAAGTATCCTCTTTTGACAAGTATTTCTGACAATAGAAACAACAAAAAGCATGTGATCAAGTCTTCGAGATATCATTATGAAATCATAGTTGATGAGCTTTAACTAGGTGTCACATGACGTTCACGCAGCTGTGCACAATTTTTCACATTTACACACAATAATTTTCACTTGCAAATATGAGCGAAACACACTGCACAGGCCTGAAATATCAGATCAAGGAGACAGATCAGCAGTGAAAGCTAACACACACCCTGTGACTCCTGCTATGCTTATTTAAGAGGGTTGACATTTTCGTGAACAACAGGTGAAAAGTAAAAACTACCCCTGAACCATCCCCACACATGTGGGTGCCAAAAATATGATCCAAAAAAGTTCAGCAGTTTAGCAGCAGCAAGGAATGTTATATCACAGAATGGATCAACGTGCTTGCTACAATTTTAACAATAGTTTACTGCTATATACACATGCATAACAAATCAATCAAAATCAAAATGATCAAATACTTGAATGAAAAATAAGAACTTTCCTTTTCTTCAGAATTGTCATTTTAAAAAAAAAAAAAAAAAAAAAGAGAGAGATTTTGACTAGCAATCTAAAATCTCCCAGTGAAACAGATATGGTCATTAAATTAAGCATGTCATTTCTCTCCACAGAACAGCATGAATCAAGAACTGATACATTAGGATACAAATGTCAAAGTATCATTTCACACCCTTTGAATGCACAATCATGAGTGTAAGAGAGAGAACACCTGCTGGACAGGCATCTATGAATGAGGATTATATGCATAGAGCAGGGCAGGGAGGAGCCCAGCATAGATTAAACCTGTTCTGCAGAGAACAGCACAAATCTGCCACAACACACACACACACACACATACACCTGATCAAGCAACGTTAGGGCTATTGTATTCAGAACATTATTAAAACAACTCATTGAAACTCACACACATACTTAAGCTGGACAAACCACTTTTCCAGTTCCATCAATGTAAAGCTATCATAGGTAAAACTTGTTTGATTTCGATTCATTTAGAGTTCAAAGCTTTGTTTCCTGCAAATGTTGTACCAATCGTTCTGACAACATTTGTTATGAAAGAGTACTACTGGATGGGTGCCCATAAGAACAGAAAGGCTTGAAACCTTGTACTAAAAACAAACAACACCAGTCTCTTGCTCACTTAAAACTTCCAACTCAAGCTGCTTATAATAAACATTTCCTTCTTTTTCTTTACACTTGTCATACGAGTCGTGGCTGATAATGGAGGACAATGCCGACAGAGTGACAATAATAAGCCTGGACATTTAATATGAGCAGCTGGGTGGGAGACGTCAGATTAGCTGAAAGAGCCTACTATGTAAGTCGTCACAAGATCTTCCACAACTGTCAAAACCACAGAGTGTTTCTCCCTCCCAAACCCTTCAGGGAAAACATACAGACTTCACATAACCTTCCCCAGGAACCTCGTAAAGTACAGACGTGTGTGTCTGTGTGTGAGATACACTTGTTAATGATTAAACTTTGCTGACATAAAGCCATTTCTGTGTTTGGGAATGTGAATGAGGGCATTCTGGGTTAATCCAGTTACTCTCAACATCTCCAAAAGGGGGAGGAATTTACTGTGACGACTGAGTGCTCCACTGTCACACAATGGGACAGAAACAGCGAGGATTAGGGATTGCATAACGGCGAAACAAGGTGGAAGCTTCACGTTGAGGTTTCTGAAGGTGTGATGGAGAATCCCTCCACAACTGCCAGATTCAACCCACAGTTTTATCAGTAGCAATTCAGGAGCTTCGGTTACCAGACTGTTCCCATGTAAAACAACTCCAGGAAACGGCTGCAGGGCACTTGGTGAGCCACCCAGGTGTTTATATTAAAATGTAAATTGCTGAAACACTCGATCCAAAATCATTTTTGATTTTGCAGTTTCCCACACCTCCTCCAGCTTTGTGCCCTGCATTAAACGCTCAAATTTGTCTATTTGATCACATGCTTATTAGACTTATAAGGATGCTTTTTTTTAACATTAGCTGTACGGTTGGGGCATTCGGAGACCTGTAGTGGACAAGACTAACTAAACCTCCATCTGTTCAAAAATCACTGTGCCAGCCAACACATAACCCTTTCTGTATAAAGCCCAACACACTGAAGCGCATGAAATCACCTCGCACCCAATGGCAAAGGCTCATGACCTGAAAAGCTTTAACATGAGTCATGGTACAGCGCTAATCCCAAATCCTATATCATGACCACGTACGAGGAGCTAAACGTGGACATCACTACTAAGTAAAGTGGTCTTTAAGAAAAAGAGGAAAGGCAGATCTGACATTATGCGCGAGTGTCACAAGCAGAAACGTGTGTCCAGAGTGAGTCTGGGGGAGAAGGAGCTGTAAGCTGCTTAAAGCCCATCTCACAGCACATGGCAGAGCGGCGACACACAGAGTCACCATATGGCCTTCTCAAGAGCACAGGCTCAGGCCTGCTGAGACCATCCATCTAAGTGTTACAGTAAATGTGGAGCGGAGCACTCGCGACTCAAAATGAAAAGGGCACTGCTGAGCTAACTGGGACTCATTAGAAACAATATAGAGAGGAAAATATTACCTAAAAGGTTCAGCTAATTGACCGTTATTTTTAAAGACACAATTCAATTCACAAAAATTTATATTGCTTTTGAGATTTGCTTAAATCTCTGACCAGAAAGGCAATACAATAATAACACTACTTTCATATGTTAAAATGCACTTTATTACTCTGATGGTAAAGCTACATTTTCAGTAGACTCTGAAAAAACTGACAAAATCAGAAACACTTCAAATTCTTCAGATTGAATCAATTTTATGTTGCACAAAACATTTATGTTGCACAAAGCATCTTCACTGGACAGCAGTATTCATTTCTTTAAAAACTATTCCTGACCCTGACCTTATGAACACGCGTGTATCTGTCCAAAAAATCTGTTAATTAACAGCAGTCAGTAGCTCAGGGTGTAACTACGGCTGTTTTTCTGCTTATTTATCATACAATTTTGATGTTGAAAATTTAACTCTGAAGCTTGACAAAGTGATTTTATTCACATTTATAGTAGTCTGAAAAAATACATTGCAAATATATTATAAGTCTATAAAATAAGAGACGTAAGGGCAGCACACAACCATTTTTACTCTGAAATTTGCTTCAGTAACCCAAATTAAAAATGATAAAGTCAATAAAACTTACTGTGTTAAATTATAATCATCAAGCGTTGTGAAAACAAGGCCTCATAAATGTAACCTTATTAAAAACACATAATTTGACTACTTCTAATGCCACAGAACTCTTTTTTTTCCTGATATGAGCTGCCTGTTTTGATTCTCTTTCACTCTCTCTCTTTCTGCCACAGGGCCGAGGGGACGACATATGCCAACTGTCTGAACAGAGCATAAACACACATTCACAGGCCTCCGAGCTCAGGGCCTGACCTGTCCACTCGTATCAGCTATTTCACATCACGGTCAGGGGATCTTGTGCCTTTCTGTCTGACTCTGTTAGCAATGCTGACTGCAGACTGGCTAACATGACTCGAGTCCTCTGCCAGTGAGGCAATGCCAACAGTCCTGGCATTGTATAGACTATATAAGAGGCCTAAAATGAATGGGCGGCAGTTGTCAGCAGCTTACAGTAGTTTTAAATGTTGAATTGAGCTTGTTTGCTATCAGTGAACTTCAGCGAATGTAAGCTTTGTCAACAAAGCAACAGTCTCTCGTGACTCTTACAAACAGACATAAATGCCCAGGGCAAAAAAACCCCTTATGTGTTTATGTTTACTGTATGTAGACGATCTTGAATGTGAGTCAAAGCCAAGTAAGCAACATCTCTCTCTAAAACAAACAAATCAGCATAAAAACTAATTGGCCATTTTAACAATGCAAACAAACAAAAATAAATTTCACCATCACTTTAGTCCACTGCTTAAGTTTTATTAACCTGAAAACATCTAGAAAAATCAGGTGAATAAAAAAAACAAACACTTGAAACAGAGTGGAGTTACTGATTTGCCATCTTATTGTTTCTTCTTAGTCGTATTTCAGCATCCATAAAACCACTGCAGATTTTTTGACACAAAAAAGGCATGCTCACTCTGTTTGGTTACAGAGGTGAGTGTTGACATTGCCTGATGTGCTGAAAAGTCTTTCAGTGAGCGTGTTAATGGCAGGCACAGAAAGATACTCTTGCATTAAATTGTATTGCAATAAGTAGCCTATATTGCAATATTCACACCATTTCAGTGTATTGTGCAGAATTTGACTACATGAATATGCTTTAGAAAACTCTTAGAACAGAATATTTCCGGCAAGACATTTTTGAACTTTGCTCTGAATGCAGAATACAAGCAATCATTTTGCTTAGTAAAAAGAAAACATTGACAATTTATTACAATATGTATTTGCGATTATAGATTTCAAATATAATGCATATCTTTAACAGCTTTTTCCTCATGCACTAAAGCAGAAATGTTTACTTTAGTACCAGTTACACACCATTAGTCTCATTCACAGAGGGGTTTGTTCGTTTATAACTTGTTCCCTAAACCCTTAAAAAACATGACATGCTTTTTTTCTGGCTGACTGTTTCAGATTAATTGTGCTAAAAGACTTAGTTAGACAAGATTTTTTGTACGAAATGCAGATTTGTTATATTTTGTTAAATCTGTGTCACCCAGTACAAAGTAATGTTCGACAGAAGATACATTTTCTTTATACAGCACAAATTCAATGCATTTCCCTTCCATTTTTGATTGGCACAATATTATCAACTGTTTTTATGTAAACAGTGGACACGGTTTAATGCTTTCATCAGTGTATTTCAAACAAAACTACAACAAGAATTTTGATTCTGCCACTGCAAATGACTTTCCGTAAACTAGTAATAGACAGAAATTGCCTTAATCCACCAATTAATCATGTGATCAGTGCAATCAAACACAACTAAAGCATAACATAAACCCTACATCATCAAGATTTCTAGAACCAAATCACTCCTGAAGTTTAACCATGCACATCTACGCGTCAAAACATCACAACAGGTATGCATAATTTATAGGTGGCAGGCCGAGACACTCAATAAGCCGCATATGAGGTGTTAGTGGCGGGACATGGCAGTGCCTCACCTTAGGCAGCTCTCTCAGCTGGTTGGCGTCCAGGAGCAGCTCCTCCAGACTGCGGTTGTAGCGGTAGATCTCATCGGGCACCGCAGTGAGCGAGCAGTGTCGTTTATCCACAGACTCGACGTGACGGTTGCACCGCCACAGCGGGATACACTTCAGCATGTCCCGGGCGCGCTCAGCCCCGCCGCATCGGGGACTCAATCAGGCAGCCAAACGATGGAGATTCAGGCTGGTGCAGCCGCGGATTTTATCGACCAAAAGCAGTCCAATTAAAGCCCCCGTGTGAACGATTATCCTGCAAGTGTCCACCAAATCCACCGACGACAGGAGACATCCAGATGACCCGTCCAGTCAGAAACGAGGGCTTTTCATTCAGTATCTCCTCATTCTTAACAGATTCACAGTTTAGTTCAACACCAGCGGAATTAAATTAACAACACTTGCATTGTACGTGTTGTACAACAGTCTGCAGCAGAATTAAACGAGATTATGTTGCAAAGAACGACGTTAAGTGACTCCGCTTAGCCGTTACCATGTAGAAAATGCGATTTAAATATCACAAACTCGTCGGTTCACGTCACGCGCCCTTTTATCAAACATGTTTCGTCTTGTGATAATAAAATGAGATCTAATGAGCGAACTACATCGTGCCCGTGAGTCTGTTGAACACACGACGGAATGCTACAGCTAACTGATTAGCCAGCTGCAGAGCGCTAAAGTATTCCGACGACCGCTAGAAAATACAGCAGGCAGCCTCTAAACAAAGACGAAACAACTCTAAACTCTTACAGACGTGTGTGTCGCTGAGATATGTGCGATAAGAGAGGGCCCGTCGTGGTGAAACCACAGACACACTCAGCAGCAGCAACAGGCTAAGATCAGCAGGCCGGTTGTGAGTGTGTATGTGTGTGGGGGGCTGGGCTGATCGCACCCGCTCCAGAGACACTCCACCGGCTTTGTGCTCCTCCACTGCCCGTCCTGATATCGAGCCCGGACTGATTCGCCTCAGACCCCGCTGTCCTCCTCATATAGGTGGTACACTGCAGGATGCGCGCGACGCTCCTCCTGGGCTTTATCTGCCGGGGAATTTCCTTGTCCTGTAGGCGAGTGTGTGGAGGTGCTGAGTTAAGTAACGCTCCAGCAGCAGATCCATCCCCAGCTCCACCTCGCTGTTGTGAGTCTCTGTGAGCGCCTCTCGCACGCAGATCCACACACAACACTCAGCACTGCCGCTCCTCCGGATGGCGACCTCTAGGAGTCTGGAGGAGGACCAGTAGGACAACAGGAGAAGTGCAGTTTGGCTAAAGCTGGTGCGCCGCCTTGTGGATACTCAGCAGAGTATATTCCCCCAATATTTCAATATTATTCCCAAGACATTTCTTTTTTCTGTCTGTCGGGCTTTTTAAACTTTAAATAGTTTACCGTGTCTCTCAACCCAGTCCATCCATCCAACCATTTGTCCCCCCTGTAGTCTAACATAATATTTTTGACTACCATTATTTTGGTTTAAAAATGTGTCCATTGGCAAAAGTTATTTGTTTTCATACATTAAGAATCAGACTCCCTCCCCTTAAATAAACGAAAATAATTAAAAACATTATCATGAAATAATTATAACATTATAGTAAAATCATTTTTACCAACTTTTTAAATTATTTTGAATGATCAAAAACATTCAGTTACATAAAACTGTAAACACAGTAACGACAGTCAGATTAGCTTGTTTAAATCTTAAGTCAAAATGTTAAAAATGTTTTTAATAAGAAATATTCAAAAGTAGTATGTCTGGTTATTTATTTACATTTTAATTCATTACATTTTGTGATCAAATCAAATCATCACCTTCAAAACCATCAGCTACTCTCTTAATTCCCATGTCTTTTCTACTATGTGTAATGTACTATGGTGTGCATCAGGACAATTATCCAATCCTCAAGCTGATCCAACCATTCATATCATGACAGACAACACTGCATATTAGAGAAATTTATTGTTTTGGTAAAGCCAGAACCAATGTCACCAACACAATGTTTAGAGTCTGAACACAATGTCAGTGGAGAAAAAAAGTTGCCGTTTGTAAAAAAGTGGGGTAGGAATGGGGGAAAATTGATTTTTTTATTTTTTACTTTTTCAAAATTAGAAAACAAAACCCTGCAAATGATAACGACTGTTAAAAAAAAACTTTCACAGTAGGTGACACAAAGTAAATGTATGAGAAGCATGTTCTTTTGTCCTAAGCTAAATCCCCTTGTTGGGATTTGTTCCAATAATATTATTACTATCAACATCAATAAAAAAATAATTACAAGTTTCAAAGAGGCCCAGATCTCAAGCAGCGGCGATGAAAGCTGATCGAGTTTGAGTGCCCAGAGACGGGACCGGTGGCCATTTCGGGACAGTCTTATGCAGTGAGGTCACTGCTATTAAAACGCTCTTGATCGTACAACTCGGCAACAACCTTGCGACCTGCAAACCAGCGGTTGTTGAGAGCTTGGATGGCCTTGTTCATTTCACCAGCATCAGAGAACTCAACGAAGATCTTCACTATTATCTCGGCATCATCTTCCTCACCCTGTCGCTCCTGGTATATGATAACCCGATTCACAGCCCCGTACTTCCCACATTCCTCCATCACTTCCCCTTCCAGGTCATCGTCAATGTCCTCTGGACCAACCATGTTGCGCAACACCATAACGGTTGACTGCATGGGAGCAAAGAGAGGAAGGAAAGGAAAAACTGGTCAATTTATGTGAAGCGCAAAACTAGACTTCTTAGTAGAAACATGCAATTTATTAATTTAATACCCAATAGTGGCCAAAAATAAGAAGTCTGATGGAAGCTTGGGTCATTTTAGAATTATTTCTCTAAAAATGCTTCAAGCATGTCTGTAACACATTTGCAATTGAGTCTTAAATCTTCAAAGGGATAGTTCACACAAAAGTCAAATCTGTCATTTCCTCACTTCAATTGATCCAAACCTATTTGAGCTTCTTTTGTTGAACACAAAATATATGCTTATTTCAAGGATGCTGGTTGAGGGTACCCATTGACTTCTGTAGTAGGGAAAAAATACTATAGAAGTCTATGGGTACCAGTATTATGTACCAATCGGTAACAACCAGCATTTTAAAAAGTATCTTATTTTGTGTTTATTAAGATGGATCTCAAAGGTTGAAAAACACACGAGGTAGAGTAAATGTGAAGCTGTCTAACCTTGGACTGAATGGCTGCTTGTCTTCCTGCACTCGCACTGACGCCGAGCTGCTCCAGTTCACGGTCCTGTCCATTGCCAACCGGTGCACTGTGGTCTTCTTCAGTCCGCCTGCTGTCTTCCTCTCGCTTTACCTCTGTGTGCATTAGGACTGCGGATGTTGGTGTTCCCACAGAAGCAGGTGCTGTGACTGGTGGAGATGCCAGAACTGGATTGACCAAACCCACCTGGGGGACTACAGGGAGAGTGGGGCGAGCGGGTGTCACACCTATAAAATGGATTACAAAAAAAAGGTGATAATTATTAGTATAGCTTTAAACATTTATACTCATTATTGTAACTAGATTAAGCATGATCCGTAATAGCTGTAAAGCATGTGCTGTTTTTTCTTCTTTTTTTTTAAGGTCCAGTTCACACAATCTCCAAAAAGTCGTTTATCAGTAAAGACTATGTGAGAAATGAGCTATGGCCAGAATTACAAATCTCAATGGTTGGCCAGTAAATATTTTCCAAGGGGGGTTGAAAAGATACCTAGTCACATTAGTCACAACAAGCAAATGCTTCTGTTGGTCTGAAAATAATCAAATGTTTATTGAAACAAATATGCACTTTTGTGTAAACAACCCTCAAGGGGTTTAGAAGTCAATTTTATTGAAGTAACCACAAAGGTCCAATTTTCACTGGATTTTAAAGGGATAGTTCACCCAAAATTGAAAACTACCTCAACATTCATTCTCCCTCATGTAGTTTTAAACCTTTTTGAGCTTCTTTTTTTTGTTGCACACAAAAGAAGATATAGAAAAATTCTGGTTGCTGGGACCCATTGACTTCAATAGTAAGAAAAAAAAAAATGAGTACCAGAAAACAGCATTTATCAAAATATCTTATTTTGTGTGCAACAGAAGAAAGCAACTCAAACAAACTTTGAACAAGTGAAGGGTGAATAAATTATGACAATTAAAATTTTTGGGTAAACTAACAAATTAAGATTCAATTTAGTCAATCCGAATGTGCACAATTCTAAACACAGCTGTAAACAAATCAAAAATGCATTTGTAGTTTTAATACTCATATGGTTGACCACATTCAATTAGCTGTACTAATGAGTTAACATGTCAATAAGGTACATGATGTGTAAATACATGGATTGTGGTAAATGGTGTAAGGGGTTCATTGACACACATCCAACAGAGTGATGTGGAGCATGATGAAAGGGCAGGGTCTCTGTGAAATCTGAACACAAGAGGTCACCCGAGATGCTTAAATTTTAACTGCAGGTGGAAACAATAAAACATCTCGACTGCCCACTTGTGATCGGATCACTGAAAGCACATTAACACCAGGCGGAAACATTGCCACACATCATGGTTGACAGACCTGTGATGATGCCAGGGGCCTGGGCAGCAAGTACAGCCTGTGGAAGCCCCATTTGCTGACTGAGAATGTGAGCTGGTGAAGCAAGAGAACTCAGCACTGTCCCAGCAACAGCCTCCTGCAAAGAATCAATAAGAATAATAAAACAAAACAATAACAAATATGAAAGGCCCAATTTAAATTCTGGTTTCAGCCAGATCTGGTTTGTCAAGAGAACGGACATGGTTGGGTAACATTTGCTGAAACATTAAACCTTGCATTTGTATATACATTTGTAAATATATGAGCATTTCGACATCACCTTTATTCTCTGAAACTGACCATGTCTTGTTTTCCTTATAAAAGTTACTCAGCGTTCAGTCTAATTTAAGCTGCAAGACTCACCTGGGCAGTGATCTTGGCGGTGGCAGCAGCGGCCGCCACAGCTGCAGCAGGGGGCAAACCTCCAGGGGTTGTAGGTGTTAGCAGAGGCATAGGAGGAGTAACAGCCTTGCCCACTCTCAGATACTGACCGCCGAGGTCAAACAGGTTCATAGATGAGACAGCATCCAGCGATGACTGAGGCTTTTCATATTCTACCCATCATAAAATGGAGAGCAGGTCCTCAGTCTTAGCTAACATGTTTTTCATACATTTTTATATATTATATATACATACACACTTACAATTTAAAGGCAAACACTGCCAGGTACATTTCACTATCCATAAAGTGTTCGTAACAATTCAAATTCTTTACCTAAAATGTTCATAATTAAATGTTCATGTAAATATTTTAATCTGAAGACACCTATACACAACTGTGACAGTTGACATCTCACAACTGGGAAAAGATTACAAAATAAATTGAATTGTTCTAAAATTGTTCTTCAGCATTTTCAAAGACAAAGATGCTGGAGTAACCTGGACAACAGGTGTAACCTTAACAAAATATATACATTTTAAAACAAAAACACACTAGTGTAAACAGGCAGACATTTGTGTACAGAGTGAAATCTAAAGAAAATGCATTCAAACTGGGGAAAAGTTCTTCTCAAATATTTTAACATCTCATATTCTGTGTAATTGCAAAGTTTGGTCAGTAAGCTTTCATAAATAATCATTCATTATAGGTGGGACAAACAGTCCTAAGTTACAGATTCAAGACACATAAATAATACCACTAGTCGACTGTATGGTCTGCCTAATGCTAAAACATATGCAAAGAACCTTAAAAGTTCCTACAAGACATATTGAAACTTTGCTGTTACATTGTTTGGGATATCAATGGGCTAATTCCAGTTGTTTTTTATTGTGATATATGAACAAATATACAAACGGTTACTATCATTATGAGTTACACAACTGCCAAGTCAACTTAAAATTAAAGCTGATAATTGTCATATAATGGCATTTTGAAGCTGCGGCTGTTACAGCCAGCTACTTTTTAGAATACGTTGGCACTTAAGGGGGTGTGTACAAGTGTCTTTGTGTGAGAAAATCAGGTCAATGCATATCCTCTGTAGCTAGTGGAAAAAATAAATAAATAAAGGCCAAAATACGAGATGGTGATTGATTTTGCTTATTCCTTGGCAGAAACAAACTTGTGGAAATAACCTCAACTTTAAAGCATTTTTTTAGACCAGCTCACCAATAAATCCGAAGCCCTTGTGCTTTCCTGTGGTGGGTTCTCGTGCCAGCATACAACTTTTAATCTTTCCGAAGGCCTCAAAGACGCTCTTGATATCATCGTCAGACAGATCAGGGTGAATAGAGGCTACATAGATTCGGTTGTAGGCACGCGCCTCCTCTGCCAGTTGTTCAATGATGGGCTGCGCCTGTCCAATGTTACCTGGCCGCCCCACCTACAGTACACATACCAGCACATTGGCCACTAAGTGGAAGTGTATGAAAGAATAAGCATGTGTGTGTGTGTGTGTGTGTAAATGTACATGTAGTTGAAAGTAAAGTAAAAAAAATAAAAATAAAAAATAGGCTTCTGCAGTTTGAATACTCTTCTAATATAAAAAACCCTTTTCACCAAGTTAGCGTTTGAATACATGAAAATTATGTCCTATCATTACCATAAGTCTTTATATACACTTCTTGTTTTGCAAGTTCATTGTGGTAAAAAGAAATGAACTCTTATGTAGGGCTGTTCGCTAACTGTTGACTTCATCTATACTATAGTACTGGACAGTGTGGGGAATGGATGAATGTGTCTGTGATTGTTAAAAAAAACAATTTTATATGTTGGTGGTATTTGTGCTGCAGTTGGGGCGGCCAAGCAAACACCAGCCAGGCGCAGCCCATCATCAGCACATCCCGGACAGAGGAGAGCCTGTCCCCAAACGAACACTCCCTCTTGCAGCTCCTAGAAAAACGGAGCTCCGAAAACAAACAGCGTGACAGTGGGGAAGCACGACATTGTATACTCTCACATTCGGGTTAGAGGACAAATACAAGTAGACAAAGAGCACTAACAGCACACACACAAACAACAGGTACTGGCCAAAATACAGCAAGTACTGACAGCTCTCTGCATCATGAACGCACACAAAAACAATAAAATGCTTTAGAGAGCTGTAATCAGAGCTGTGAAATAGAGCCATTCAGATCAACTGTGCTTTCTGAAACCCACCTTAATGTTCCTCCCACCCAGCATGACAGAGTTCATCTGCTCCAAGGCCAGCTGAGCTGCTTCAGGAACCTCATACTCCACAAAGGCGAAGCCCTGAGACAAGAACATTCGATGTGTACAAGGTTTACAAGCTTCCTGTAAGAATCTGCCTGATGCTTGTACATATTTTGATGTCAATAAAATGAAAGGGCGCCAAGTTTCAGCAATTTTCAAAATATCCTCTTTTACGTAAACAGTCCTTCTTATAGAAACTACATTTTTGAAATACTATTAGGCCTAATTATAACATTTCAAATATTAAATAGGCTTTTTATGAGAAAAACTATACTGATGCCTTGAGAATAGGGGACAAGGATGTCCAGAGCACCTAAAGACAACCCGTTTTTTTTTTTTAAAGCGTACCTTATGTTTCATGGTGACAGAGTCCCATGACATATCGATGCTCTTAATGGGACCAAAGGGTGCGAAGGCCTGCCGGATGGTATCTTCCCCCAGCTCGTAATAAATGGAGCCCACATACACACGACACATGATGGCCAGAGCGCGCTGCCTCTGTGCTGCCACCTGGTGGTCATGAAAGGAAAAGACAACAAGAGAAAATATTGGCTACTGAACAAAACCCAGTGCAAATAAACAAAGCACCACAGACAATAAGATCAAATTTAGCAAGGGATTGAAGTTTGGTTTTAGCGCTAATTCCCACTCCCTTTGGTCCTCTATGCTTATTTATTACTTGCATCACTTACCATTAACAACAAGCACAGAAACATGAATTAGGAACATGTGGCACAGCCTCTTCTTACCATTTTGAGAGAGCTGCTAGCACGTTCCTAAATTAGCGTGTGCTTGCAGACTAAAACTTCTGTCCTAAGCCTAAATGGTTAACCCCTTAGCACCACTAAATACTCTCGATAATGAGCTGAGGTCAAATTTGTTCTCTTTTCATGAGGTGAGCTTTTGGACTTACTTATCAGATCATTGTTGAGGGAGAATCAGCATAAATCTATCCATTTCACACTAAACAACACAATCATCATCTTAAAATCATCATTTATCATTCAAGTTTTAAATTATGTCAGCCACATGACGAAAGTAAACGATTACACACAAGGCTCAAAGTTTAGGCAGATTCAATTTGGATTGTCGCAGTGACCGCTAGCCCTCTTTTTCTTTTACAGCAGACAAAGATGACATTTATATGCCACAGCATATTCACAAAGGAGAAATGCACCATACACACCATTTGCAACACTCTCACACACACAATCCCCGCAAGATTTCTTACGACACATGGAGCTTCAGGTTGAAAAATAAACTTCCAACAAAGAGCAGTGAAATGAGGGCACACACACGGGTGGCCATGCAGTGTATCAGGAAAGCAAATATGGAATGGATTTGCAGTAAATTATGAGTGTCCTTTGTAATGGTCATATTAAAAGTTGCTATAATAATCTTCTATTCTGCTGCAGTGATTTAACAGCTCCCATGGCATTGATTTACACTGAAACTGTACAGTCGGTTTATGGAGGTAGGTCATGTTGTGTCAGCTTGCATCCTGCTTAATGAAATGGGTGACAAAAACAAACATTTCATTCAAGCCATGTCTGCTTTTTAAATATGCTGCCGCAAATGTCTAGTGTTATCAGGCCAATGCCGGTTAAAGAAGGGTAACGGTCATTATGCCAAAATGCGTACAGGTGGTAAATAATAGTTAATTAATCTATTGACCGATTGTAAAGATGAGAGAGGATCTCCAAAGCCCATTGTCACTGCTGCCATCTGAAACACAGTAAAGATGGAAAAGTGCTGAAAAAGGTTAGGTATCTCTTTTTTTCTTTTGCAGACAGACATAGTATTCCAGACAGTCTCTCTGACTGGTCAATGCCTTCGAACTCAAATTTAAACTCCGCCCACTCAATTTGACAAACATTAAATCAAGCTATAGATACTAACTGGTTTTAATTTCAGCAAAGGTAACAGTTCGGTTGCTCAGTCTACAAATAAACTGAGCACTGGGTCTCTTTGGTTAACTCATCTGTCGTTGACTCTTCAGGGTCTGCTTGGTTGTGCAGTACATAGCATGTGTCCAGTTGCTAAATTTGAAGATTTTGATCAAAAAGAAGCATGCTTAATCTACGTGTAGCAGTAACAAGTATGAACCAGAAATATCAGACCTCAAATAAACTAGCAGAAAGGGAAAGCAAACAAATAATGCACGAGTTATCATTTCAATGAAGTGTTTCAATTTAACCCTGAGGCTAATCTGACAAAACAGAAAGAGCATTGACGAGACTTGTGATGTGTGAAAAAGAAAGAACAAAATATGCACAGACTTCCTGAGGGGCAAAACCTTGCCATAATGAATAGTCTGTCACATCTCATATTTATAAATTCCTAATGAATAAATAGCACTCAATATTTTATCAACAGAAATTTTGATTGAATTCTAAAAGATCAGTTTTTGCAGGCTTGTGTACGAGTTATATTGATGAACCATTTACATGACAAAAACAGTGGGTAGACTACGTAGCTTTAGATACACTACTAGTTTGCAAAAAAACCATCAATTGTTTGAAGGTAAAAAAAAACCCAGATAATCCATTTATAGTATTCTACATGATTATATCATCATATCAGCTCACCTGTAAGTTTGTGAGCTGCTGCTGCTGGTGGGCGATGGTCTGTTTCACTAAAACACTCTTGATGCTCTGTTCCATGGCATACTTCTTAGCCTAAAAAAAAAAAAAGCAAATAATAAGCATGGGGGTACAATGAATTCACCCATTTCATCTATGAGCTCACCAAAATGGAGCACATGCTTGTTTTGAGGGAATTTTTCCACACAACACACTGACGGAGATACTAGTGAATTCTGGTCAAGTTTTAAAGCAGTCAACAGAATGGATGTAGTCTCCAAAATCAAAAATGCTCTAATCTGACTTACAGAGAAGCAGCATCCTGCACCATTGACTCTTTCAATTAAGAATCTATTTTTAGACAGAGCTGTGACAGCAGTTGCATACAAGTTCTGGCACAATGGAGCAGGTGAAGCTGGCTGGAATTCGGCTTGTGACCTGTACTGATCCCATCTTTCCTTTCGGGCCCATGACTAATGCTAGGGGGACACAACTTCAGCCCCAATTTTCCCCTGTGGCTGTTTGGTGGAAATAATAGACAACTCTGCATGAGATCACAAAATGATGCTCATTCACAACTGTGACAAACACACAATCTGAGACTAGCACCTGTGAATCGCCATTTCACTAGCTAAAATGTTGGAAGAGTCCTGAAGTGTGAGACATAAAAATACACTGGCAAAAACCTAGAGCCAACAAGTGAGCATTATATAGTGCAAAGGGATGTTCAGGGGGAGGAGTCAGACCTGCAACAGAACATCAACAAACATGGTTTCTCCAAACCAACATTTACTTCATGTTGCTCTATTTTGTCTTTTCATGGCAAATTAGCGCACAAACCACATAGATTGCAAGCTTCTTGTGGGTTTGGATTTTTTTTGACAAGCACTGCTGCCTCATGTGATCTTACATGACTTCTGATGTCACTTTTTGTTTGTGTGTGCAACAAAGAATGTAGACCAGGCAGAAATGTCAGCAATCATTTAATTTTAAAAAGGTGTGCCATGTGTGAGTGTAGTGTGCACACAACGGCAATCTCAGAAAGTAGTGTAATCTGAAACTGAAAACAAAGATCTATTATATACCTTCTGTAGCGCCTCCTGTTGCTCAGGAGTAAGAGGCGGCAATCCAAGCTTTGACCCTGTGCCTTGTCCATTCTCCATCATCAGACCTTTGCCTCACTGGGAAAGTGATACAGTGGACATGGGAAAAAAGGAAGTGCATAATGAGGTACAATTCAAAACCAGATTATCAGTTTACTCAGTATCTGCACATGTAAACTTATAACATCCTCCAACTCAAGAGTCACATAAAGAAAGAAAAAAGAAGGTAAAATAACTGCAGTTTACCTATGAGGCGAACCTTATATGCCAACCAGGATCGTGAAGCCAGTGAAGACTTGTTTGCAAAGCACTCACAATTTTACAGTGATCTGTGGTTCGTGGAAAAGTATACAACATTTAGATTTAAATCACTGTAGTTCAATAAGAAGATATTAATGAAATCACCCACTTTCTCCCACAGAGCACACAAACAAAACTACAGCAATAATGACAGGAACTATTTGCATTAATGCAGTTAATCTACTTTTGCGTTCCACGGAGGAAATTCAAGTCACAGTCTGTAGTAAATTTAAAACAATAATAATTGAACAATTTTTATTTTGGGGAAGAACTATCCTTTAAAGCAACTGCTAGTAATTAAAACACATTATTTATCCTAATAATAAACATGAGGCTTAAATACGGTAAACTTTAACGTTCAACTTGCTTCTGGATTATTTATTTTGCAAGATAAAACTGGTTCAGTCTGAGTCAATCATAAACCGAATTCACGAGGCATCCGTATTAACACTTAAAACAGTGCCCCCCTTAAAAACCTCATAAGCAACCCGGAATAACTGGACCATTCACAGAAACCTCCATTTGCGTTTGTTTTGCTAATAGTTTTAAACATATTTGACTGAGTGTATACACACAACCGTAATCGCGGTGATCTGAGAGGTTCAACGCACTCACCGGCTCTATATCAACAAAGAGAGGTTAAAGACACGGCAGTGGCGCGCTTGTGCTAGTACACCACAGCAGCAGAGGAGCTAGCTGATTACAGCTGTTAAAATACCCTGATTTAGCAAAGCGGTGCAAGATTCACGAGCTTACTAGCTACCTGCTTCTCAAAACAATCCGTATCCAATTCGCAATACATGGTAAATCCTTATAATTCTGAAATAAGCACGAATGAATATGCGGCTAGTCTGGCTAGCAATGAACAGAAGCTAACGAGCTTTCATGCAGGCCTCGTGTACACACGACTGAAGAAACATTGAAACGAGAACAAGATTTTCGCGAACAATTCCGCTTGTGCTAATTAGAGCCACTGAGATGCTGGAAATATTGGTGTATAAAAGTAAACGCATTAGGTAATGATCATTACCGCAGTGTTCCGCGTTATTACCGCCATGTAGTGATCCACATTGAAAACTCTGCAACAGCACAGAAACACAGCAGAGCCTGGAGCTGCACGCGGCCTCTGACTGACTCCGGTCACGTGATCTCAAACGGCAGTAAGCCAACGGGATGATGACGTGCTGGATCAGTTTAGTTTTTGTAATTTATTGTTTAAGCTTGACTCAGTTGAAATGTTAGAGTATTGCCTTTAAGTATTTACGTATTCATTTGTTTCTGAGTCAAATGTTACGTTCGTACCACCAAGACAACTTTATTTGGACCACGACACGCCCCCTGCAGGCACTCATTCATCAAAAATGCATAGTTGGCTTCAGCCGCCTTTCCAGTTTTGTAAAAATCATAGAAGATTTCAAAGACTCATCTTCTTCTGTGGTGCAAAGGCAATGGCTTTCTGATTTAAGTATGCTGCCTCCACCTGGGTAAGCATAAATTGAAAACGAATGGGAGCCAAAATGAAAGCCTGCTGTTCATTTACTCACCCCACGCAATACAAGATGTAGTTTACGAGAAGTTTTTTTTTTTTTTTTTTAAAGAAGAACATTAAGGATTTTTAAAAAAAAGTGAAACTAGTTGTCTGTGATCGATAAAAGAAAAAGTCAATGGCTACCTCTGGTAGTAAAACAAAAAAACATTTTTATGCAAATCAAAATGAATAACTGTAACTTATGACAATATAGTTGGTTTGTTCATGGAACAATATTTATGGAAATATTACAGTTAATCCACAGACTCAGCAAACGGTCCTGAGTCTATCCATAACTGCTTCAATAATGCGGGTGCAAATTCACACATGAGCTGATGCTGTTTGTTTACAACATTTTATATTTGTTGCAGACAGTATATAGGATAAGCACCATTTTGATGAACAATATAACACAACTGTCTCCCCTCACATGTTTGAGTTTGTCTGTGCATAAAAAAGGTGTGCGACAACAAAATTCACTGTACAGACTGTCACGAACATGCTTAGGATTGTTTTTGAAAGCTGTGAACTAAAGTTAGTATTGTTATATATAATTTTTCATGTCTTGTACAGGCTGATGGGGCTGCGCTGTGGCACAGTGGGTAGCGCTGTCGCCTCAAAGCAAGAAGTTCGCTGGTTCGAGCCTCGGTTGGGTCAGTTGGCATTTCTGTGTGGAGTTTGAATGTTCTCCCCGTGTTGGTGTGGGTTTCCTCTGGGTGCTCCGGTTTCCCCAACAAGTCAGAAAACATGCGGTATAGATGAATTGAATAAACTAAATTCTCCATAGTGTATGTCTGTGAATGAGAGTGTATGGGTGTTTCCCAGTGATGGGTTGCAGCTGGAAGGGCATCCGCTGCGTAAAACACATGCTGGATAAGTTAGAGGTTCATTTTACTGTGGTGACCCCTGATTAATAAAGGGACTAAGCTGAAAAGAAAATGAATTAATGAATGAATGTACAGACTGATGAAACCTCACTTTTGTTTTACCCTGACAGCACACGCACATCAAAGAGACCTCTATTTGATGTTTATATATTTTTGAGTTTCTGCTCATCTGCAGTACATTTATATGGCCTAAATCTCCTATTGGATGTAAAGAAAGAAACCCAAACAGTTAAGGCCATATTTAAAACCCCCTTAGCTGTTATACATTCACTGTAAACCAAGCCTTCACAAATAACAAATAACACAGTTTATTTAGATTACTACTGATAGTGGTATGGTTGCCAAGCAACAGTCACAAGTGTATGTTTGTTGAGAAATTAACAGCTTAGAACAGGGCTCAACCAGTCAGAATCAAGGACTGGAACTATCTGTTTTTAGAAATAGATGTTGAGAATATGTCTTTAAAATGTTTATGAATAACAAGTATGGAATGCAGACCTTGCCAACCAGATCTTTGTAGATCCATATTTTTTTTATTATAGCCTATATCTGGCAGACAATACATGTGCTTTGTGGCTGCCTGTATATTTGATGGTGCCAGTAGCCTTTGACATGCATGACAAAGCATAAATCACCAAGGACCACAATTTCAGGTAAATATCATCTGTTCTACTTAAAGGCACAGTATGTCATTTTTGCAGCTAGAGGGCACCTATTCATTGTTGAATCATGGGAGTTATCATTTTCATCACATCCTACAGACTCCTCCAGAAATCATCTTAATGGATGAGCTAAATATTCAACATTTATTATCATGGTCGTTTTAAGCAGAGTAAGGCTGAAAGCTGTCAAAGCAAAGCAAGACCACTGAGAGACGAATATTGCATGGTGCTGGATGAAAGCAGGATAGCTTTTATTATTCCACACTTGACCACTTCCGGTTCTTCTTCTCATGATTATGTGAATAAGAAGCAGTGCTGTTTTAACATACTAAAAACATTTTTAACATTCTGTTAAAATGCTGCTCTGTGCAGTCCGATAAAACACACTGTTAAAGCGTCTTTGGTGTTTCCGTATTCTATATAACCAAACTGGAAACTGAGGGAGTATGACACCAGTAGCATGGTGACACAGACAGGACACGGTCCATGTCAGTAATTTAAAATACTTTTTTTAATCATTCTTCAAAACATTTAGGGTAAGTACATTAAGTCAGCAAAAAAATAAATAACACTTTTCTAGTGGTTTATGAATATTCTAATGAAAAATAAAACCTAACATAAAAAAAGATAGCTGTCTTTTAATCTTGATGACCTGAAGGTGGGTAAAACAACAACAATGTTCATTTTTGGGTGAACTATCCCTGTGGACTAATAGTGTTTTTGTTTAAAGTTTGAAATTAATCTTTCTGAATTAATGTAAGATAAAAAAAAAAATTCAATACAGTTTTTATAATGAACGTTCAATTGGAGCATGTGCACACATCTAATGTAGATAGATACTTTGTATTATCAGATGCAGATTTAAAAGTTGTAAACAGACACAAACTAATAGATAATATCAGGGTATTTTTTTTAGTTTATAAAATACTTCTTTAATTTAAATAATATCGTAAAAAAAGCATATAACGTCAATGTGAAACAGGCAGAAATGCCCTCACCGCGTCACCTTTAATTGAATATGTCAACAATAAACCAGTTGGTTTACGAGAACCCTCAAAATGCGCAAGTAAGAAGTAAACGTTAAACACTATTAGGACTATCCACGATAACAAAACGACACTTGTGCAATTCGAGTCTGTTCACATTTGATTTTATCGGCGTTAATTATTATTATCAGTGAGTTAAGTGGTAGTAGATGTGCAGCGGCTGAGGCGGTAGATGTCATGCAGTTCTCACTAGACAGTTTCACCTGTAATTCTGGAGCTTTTTAAAGTAAACAAATAATGTAACAGCGATTAAAATTTACGCATACTTGATTTTCAGAGTGTTGGCGGTCAAGAGGAGAATATGGTCCTGCTTTAACCTCAGTATTTGACCACTTGACAGAAGGACAGCAGCAGTATCTGGCATGGATGTTCTTCTGGCGGCAATAGAGATACTGTCCAATACATCTGAGCACCAAGAGGCTTATGAGTGATTCCGCCTGTCCCAATAATCAAACTTGATTAATGCCTGTTTATTTATGTGTGTTTTGTATTTAATTTCATTGCCTAGTTATTAATGTGACTGAAAAGAAATTAGATCCATTCCCACCGTCTTCAGATCACCCCAGTGTGTTTGGCATTTGTGTGGAGCTGCAAAAATTTGCTGATGTGAAGGATGAAGAAGCCTCTGATTTGAGTCCAGCAAACCAGGATTCAGTCCCCTATGACTCAGAAACCCTGCTCAGAGATAAAGAGGAGGCTGAAAACTGTGGTGAGCAAATAAACATTTATCTTGGTTAGATAACTAGTCACACTGAATATGTGTTATGAATCATATTGAGAAGAAATGTTTGTTTTATTGTGTTATTGAAAAATTGTTAATTGATTATATGAACCTTCTAATATGTTTATTTGGTGCTCAAAACATTAACACTATAACCAGGGCCAGATGGAATCTGTTTTTTTTTTTTTTTTGCTTTGCAGAATTTTGTAAAAACATATATATATATATATATATATATAAACATTTACATAAGTAAGTAAATAAATAAATAGACTAAACAATAGGCTCAAAATCTGCGGATATCTGTGTGGGTCTAGTTATAACCAAAGATTGGCTGTGCTGCTTAATATTTTGTGTACAATTTGATAAATAATGATAAAAACAACAGCATTTGTTTGGATGTTTTATCTGTTATGTTACATTCCCTGCATGCAACGTGCCCACTGTTTTCCTTTTATCCTTTTAGAAACTGCTACAAGAAAAAGGAGCTGCTCTAGAAAGAGCAGAAAAACAGGAGTCCGTGCAAATTACCACTGTGCTAAATGTGGACAAATCTTCAAAACCTCAGTTCACTTTAAAAGACACATCCTGGTTCATTCAGGAGAGAGGCCTCATGGTTGTCCAGAATGTGGCAAGCGGTTTATCACACCCTCTGAACTGAAAGTACATCTGCGTGTTCACTCAGGAGAGAAGCCCTACCACTGCTCTGAATGTGGCAAGAGCTTTGCTCAGTCAGGCTCCTACTCCAATCACCGCAGGATTTACCGAGGGGAAACACGCCATCACTGCCCTGAGTGCAACAAGGGTTTCCCACAACTCATAGATCTGCGGATTCACCAAAGGGTTCATACGGGGGAAAAGCCATACCTGTGCTCACAGTGATGGAAGGCCTTTACTACATCCGGAGCATTACGAGTTCACTTACGAACTCACACTGGTGAAAAACCTTACGAGTGCAAAGAATGCGGTAAAACATTCTGCCAGCTGGGCGGACAAAGTTCACAGGCGCGTTCATTCAGGAGAGAGGCCTTATGTGTGCCCCGTGTGTGGAAAACGCTTCAAGGGACACAAACGCATTCACACTGGAGAAAAGCCTTATGGATGCACCGTATGCAGGAAGACATTCACAGACAGCAGGAGGCTAAAAGAGCATCAGCTGCCTCAGTCAGAGGACAAATCGTTTCACTGCGGCCTGTGTACGGAAACGTTCAGTGCAGTCTGTCAACTTAAAGAGCACCAGCGAAGTAACAAAGCAGAGAAGCATCATCACCGCACTGACTGTGGAAAGTACTTCACACACTTATATTTGCTCAGGTGTCACCAGCGCACTCACCCGGATGAGAAACCCTACTCCTGCACTCAGTGTGGAAGGTGGTTCCGCCGCTCATTTGAACTGAAAATGCACATCAACACTCACAGTGAATCACGATCTTTTCCTTGCTCTGAGTGTGAAAAGAGCTTTCGCAGGACGGCAGAGCTTCGGATACATCCGAGAGTACATAAAGGAGAAAAGCCGTACGCCTGCTCCATCTGCGGCACACGCTTTAAACAGTCTTCGCAAGTCAAAGTGCATGAGCGCATTCACACTGGAGAAAGGCCATTCACCTGCACAATGTGTAAGACCTTTAAAGACAAGAGAAGCCTGTTGACGCACCAGAGAGTGCAATGGAACCTCAGGTCCCAAAGTGTTGGAACGTTTTGTGAAATGCTATGAAAACAAAATCTGATTAAATCTGTGATTAAAGGCACAATATCTAATGTCCTTAAATCACTAGAACTGTGTAATATATTTTGCTGAAGTACAGTGTGTAGTTACATTATCCCAAATGTTACGAAGAATGTTTCAATCCAGAGAAATAAGCAATTTAACTAGTGACACAGACAGTTTTCTGTGTTGCCATGCTAATGATGTCACACACTCTGGATTTTCGGTTTGGTATTATAGAAAACAGGGAAACACTCAAGATGCTTTAACATTTTATTAGACTGCATAGAGCAGCATTATAAAAGAACCCTAAAATGCATTTAGTATAATAAAACAGGGCTACTTTTGCAACACATGATCACTACTGGAAGAGCTGGAAGTGGTCGACTGGCATAATAAAAGCTCCACTGCTTTCTTCCCAAGCACATCTCTCATTAGCAATTGCTGGCTTTCAGCTTTACTATGTTTGATATTACCATGATAAAGTTCAATACTTAAGGTCCATTAACAAGATTTGTGCTGTCCAGTAGGATGTCACAGCATCATCAAATTGCGCCTTTTGTTTGTTGTGAATATGCGACCCCTAGTGGTGAGAATTACCTACTGTGCATTTAAATTGACAAACTGAAGTGAAGCTTATTTATAAACTAATTTTGAGAGGATCATGTGCTTATGATTGCTTGCGGCAATCCTGCATTATCCAATTTATGATTCACCAATCAGACGATTCCTAAGCAACTATAAATACCCTAAGTTCCATATCATAGCCATATTCGTTTTGAAGAATCCCATCTTCCACCCCTACTCCGCCTCCTTTCCTAGATGGGTGGCACGGTGGCCTAGTGGTTAGCACTGTTGCCTCACAGCAAAAACGTCTCTGGTTCTAGTCCTAAGCCAGCCGACGTTTCTGTGTGGAGTTTACAAGTTCTCCCCGTGCTCACGTGGGTTTCCACTGGGTTCCCCGGTTTCCTCCCACCATCCAAAAACATGCAACTTAAGTTAATTGACTAATCCAAATCGGGATCATAGACATGCTCCTAGTAAGCAGTCATCTCAAGAGCAATCACTATCTGTTCATTAGCTACTACAGCAGGGGAGTTCTCGAGATCTACCTGAGCTCAAACTCCCCTCTCGCCTTGCAAACGGGAGAGAGCCCCAGGATCGAGGATCTATGAGCTCAGGGCTCTCTCCCGGGACAGCATGCCAAACAAGCTTTATAATCAATCATCAGCTAAGTGTGAACTCTTGAAATGCATTTTGTAAATATAAACAAATTTGCATTTTGATTACTGCAACACACAAAAAAGTTAAAACAGAGGCAAATAAAAGTGAAGAGGTTGTAGAATATCCAAATTAAACAGTTGTGAAACTTGATGACCTACCTCGATGGTGATTACCTTGATGGTAATATGTAAGGGCTTTATGTTTGGGTATAAAAGGGTCTTTTCAAGCAGCAATGGACAATGACACATAATTTTTGTGCCAAAAGGCATGAGAGAACTGTCAAATCAAAATATTTCCCATTAGTTATTTTCCTTGGTGTGAACAGGCATAAGAACTATACACTCAAGGGCGGGTATGTCCCATAAAATCATCTATCTTATGTTTTATTTATACATTTAAGGTTACTCAGCAAGAAATTGGCTGCCTGACCTTTCTTAGAAGACAAATGCCTATGGGGGGTTGGGTTCATGCAGGGGGAACTAATTTGCACTGTAAATGGAAGCTGTGAAGTAATTGAATCTTATACATGCCATTCTATTCATCATGATTTATTTTCTTATATTGTAATCATTAAATCATGCTGAAGCTACAATATGCAATACAATCTGAACCTTTTTTTTTTTTTTACCTTAATCACATACTTTCACACAAATAAATGACCTCTTCTTCATAAAAGTGTAAGATACATTGCTGCTGTACCAAAGAGAATTACAAAAACAGTTAATCTCATGGAATGCCACACGACATGTTAGGCCTCAACATTTAAAGCAAAACGTGATATGAGGAACATTTGCAGAAAACAGCAGATACGTTGACATAAAATATTGAAATATTAATAAATGGAACCATGTTAAGGCAAGACATAACACATACACGTTCCAACATACATTTATTCCTAACATTTCAATAGATGTTTACACACAAATAACCACATTGTACTTTAATACACACTGAATAACTCAGACACAACACACACACACACAAAACACATAAAAGTAAAAATAAGTTAAAGTAATGCTATACAGAATAACCACTTTTGTTTGCCCAAAGAACCTTTCATTGCATGAAGACCATTTTAATCATACACTAAGTGGAGTTTATTTCTAAACTAATTTCGAGAGGATCATGTGCTTATGATTGCTGCGGCTGGTCCCGCATTATCCAATTTATGATTCACCAATCAGACGATTCCTAAGCAACTATAAATACCCTACGTTTTATATCACAAGGGGGGTTCTTGAGACCTACCCGAGCGCAAAGATCTTATGAGCTCAGGGCACTCTCCTGGGACAGCATGCCAAACAAGCTTTACAATCAATCATCAGCTAAGTGTGAACTCTTGAAATAAATTATGTTTGCTGTTTGTTCAAACTACTTATTTAAAATGAGCTGAAACTAAACAATTCTTGAGTTGTTTTTTTGCGACAGCTTAATTGTTTTATGTTCAATACACCTAAACTTGTAAAAACTAATAAGTTAACTAAATTTCTTCATGTTGTCCCAACACAAATCTGTTGTGTGGAATCCAGCATTTTTTACAGGTGTAGAACCTTTTCCAACTATAAAGAAACTTTTGTGCAATGGAAAGGTTCAGTGAATGCTAAAAACCTTTCATTGACTTATAGATGCCAATAAATGAATATAATATAGCAGTAGTTATATCATATACTGTGTGTCAAAATGATTTATTGCTTTTATGTCTAGAATGTATGTCTATAATTTATGACCCTTTTGTTGTTGATGGTCTGAATGCAGATGCACATATACTTTTGCATATACTTACTTATTATGACCCATATAGGCTACCTATGTATTTTAGGGTTATTTCCAAACATATACATAGACTGGTTTTGTGGCCCAGGGTCATACATTTAAATACTAATTCATCAATATATACTGCTGCCTTTAGTTTATAAAAAATTCACATTAGTTTTACTTCTAGTTTTCAATTACCAATGTCATTTGTAGTTTTACATGTAGTTCTTTTTACTGGGAATCAAACCCAGCGACATTATTACCACATGCTATTATAACTAAAGATTAAAAATTGGGCATACAATTATTTGTACTTCTTACATGAATTTGTACAGTAAAATATTTTGCAAATGGTGTTGAAATCACTTACCCACTTCAGATTTAAGCAACTCCCAAAGTTTACCATAAACATGTTCTGTTTTAGCCTTTATCCAAAAGGAAAGTATTACAATATCATGTTTCAGCACAGAGCTGTGGAGTTTCCAGTAAGAATTATATTATTTAGTAGAGGACACTGGCGAAAGATTAACATGAATTTGTATTGCCTCATGATCAGTTAAAAGGGAATCAACCCTTAGATTGCCTTCAAATATACAGGAGACTAACCACATATGATTGACTGCTTAGATCTTGAGTTGTTACACCAAGTAAAAGCTCTTTTATGAGGATTCTTGACTCTCCAAGCATCAATTAGATCAAATCTTTGCATCAACATTTTTAGCTTTATATTTGTATTATTACAGGACTCAGGAGGCCATCCATCAACTGTGTTATCGGACATGATATTAAAATCACCACCCAAAAGTATATGTGCATCTGAAAATGTAGTGAACCAATAAATAATTTTCTCTTCTATATTATCTAAAAGAGTATTGTTTTCAGCCTTTGAATTGTAGCTATAAATATTTATGATAACAAAATTAAAGTTGTGAATTTGAGCAATAAGACGCATGTAATGTCCATTAGTATCAAAGTCTACAAAAGGAAGTTTCCCGGTAAATGAGTTTTTGAGTGTACAAACACCCGCAGAACGTGGAGTAGCATGATGGGAGCAAAAAATGTCATTTCCCCATTGGGATTTCCAAAAAGGCACGTCCTCAAAGATGCTGTGAGTTTTTTGAAGGACAGAAAATCTGTTTTACACTGTTTTGCAAATAAAACATGAAATAAAGACATAACAGTAACAAAATTGGAATAATATAACGTAAAAGTCACTTAAAAACAAACCTCAAAGCAGAAGCTCAAAGACAGTTAACTGTGAAAAGAATAACGCTACATCAGCTTTAACTATTTTGGATCTAAACGGATGAGAACATGAGAACATTCAGCTGCAAACTGCTGCTCGATGCATACGCGAGGAGATCTGGATGATTATACCGCGAGTGAAGCGCATCTTCTTCGGACTATCGCGATGCACTGTATCAATCACACGAGGAAGACGGTCGGTATTTTCAGGCAGTAATTTCTGACAAAAATCACTTCTTTCCTCGCGTTCTTCTCATCAATGTTTTCTCGCAATTTCAAATTCTTGCGCCTGGAGTACCCAAAGTAATCGTGACAGCTATAAATTAGGACATTACAAGCAGCAGAGCTAGCCGACGTTTCCGAATTAGCTGACATTTCTTTCTTTTTCATCATACAATTCTTTCTTTTCTTATCAGCTGGCACGTCCCTAAATCGACTGGGATAAGTAAATAATACCTAACAACATGAAAATAATTAAGACCGTTATGTTGCTTAAAAGTCACTTTGTTGATGGGCGTTATTGCTTACGCCATCTTGCGTTTCCCCCTCTTCAGCGCTCCTCGTGACGTCGCTCTTAGGCAGTGACGTCGCGTTCTAAACATTCCATCTGCATTCTGTTAAAGCTCTTAGGTTTTATCCGAGTCTCGTCAGTTCTCAAGGTGTTGCTGTTTGTACTTGACCAAGGTGAGTTCAATACCAGACGGTACGAGTGGAGCCACGCCAATTTCACGAAGTCCGCTTCGTGAAGCTTCACTCGGGCCCGTCAGTGCTGTAGTTCCTCGCGGTTTGCGTACGTAAACGCAACATCGCGAGGAATATTACGTGTTTGTTGCTCGAAATGTGCCGCCGAGCAACATTCCGGGTAATCCGGCACGGACTGCCGCCCGGTTAGCTCGTGCACTCCCTGAGGCGAGGCGGCCCGTGCACCCGGTAGGGTAGCTACACGGGGTTCTGAGGACCCTCAGGGAAACACGGGAGGCCGGTAGTGGGACCTGCTGCCAGGGTTATGGTGGGTGGGAGCAGCGTGGCCCACTTTAGCTTCTATTTTAAACTATAGTTTTAAACTTTAGTTTACTATAGTCTAAAATAGACAATAGGGCCTTTGTGTGAACTGTTTCATGTTTTGTTTTGTTTTTCAGGGTTGTTGAGCAAAGAAGCCTTCAGAACAACACAAGACAAGCGCCATTTATAGTTATATGCGCCTATTATAATGATTTCTCCATTTTCGGTCTTCCGGTTTGTTGTTTTCAGATGAGTTTGCAAATTAAACACAATAAAGTACTCTTTACGAACACCTGGATTGTGTTTTCATTTGTCCTAGAGCTCACTGTAGTAGCCTACACTGTCATAACACTGAATGCATTTGGTTGACAATATTAAAGAGGTCCAACAAATAAGTAGTTGTTACAAATATGCCTTAATTTCTCTCCAGAGTATTAAAACTTAATAAAATAAATAAATAAGGCTTTTGAAAAATGTTATATGTAACTTCATCAGAATTGCACTGCAAATTACATGTGCTTTCTCCTGGCAAATCTAGCTGTCAATAGTAGTTCTGGTTTAGAAATGTATTGAGCATAGGCTGCTGTTTTAATAAAGGAAATATGAACTGCTTACCTTCAGGTGAGGTTGTTCTTACAGTGTTTCACACAAATGTACAGTAATGGCGATAGTTTAACTCACTCGTTTTTGTGACCTTTGCTAACTGTAATTTGGTGGAAGCTACGATATAAGCTATAGGCCAAGATTAGCTAAAGATAGAGTAAATATTTAAAAAACAATATAAAATATAATAATGTATTCAAAAAATAAAATAAAATAATGAAAACTATGAAGAAAAATGTACACCTTAAAACGCAAACCGAGTGGTCTCAAAAAGACCAATATATATCTAGTTAATATATATAGTTTTGGTGCAATCTCTCCTAAAATATGTTGTATAAACATAAAACACAGAGTAAATGATCAGCTATTACCACGATTTTCACCCAGTGACTCTCCGATAGGTAAAATATGCTTTTTATATAGTTGTAAGAACAATAACAGATCAATAAAAGCTCTTTTCCAGAAGGATGTTGCATCAAAACCAAATGCAATAGCATATTGGAATCAATTATGAGTGATTTTGTTTGCAGAAAAGTTTGGCATCTGCCTAATCGCTATTAACAAACAAGGTTAAAGAGATTGTTTAAACTCCTTCACAGAATATATCCTGCCAAACTTTAACTCAATTTTAAAAAGATATAGATGTGAGATGTAGCTTTTGCAAGCAGAGGCCAGAAAGCGCTGTTCATTTCTTTTGGTATTGCCCTTATGTGTCTTTTTTCTTTTTGGCGAAATGTAATTGACTTTATTGCTGTTAATATTAATGAGAATATTACTTTACATTGGAAAGATGTTCTCTGAGGAACTTCTGAAGCTTAGACAAAAAGTCCCATACATTTTTCATGAATTTCTTATTTTTAATGGCCAAATTTCATATTCATAAATGTAATTTTTCAGGTAAAAATCCACGTTTTATTGCATTTAAAAATGAAGAAGCATTATACTGAGTCCATTTTATATCTCAAAAAATCTAAAAGCTATGTGAATACTGCAAGCCTGTATATCATTTATGTTATCTGTATACCATATAATCCTGTGATATTGTTTATATCTCCCCCTAGCCTTCCACATTTTCTTTACATTTGTTGTACTTGACTTGCATCGTATTTTTGACGTTATTCAATAAAAAATAAATAAAAAAGGCCATAGACTATAAGAAGAGAAAAGAAAAGAACCATAGACTGTAAGAAAAATGGTTACAACGCGGTTGTTGCTAGAAGGGATACAGCTGCGGCCAGAAGTTAACAACAATTATTTATATTATTTGTTAAATTATCTATTAATTGCATTGCAATAATCGTAGGATCGTACCATAGTTGTAGTCGTGTGTACACCACTTGTTTACGTATAAAACAAAAATGTAGTCCCTGCAGGAAAATAATTGGAAACATGTTAGTCAAAAGAAAATCGTTGCACATTGAAAAGTTTTGTTTTTGATCATGAAAACATCCTGAATTTAGTTGGATTTAGAATTTAGTTGAGTTTCATTTCTGTAAACACTAAAGGTTGACAGCAACAAACACACAGCCCAACAAAAACGTGTGTGTAATGTTGTCCATGATCTTGATGCAAATCAAGATTAAATCTTAAGTGAAGTAGACATCAGTTACAAATCAGCACTTTGCTAAATATTTACATATATATTTGGGTTTTTTTTTCATAGTAAATTGCACATTTTTCTAATTTATATCAGTGTTTTTGTGCATAACAATATTTTTGTTAGAGATGTATCCGTTTTATACATAACATTGGAGTTTTTAGAATGAAATGCATTACAAAGGCATAGCATAAATTCTGTTTGCGTTTTAAAAAGCCACTCATGGATTTTGGCATCACAAACAAAACTAGCTAGAGGTGGTAAGACATTAAAAATGTAACACATTTATTTACGCTGCGTTCAAATGAGTAAAAAAATCTGTTCACTGTTTTTGGACGTTCACTCTAGAAGATGAAACATCCTTTAACAGCTCTTTTATTTATGGTAGATGTTGAAAGATTAGACTTTGATTAAAGATTTTGTATAACGTATGTTGAAGTGTACTCGCTGTTCGAAACAGACAGATCTTACAGATGTTCTTTTCTATGTTTTGGTGTGAACAATTTTAACAAATTCCTAACAAAGTTGTGTTCTGAGTGAACCCTCAGAAACTTAATAATACACCAGGATTGTGCCATAGTCATAGTCTCATGAGTTATACCTGTTTAATGCTAAAACTAAAATGCAAGTAAATAGTTTGAAACGTTTTACTTTAAAAAAAAACATTTTTTATAAATGTTAAAAAAAAAAAAAAAAAAAAAAAAAACAGTTTTCATGATGAAACGTACATTTTTTCACAAAAATATTGAAATTATTCTTGATCCTTTTCTGTAAATACAATGCTGACAGCTATCAGAGACGAGTCTTCACCTAAAAACACGGTCCAACAAAAACCTGCACAGTGTTGTCCATGA
>CAIGQW010053631.1:4535696-4551076 GCA_903798125.1 Danio choprae
CTTAGGTTTTATCCGAGTCTCGTCAGTTCTCGAGGTGTTGCTGTTTGTACTTGACCAAGGTGAGTTCAATACCGGACGGTACGAGTGGAGCCACGCCAATTTCACGAAGTCCGCTTCGTGAAGCTTCACTCGGGCCCGTCAGTGCTGTAGTTCCTTGCGGTTTGCGTACGTAAACGCAACATCGCGAGGAATATTACGTGTTTGTTGCTCGAAATGTGCCGCCGAGCAACATTCCGGGTAATCCGGCACGGACTGGCGCCCGGTTAGCTCGTGCACTCCCTGAGGCGAGGCGGCCCGTGCACCCGGTAGGGTAGCTACACGGGGTTCTGAGGACCCTCAGGGAAACACGGGAGGCCGGTAGTGGGACCTGCTGCCAGGGTTATGGTGGGTGGGAGCAGCGTGGCCCACTTTAGCTTCTATTTTAAACTATAGTTTTAAACTTTAGTTTACTATAGTCTAAAATAGACAATAGGGCCTTTGTGTGAACTGTTTCATGTTTTGTTTTGTTTTTCAGGGTTGTTGAGCAAAGAAGCCTTCAGAACAACACAAGACAAGCGCCATTTATAGTTATATGCGCCTATTATAATGATTTCTCCATTTTCGGTCTTCCGGTTTGTTGTTTTCAGATGAGTTTGCAAATTAAACACAATAAAGTACTCTTTACGAACACCTGGATTGTGTTTTCATTTGTCCTAGAGCTCACTGTAGTAGCCTACAGTCATAACACTGAATGCATTTGGTTGACAATATTAAAGAGGTCCAACAAATACGTAGTTGTTACAAATATGCCATAATTTCTCTCCAGAGTATTAAAACTTAATAAAATAAATAAATAAGGCTTTTGAAAAATGTTATATGTAACTTCATCAGAATTGCACTGCAAATTACATGTGCTTTCTCCTGGCAAATCTAGCTGTCAATAGTAGTTCTGGTTTAGAAATGTGTTGAGCATAGGCTGCTGTTTTAATAAAGGAAATATGAACTGCTTACCTTCAGGTGAGGTTGTTCTTACAGTGTTTCACACAAATGTACAGTAATGGCGATAGTTTAACTCACTCGTTTTTGTGACCTTTGCTAACTGTAATTTGGTGGAAGCTACGATATAAGCTATAGGCCAAGATTAGCTAAAGATAGAATAAATATTTAAAAAACAATATAAAATATAATAATGTATTCAAAAAAAAAAATAAAATAAAATAATGAAAACTATGAAGAAAAATGTACACCTTAAAACGCAAACCGACTGGTCTCAAAAAGACCAATATATATCTAGTTAATATATATAGTTTTGGTGCAATCTCTCCTAAAATATGTTGTATAAACATAAAACACAGATTAAATTATCAGCTATTACCACGATTTTCACCCAGTGACTCTCCGATAGGTAAAATATGCTTTTTATATAGTTGTAAGAACAATAACAGATCAATAAAAGCTCTTTTCCAGAAGGATGTTGCATCAAAACCAAATGCAATAGCATATTGGAATCAATTATGAGTGATTTTGTTTGCAGAAAAGTTTGGCATCTGCCTAATCGCTATTAACAAACAAGGTTAAAGAGATTGTTTAAACTCCTTCACAGAATATATCCTGCCAAACTTTAACTCAATTTTAAAAAGATATAGATGTGAGATGTAGCTTTTGCAAGCAGAGGCCAGAAAGCGCTGTTCATTTCTTTTGGTATTGCCCTTATGTGTCTTTTTTCTTTTTGGCGAAATGTAATTGACTTTATTGCTGTTAATATTAATGAGAATATTACTTTACATTGGAAAGATGTTCTCTGAGGAACTTCTGAAGCTTAGACAAAAAGTCCCATACATTTTTCATGAATTTCTTATTTTTAATGGCCAAATTTCATATTCATAAATGTAATTTTCCAGGTAAAAATCCACGTTTTATTGCATTTAAAAATGAAGAAGCATTATACTGAGTCCATTTTATATCTCAAAAAATCTAAAAGCTATGTGAATACTGCAAGCCTGTATATCATTTATGTTATCTGTATACCATATAATCCTGTGATATTGTTTATATCTCCCCCTAGCCTTCCACATTTTCTTTACATTTGTTGTACTTGACTTGCATCGTATTTTTGACGTTATTCAATAAAAAATAAATAAAAAAGGCCATAGACTATAAGAAGAGAAAAGAAAAGAACTTACAAGAAGAGAAAGAACCATAGACTGTAAGAAAAATGGTTACAACTCGGTTGTTGCTAGAAGGGATACAGCTGCGGCCAGAAGTTAACAACAATTATTTATATTATTTGTTAAATTATCTATTAATTGCATTGCAATAATCGTAGGATCGTACCATAGTTGTAGTCGTGTGTACACCACTTGTTTACGTATAAAACAAAAATGTAGTCCCTGCAGGAAAATAATTGGAAACATGTTAGTCAAAAGAAAATCGTTGCACATTGAAAAGTTTTGTTTTTGATCATGAAAACATCCTGAATTTAGTTGGATTTAGAATTTAGTTGAGTTTCATTTCTGTAAACACTAAAGGTTGACAGCAACAAACACACAGCCCAACAAAAACGTGTGTGTAATGTTGTCCATGATCTTGATGCAAATCAAGATTAAATCTTAAGTGAAGTAGACATCAGTTACAAATCAGCACTTTGCTAAATATTTACATATATATTTGGGTTTTTTTTTCATAGTAAATTGCACATTTTTCTAATTTATATCAGTGTTTTTGTGCATAACAATATTTTTGTTAGAGATGTATCTGTTTTATACATAACATTGGAGTTTTTAGAATGAAATGCATTACAAAGGCATAGCATAAATTCTGTTTGCGTTTTAAAAAGCCACTCATGGATTTTGGCATCACAAACAAAACTAGCTAGAGGTGGTAAGACATAAAAAAATGTAACACATTTATTTACACTGCGTTCAAATAAGTAAAAAAAAATCTGTTAACTGTTTTTGGACGTTCACTCTAGAAGATGAAACATCCTTTAACAGCTCTTTTATTTATGGTAGATGTTGAAAGATTAGACTTTGATTAAAGATTTTGTATAATGTATGTTGAAGTGTACTCGCTGTTCGAAACAGACAGATCTAACAGATGTTCTTTTCTATGTTTTGGTGTGAACAATTTTAACAAATTCCTAACAAAGTTGTGTTCTGAGTGAACCCTCAGAAACTTAATAATACACCAGGATTGTGCCATAGTCATAGTCTCATGAGTTATACCTGCTTAATGCTAAAACTAAAATGCAAGTAAATAGTTTGAAACGTTTTACTCTAAAGAAAAGCATGTTTCATACATGTTAAAAAAAAAAAAAAAAAAAAAACAGTTTTCATGATGAAACATGTACATTTTTTCACAAAAATATTGAAATTATTCTTGATCCTTTTCTGTAAATACAATGCTGACAGCTATCAGAGACGAGTCTTCACCTAAAAACACGGTCCAACAAAAACCTGCACAGTGTTGTCCATGATCTTGATACAAATCAAGAATGAATCCAGTGCTGTAAACATAATTCTCCAAATGAAGACTTTACAAAAGTATTTTTTCAAATTAATACAAAAAGATTTTCACTGTAAATTACACATTTTTAAAATCTACATCAGTGTTTTGCAGACAATAATATCTTCGTTAGATATGGTTTTAAGAGTGTGTAGAACATTAAAGATTAAAATGTTACATCGGTGTGGCACAACATTTGTTAGCATGTAAAATCCCATGCAGGATTTTAGCCCAAATATTTACACATACAGAAGTAGCTGAAAAAACCTAACACTATTGTACCAATTATCTAGCAAAGTTCATAGATTTTATATGGTGAACACCAGAAATATTGTCTGGATTAAAAATTGATCGTGAGCCATGAAACATACTTAACGCATTTTTGAGGAAAATGTTCAGTAATAAATGAAGAGCTTTTTTCCTGAAGTTGAAAAGTTTGTCCTAAAACAGTGCATGATGTTTCTACTGAAGTGAGAAACGCTCTTGAAGAAACAGTGCTGAATTTCATTTTAAACAACAATCTAAAGTTTTGAAGGGGATAGACAAAAGCACCTTCATTTAGTGACATGCGGTATGTTGAGGTACGCTTAGAAATCACAGTTTCCTTTTATTTTTATATTCTGACATGTTAGGTGAAATGTGTTTTATGTTTGTTCCTTTTATAATTTACATACTATCTGTGGGGCCAGATCAAAGAATTGGTTAAAAATTCTTGAGGCACATCTACAAAATATAGTACAAACACACTGAGGTTGGACAAGGCAACCAATAGGTAAGATGGAGACACTTGTTTGAATACTTTTTGTCTCTGCTTAATTTTTTATTTTTACATTAGCCTCTAGATCATGTTGTACTGACAGTACTGGGATAAAGACAGGCTGATGTTCTAAGAGCACACACACACACACACACACACACACACACACACACACACACACACGACTTCTTGTCTTCTCCCCACAGAAAGTGGCCACAGATAGCACAGCAGTCTTGGTTGTTAGATAAAACCAGATAAAACAAGAACTTTTGTAGATCAAACAAAGTTTTCAGTGTAAGACCCCCAATTAAAGGATCCTCGGTCAGAGGTATACGATCGCTTGCCCAATTACTCCCCCCAACCTGAAACCCCCCTGCTTACACTCAGACTGGAGACTGGAAGGAAGCCGGAATGCCAGGAGAGCAGAATAAGTTGTAAAAATGACAAACCATACACATTGTCACAAATCTAACTATAAATCCTACCAAAATCGGCCTGACACATAGTTCAACTGTCAACCTGGGACAAACCGTCATAAATCCTACCCTAAAGCAGACACCCTAAGCCTGTGACGGGGGTAAAACAGCCTGTCACTAGTCACCAGTCTTACATTCATGAAACACATTGGACAAACTATTCAGACCATCAACAACAACAACAGGGTCATAAATTATAGACATACATTCTAGACATAAAAGCAATAAATCATTTTGACACACAGTATATGATAACTACTTATAGCAATGTAAACAATAAACCTCTTTATGACAGTAGTTCAAATACAAACTATAGATGAGCTCCTTTACAGTTCATGATCTACCAAAAGAGGGCAGTATGCACATTTACATGCATTGATCATCACTCAATTAAATGTTTTAGAATTGTTACATAATAGTTCAGGGTTAAATCTACCTCTGAGCACATTACATTTAAGTGCATAGCAATAGCCATTTTTCATTTTGTCCATTGGGTATCATTGTTTTTCATTGTCTAAAAATAGTAAGCACAGACTTATCATTTGCAAAATATTTGTAAATGTTGCTGAACAACAAACATTCAAGAAGGCTATTATACAGTGTGAAATGAACAAATGCAACACGTAGAATGAACATGCGAGCATTAAAAAAAAACATATCTGATAGTTATCAGCAAGATTGACCTGTGAATATATTATACACATTTTTACTCTAGACATCCACCATTAGAACATGAGGATGTTAACCTTGATCTGAAAATGGGCAAAGACTGCAAGGATGTCACAAAGTAGAATGCTAAAAAATCTGTTTTTTTTTTTTTTAATCTGTAGAAACGATTTAGCTCTACTGAAAACACAGAGTCAGGAGCAAACGCCTCCTGCTAAGCTGTATATTCTGTGGAACAAAAATGTCACACAAACAGCAGCTGCTGCTCACTCTCAAAGTGTATATTCTTATAGAGCAACTTTATCAGCAATGATTCAAGGAAACTTTTATTACACTTTCTTTATAAAAGGTGTTCAAATGCTCTTCACGCTATGAAATAAAAAAAATGTTCTTTTTAGAATGTTGTTCTCTGGCATGACTGTGAAATGTCCCTTTAGGAAGCTTCATTTTAAGAGTGCAAAGATCATAGTTTTTATTTGATCTCTTAATAGTTTTCAATTAAAAAATTTTTTTTTTGATGAAATGAAACAAAACAATCAGTCTGTACATTCATTCATTTTCTTTTCAGCTTAGTGCCTTTATTATTCAGAGGTTGCCACAGCAAAATGAACCGCCAACTTATCCAGCATATGTTTAACGCAGCAGATGCCTTTCCAGCTGCAACCCATCACTGCACACACACACTTTAGCTTACCCAATTCACCTATACCGCATGTCTTTGGACTTGTAAGGGGAAACCAAAGCACCCGGAGGAAACCCACGTAAACACGGGGAGAACATGCAAACTCCACACAGAAATACCAACTGACCCAGCTGAGGCATGAAGCAGCGACCTTCTTGCTGTGTACCATAATATACAACACCACTTTACACTATAATAAAAGTCACTTTACAAGGTTAAAAGATCAAGGTCCCATAATGCAATTCAAAAGCGTAAATAAACTAAAATATATTTAAAAAACAAAAACAAAAAAAAAAACAACAAACAAAAAAAAAAAAACACTGCTAAATGGATATTTTTACAAAGTAGGGTTGGGAAAGAGGACAGAATATCTGCGCAGTTATTTAAAAAAAAATATTTAAAAAATATAAAATAAATGGTCAAGTTCACGTTTACAAAAGATCAGATAAAAATGAACATTGTGTTCAGTATGCATTCATATCTGAAATGGAAACATCATTCAGGTTACTCAAAATAATAAGGGTAATGTTTATTGGCAATATATTTGTTATGGTCACACAAGTAAGAGAGGACAGGGAATTACTTCAGAGGCGTTTATTCATAATAATGCACAAAGGAATGTCACTGGTGAAGGCTGTGTGTGGGTGAGGTGAAGTTAGCACACGCTAGATCCAGTGGTGTGCGCAGTGTACACAACAGCGTAGCAGTGGGTATCAAAACAGGCGAGTAAGTGATAAGGTGAAGTCTGGCCCACGCTTGTGCAAGCGGTGTGTTCGTGGCTCAAACAACCATGGAAATAAGATACAATGTTCGAGGAGAATGAAAGAGTCACTTCCCTTCATAGGTATCCGTGTAAACGAATCACAGAAGTAAGCCTCGATTACCCACAGGAGAGCACGAAGCACTTGTGAGAAGACAGAGGAAGAGATGACCATCCAACGTTGATTCCAGCCAGTGAGTGAACGGATGAGGTGAGCGTATATGGTGAGTGAGTGATTGCAGGTGCAGGTGTGGGTAATTAGTATTCGGGTGATTGTTCACGGTGTGTGGTGGACGGTGATTGTGAATGGTGACTGGGACTGATGGAACGTGCAGAGGATGTGACAATATTCTCCCAGTGTTGTGTTTGATTTATCTTTTTATTGTATTATTATCAGTTGAAAACATCACTCTTAAAATACCTCAAAACACTTTCTAAACGAGACTTTATTGAGAGTAGTTTTGATCTCACTCCTGTTAAAACATTTAAATGATTGAGTCCATTAACTTTCATGCAAGTAAATGAGAATGTGACAGTTAGTGTTTGTACACTTGCCAGTTTCTGCATTAATGTTTCTCATTTTATCCAAACACATTAGTCCATTTAACATAAATCAGTGTCTATGAAAGATCATCAGTTATTTCGAAAATCCTCTAAGACGATATCACATTAGTGAAACACAGCCCTTCCAAACAGCTGAAATGCATTTCATTACTGTATCCAGGGCATCCTTCAAATTCTACACCGACCATAAAATGATTTAGCATAATTTGTGTTTTTTTTGTTTATTTCATGTGCATTTGGCAATACAAATTACTTTAAAATGTTTTTTTTTTTTAAGTAATACCCTCCTTTGCTTACCATGTGCGGTAAAAGTCTTCTGTTTTTCTTCAATTATGACAATCATCTTTATGTCACTCTATGTATAAATATGTATCTAATTTTAGACATGATTTCTCATATTATTCCTGTATTTTAGGTATATGATAGCTGTCAACATTGGCCGCAAACAGTACAATTTGGTGCCATTACAATAACCATTATCTTAAACACATCTTGATCACATCACGTATTCTCACCATCAAGATGTTATACTCTTATTGGTGCTATATCTTATTATATTCCTTATGTCTGTTTGTTTATAAAAACCAAAACCGTTCAGGCCTTATGCTGATGTATGTTCTGCTAAGAATAGCACAGGTAAATTTAATAAAGAAATCCCATTATACTCGTACCCTCAAGGAATACAGAAATTTCGCAGATAAAACCTTTTTCCTAAAGTGTTTATAATTGTTTCTTAATCTCACAGGATTTTAGCGCTTCGAGAACTAAAACGAGAACTGTTTCAATTAAATACGCTCCCTTAATTATATCAATAATTATATCATGAATATTAAACAGAAACAATTGACCTGCCTGTACCAGACACTCTGTGTGTGTCTTTAAATTGCTACTTTAATTGATCTGACGACTGAAGAGCCTTACAAAAGGAGATAACGACAGTTATTTCAATTTTTAATGACACTGTAATGAATATTGGATAGCCTTAGTAAAACGGTGGCTTAATTAGATTGACAACTAGTATGACCATACAAGACAAAAGTTAATTGGACTATCTATGGCTGGAACGTAAAATAAACCAATGTAAGCCTGTAAGCTCAAATGAAAATAAATTTGATTAATCTGTAGGCCAAACAGCAAAAAAAGTGGTATTCAATGATATAAAAATAACCTCATTATACATGACTAAGCATAACTAAACATATGTTTTCATTTACCCCTACAGTTTACAGCCTGCTAGAATGTGTACTAGTTACAATATATGCAGTAAACAAGATCAAATATGACATAAGAAAAACACGCAGGGATACACAGTTAATGCACGAATGACACTGCAGTACACGTATGTGCTTTATTGTGTCATTTCTCTGTCATTTTGCTCCATTATTACAAGGATTATATTAACATTTGTCATGTTGCGAAGAATTCCATTCAGGGTTTAGAGACATTTATTGTACTAAAATAGCATTCATGAGTGTTGCAAGTATCCTCATTATCTTATAGTGGCTGTATCTTTTTCTTGATGTTGCCTAAGTGTAGCCTTAGACATAATCAGTCACCACTTTATTGATGCTACCTCAGTGATGCTTTTGGTGCTTTCGACCAAATATATATATATATATATATATATATATATACTATGATATGATTCTCACTGCACCACTACTATAGCAGTAAATGAAGAGCTATCATATTGATCATCAGTTATGTACTGCAGGGCTCAGTATTAGGACCACTGCTTTTTTTAAATATGGTTTCTTGCCACTGTCACTTTTGGCTTGCTTTGTTTAGGCCTTAAAAGCATTTCATTCATTCATTCATTCATTCATTCATTCATTCATTCATTCATTCATTTTCTTTTGGGTAAGTCCCTTATTTATTAAGGGTTTCCATGGAATGAACCTCCAACTATTGGAGGATGCCCTTCCAGCTGCAACCCAGTACTGGGAAACATACATTCTCAATTATGTATGTCAATAATACATTCCCATACACTCTCAATTTTGTTTACCCATTTCACCTATAGCGTATGTCTTTGGACTGTGGGGGAAACCGGAGCACCTGGAAGAAACCCACACGAACACGGGGAGAACATGCAAACTCCACACAGAAATGCCAACTGACCCAGCCGGGACTCGAATCAGCGACCTTCTTGCTGTGAGGCGGCAGTGCTAACCACTGAGCCACCATGCCGCCCTAAACAGCATTTAATTTTCAATAATAACATATATATTATGGCACGGAACTTGAGGATTTTTTTAGAGAGAGAGAGAGAGAAAAGGAAAAATCTATCTTAACTCAAGGTCGAGTAACAATGAAGAAATTAGTCACTCCTAAAGGCAACATTGAGAAATGCAGCCACTAGGTTTGATTATCAATGAGCTTCAATGATCTCTAGATTCATCTTTTTGCTAATCAGCATGAGATATTTTTATTTATAGGTGTCTGATTCCATCAATCCATTGCCACATAGAGCTGTACAATTTATGAAACACAGATAAGCAATAGGGAAGGTGCTCACAGAGAAGCTCGTCATTTTCTCATCACATCATCTTGTGTGTCACTATGACACCTTTCTGCAGCAAAATACATCTGCAGTCTGGAGTCCAACTATGTTTCACTAAACTGTAGCTATTGTTGATTTTGCTAAAAACACTGCAAAATAATGATGGGAATCACATTGATGGTCTCTGTTTGCAGGTGTTTACACATTTCCTGATTTAATATGCTGCTAAAAACTATCATCCATGTTTCTCCATAAAGGAGAGGAGGAGCAATCACACCTGACAGATACCAAATTACTTGACTGAATGACATGATATAAAAAAATAGCTCAATTGAGGCTGGAGTGGAGGATGGTGCGCTTAGAGGAGGTAAAAATAAAATAATAAAAAGCCCAAAGTACATGATTTAATCAAAACATTAATTAGATCTTGTCCAGTAAATGTCATGCATTTCTGATATAAGTAGAATGCAGATTCAGGCCATTGCACGAGTAGTGCAAAACAAATTAGGAAGGAAATTAATTTTTCTTCAGATTTAAAAACAGCGATGGGCTCAAAGGTATAGTTCACCCCAAAATTAAAATGTGTTATTAATTTACCCTGAGGCAATTCAAAATGTAGGTGACTTATTTTCTTCATTACACATACTTTGTTTTGTTTGCATGTTGTTGTTTTTTTTGACAGCAGTAGTAGTCTTTGATCTTTTTTTTTCCATTCATGGGTCACCAAGGATCATTGTTTCAGTTAAAAAAACTATTTTACAGGAAAAGTCACCTACATCCTGGATGGTTTTGGGTGAATCATATCTCATAAAAATGATCCTAAAATGAAAAGTATATCGAATAAACAATCATTCTGAGGCAACGAGCAGTTTGGAATTAAACAGAATTGTACTACTGCATATGTGACATTCTGCAGAGTCTAGGCTGAAGTGGACACTTAAGGTTTGTGGAACAATGAAAAGTTCAAAACAAAATATGAAAAAAAATTGTTTTATCTCGAAGCAAAGTATTTACTTTTTAGATAATCAAAATGTTGTGTATGTTTTCAAATTAAAAAACAAAGTGAAAAAGCATTGTCCTTTCTTTATTTCATATGCCTTATTTGTCACTGACCTGCTGCCTACAGCAAAGTTCATGAGGTACATACTGCATACTGCCGCAAAAGCCAGGGTACAGCCTCAGTTGTTCAATGACAAAGAGCACATATATAGATCTTGGCCATACCAAATTACAAACCAAACAGAAGTATTACAAAACAACGTTTAATAATTGCAAAATATGCAAAATGGCCATGCAAACGAAACCATAACTAAAGTAATATACAAATAAAGACCTAAAATTAAAAACAAATTTACCACCTTATTTTGGGCTGAAATGGTATGATCCAGCTTTCCTCCAGAGTAAAGCTGAAGAGCCGCTGCTCTCTTTGCTTCAGTGAATGTGGAAATGCTGCAGTCGTTCCTTCAGCTCCACAACCAGCACCTAAACCCGCATGTGTTCTACATGTGTGGTAAATACAAAGGTCTTGTCCTTGTGGTTACTTGAACAAAATATTATTACATAAATTATGCATAAAACAATTAAACAAGCAAAACAGATGGCAAGATCAGCATGATGTCGTGTTTGGCGTACAAATTAGTTATGCATACAGTGTCGAATGAAACTTCCTGTTTTCCAGGAAGAATATGCACAACAGAAATGAAGTTGATAGACAGACGTTGAAGAAAGTCAAGGTGTGAGTAGAAAGGTCCAAGTGAGAGAAGTATATACGTTGAGTAGGTCCTATATCAAGAAACATGTTGAGGACAGAATAAAAGAAGGCTGGAGAGGATAACACTGCAGCAAGATGAAAGAAATCGATACAGAGAAAGGGGGAGAAGGACATTGAGGTAGCCCACATTTAAGAAAGTGTTTCAAGAAATGTTATTATGATGGGGAAAAACCAAGTAATTGATTCGCTTATAGAAAGTGATAAATTAATAATGTAATTTACAAGCCAAATATAGAGTTTTGTGGAAACTGTACAACATGAGCCTTACAAGTTTAAGGTTATATTTTAAAATGACTTTTTTATTAAATGTTTTATTTTAAGTTTTAACGTTTATTAAAACGTTTAAGACATCAAATATTCATCAAAGTGTCTTGCAGTTTTCAAAATAATAATAATTATATGAACCAGATAATAGCCCTTATCAACCGCACAGCAGTGGTAAATAATAACTGAGCATCAAATCAGCATTTTAGAATAGATTTTTGAAGGATCATGTGAACCTGAAGCCTGGAGTAATGATCCTGAAAATGCAGAGAATAAATGACACTTTTTAAGGCAAGATGCTGCAGTTGAATATGGCAATAAATACTATATTGCAATTTATCTCCAATACTTCCCAAGTAATATTGACTGCAATAATAATTGCAACATTTTTAAGATGTCTAAAGTTTTCTAAGTAACAAAAATAATATAAAATCATGTTCTAAAAAGATGAAATCATGTTCTAAAGTCTTTTCGTTTTAATTTAATTTCATTAAGTCATTTTTTGACACATCAGAGTAAATGTTTTTTTTACTGTTTTTCTGTAAAATAAATGCTGGCTTACTAGTAATGAGAGATTTCTTTCAAAAACATAAAAAGAAATGTGGCGGACGGTTACACACACACACACACACTGACTGACAGTTGAACAGTCACTGTTTTATTTTCTCTGAGACGCATCATTTTGCAAGTAAATGCTACAAATACCAAGAGTGTCTACCAATGCTTACTCATTTTCAATTAACTTGCTAACACCATCAGTGGATATGTAAATAAGACTGGTTGATTAATCCCTGAGCTGCACTAATTAGCCCACAGTCCCCGATTCCAACTGTAGAGTATTTAACTGAAAGAAAGACAGTCCAGATGTGGAGAGAAGAAACCAAACAGTACAGTAATTAAAAAAATCATCTCTCGTGGAAGCGTCTCAGGTTAATTAGCCAGGCAGGGCCTGTCAATGCTTTCCATGTGGCTGTTGACATCGAGAGCTGTTCAAGATGCTCAGAAAGCAACAAGGGTCTGATAAAGTTAATCAAGGGACAACAACTTTCATTTATGCTTCTAATTATCGAATATGTTAATGAGTTTCAAGCAAGCTCAATTTGTCCTCTAGCTGGAATTTAGATGATTTCTTTCATGCAACACAACAAATGCTGATAATTTGAATGCTTATTTATTTTTAGAGATGAAACATCGTCAAAGTAGTTGTGATAAGCTGTCAGTCATCACCCAGTTCATATTTGTGACTAGTAAAAGGATCTGCAGTGTTTACAAGAATGAGAAAATAAAATAAAGAAGGCAACCCAAAAACTGCTAAATGAAAACATTGCATAACACATGCAATGCAAAGAGAAAACCAAACAACTAAACTAGACACAGGTGAACCTAATGCTATAATGTAAACTAATTAGTAACTATGGAAACAGTTCTCTATGAAATAGAGAAAGAAATAGACAACATTGGCTCATTCTGAAAACGTAGCCGTATATACATTTCTGGAGATCGCGAATTATGTAGCCAGAGGTACATATGGCTGCATTTCGTTTTTAAAACGAACGCTATGGGGCGGTATGATGCAGTTTCTTTTCGCACTTACCAGCTGAGCAATTACCTCCGTGTGGACGACTTTCCCCCTGTTACCAGATTGTCCAGTTAGCTTGCCATGTACGTCGGCGGACTTGAGATGCAGAGAGAAGCTGACCATGATGATGGGGTTCGAGTCCGGCGAAAAACGGTTTCAGAAAGCAGGTAAGACAAAAACAGAAGCCAAAAAATAGAATAAACATGTACAGTGCTCAACATATATGAGTACACCCCCCACTAATCTCTCATTTAAATGAATATTTTCTATAGGAGTATACTATACAATATTATATTTGTGCATATACATTAGTTTAGTCAGTACTGAAGCCAAATCTGGAGCTAATCTGACTAATAACTTACACAATAATGGTTTAAAAATTAGTAGACCAATTATGTTAGGGAAAAATATTAAATAAAATCTTCAAAAATAGCAAAAATCAAGAGAAACAAAAAATATAGACAATTTTGTTGAAATGTTGTAGTTTGTCATTTCTTTTGCAATATTTTGCATGAATTTAAATGTATTATCTTTCCATTTCTAAAGATGTTCTGTGACTAAAATATTATAAATATTTCAATATAAATGCACCAATATATATTACCCATATTCACTGAGAAATGCAGAAAAATATTCATTTTCAAAATGGGGTGTACTCATATATGCTGAGCACTGTAAATAACAGGGTGAGAACGTGGTAAAATCTGAAAACGTGTTCAGGCAATCAGGCGAGGGCTTTTCTTTTTATGGATTGCTTTTGAAAACTGTCGGTTGGGTTTAGGGAAGTGGGTGGATGGGTCAATCGGTGCTTTTGAAACCACTATTGGTTGGGTTTAAGGAAGGAGAAGGGTGGGCCAGTCAATTGGTCAGTCAGTCAGTCATTCAGTTAGTTGACAAAGAGTAGTGGAGTAGTGGTGTAGCCTTGTGGTAGTTACATAGTTTGATCAGCAATATGATGTCTGATCGTGTCCTCCAGAAACAACCATAAAGGAGACTCATGATCTCGTTCCCTTCGGGTGCACATGCACATTAGCATGGCCAATCTAACAGAAATGCAGATTTTTGAATTAAATGTTTAGAAACTAAATTTAAGATACAGTAATTGATAAATTTCATTGATTGCAAATCTGAAATTTAATCGTAAGCTTGGAAAACTATTTTGGAGAATTAGATGTTTCCTAATTCAAAAAGACAGGAGCTGCACATGCACACAAACATTCTTTAGATCTTTAGATATCTGAGAACTGAAACACGGTATGTGGATTGAAAGGTCCAATTTTTCACACACAAAAAAAATTCAGTTGTCACCAGTGTGTGAAGAATTTTGGGATACTCTGGACTATGATGGATCCCTTCTCATTTCCTGAAAAACAAAGAACAGCTTAGCAAGGCTGTGTTTGAAGCACTCTCTGAACTAGGACACAGCTTATGCATTAAAGACATGTCGGAAAGATCATATTTGAAAATGAAAAGTGCGTGAATAGCACCACACAGTTGTTAAAATGTGTGAAACTTGGGATTTTCTTTAAGCCTTCTTAATTTTTTCTTTTTTACAATAAAAATGACATCTACAAAATCAGCTAACTTCTTCTGGCAAGAAGTTACTATTGTAGTATGCAAATACTCAATTAGTTATCACCAAAGCTCTCTCTATTATGTTGCTTATAATTAAATCATTATGCGGTTTCAGAAGTCTGTCTGAAATCCATTTTACGAGATGCCCTCTGTAACGCCTGGCTGGCGGAAGATGACATAACGAGATGGAGAATGAGAAACATTACAAAACGGGTTTATTGAACACTTACGGGGAACAGATACTGGATGCGGGAAGACAGGACGACACAGGAACAGAACCACACGAAGCAGAATACCGGA
>CAIGQW010053631.1:4566076-4607722 GCA_903798125.1 Danio choprae
TGAATATATTTTGCCCTTCTAGTATAGAGTCTGAATATTGTGGAGTCTGAATATTCAACTGCTCGTTAATGTAATTATCTGATCAGCCAATCAAATGGTAGCATCTTAACACATTTAGGCATGCAAAGATGATTTGTTGAAACCATGTATTAGAATGGAGAAAAAAGAGGATGTGACTGACCTTGAGAATGACCTGGTTGTTGGTGCGAGAAGAGCTAGTCTGAATACTTCACAAACTGCTGATCTACTGCATTTTCATGCACCAGCATCTCTAGGGTTTAAAGAGAATGGTCAGAAAAAGAGAAAATATCCAGTGTATTGCAGTTCAATTGGTAAAAATGCCTTGTTGAGGGCAGAGGTCACAGGAAAATGGCAAGACTAATTCAAGCTGATACAAAAACAACAGTAACTGAAATGACCACTTGTAACAACCAAGATCTGCAAAAGACATCAAAGCCCAAAGCAGATGCCCTCCAGAAGCAAAAGAAGAGCATAGAGCTGACACTCCTGTCAGATAATAACAAGAAACTGATGCTACTGAGACTCACGCACCAGCATGAAGACAACAGAAGATTGGAACAAGATTACCTGGTCTGATGAGTTTTGATTTCTGATATGACGTTTGAATGATAGGGTCAAACAATGGCATAAACAACATGAAAGCATGGGTCCATCCTGACTATCAATGAGTCAGGCTGCTGGTGTTATAATGGAGTGGGAAATTTTATGTCACTCTTTGGGCACCTTAGTAACTACACATCATTTAAAATCCACCAGAGTATTGTTGCTGACCATCTCCACCCCTCTATGACCACAGTGTGTCCATCTTGCATTGGCTTCTTTCAGCAGGATAACACACCATGCCACAAAGCTCAAATCGGAGTAACTTTACAATGAGTTCACTAAACTAAAATGACCTACAAGGTCACCAGATATCTGTGGGATTGAACACATTTAGGATGTTCTGGAATGAGAGACTCACATCATGGATGTGCAGAAACTGTGTGATGTAATTATGTCAGTATGTGCCAAAATCTATGAAGATTGATTCTATGCCACACAGAATTAGGGTGGTGAAATATGATGTATCGTATGGACAGAATAAAAAGTCTGTTGTTATATATTATGCTCTGTTGTTTATTAATTAGTGCCAAAAATACATTGTTTAGGGTAATTTATATAAGCATTTATATGAGCACAATATTACAAGCCATTACTGGATGCAGACAGAAAAATAACAGCACTGTGAGAAAGTTGCAATCGGGAAAGTACAATGTTTACATTTAGCATTTTATTTAGCAATATTGTTATATTTATACTGGACCTGTATTAATATAAATGTAAAGTTTATACATTTTTAATCAAACATTTGCCCTGGCATTCAAAATAAAGTCAGAAATATGATCACATACGAATGAGTACATTTCGGAGTATATACTTTACATGTGGTCAGTAAATATCAACCATTAACTGATTGAATTTGCAGAAATGGTGATTTTGTGATTTATATCATTATGAAATATGAAATGATATAAGATTATTGTCAAATCGCCCAAGCCTTCAAAGAATTAGGGCAGTTCTAAAGGCAAAAGAGGTGATTAGTCAGTGATTAGTCGGCGGCATGGTGGCTCAGTGGTTAGCACTGTTGCCTCACAGCAAGAAGGTCGCTGGTTCAATTCCTGGCTTGGCCAGGCGGCGTTTATGTGTGGAGTTTGTATGTTCTCCCTGTGTTCGTGTGGGTTTCCTCTGGTTTCCCTCACAGTCCAAAGACATGCCCTATAGTTGAATTGGATAAACTAAATTGGTTGTACTGTATGAGTGTGTGTGTGTGTGTGTGTGTGTCTGTAAATGTGAGTGTGTATGGGTGTTTCCCATTGCTGGGTGCATAAAACATATGCCGGAATAGTTGGCGGTTCATTCCGCTGTGGTGACCCCTGATAAATAAGGGACTAAGCCAAAGGAAAATAAATGAATGAATGATTATTTTTTCGGCTTAGTTCCTTTATTAATCTGGGGTCGCCACAGCGGAATGAACCACCAACATATCCTGCATATGTTTTACGCAGCGGATGCCCTTCCAGCTGCAACCCATCACTGGGTAACATTCATACTCATTCATACACACACTCATTCATTAATTCACACACATACACTACAGACAATTTAGCTTACCCAATTCACCTATAGCGCATGTCTTTGGACCGGAGCACCCGGAGGAAACCCACGCCAACACGGGGAGAACATGCAAACTCCACACAGAAATGCCAACTGACCCAGCTGAGGCTCGAACCAGCGACCCCTCTTGCTGTGAGGCGATCGTGCTACACACTGCGCCACCGTGAGGCCCGAATGAATGATTAGTCAACAGCAGTAGATGTAAAGTTCGTTAATAAAACGTGTTATACCATATCTAAAAAATCTGTCAGTAATTCTGAAAAGAAAAAAGTCAACTGCACATCCGCATGACAGAATCCAAGCACAAAGGTGACCCCAGTGACCTGTTCCTCACAGTGATTAGCTCAGTGACCAACAGGGTTTATTATTTTAGCAAATGGAAATGCACTTGAAGTACCAAGTACGTCTGTGAATTTAATTTCTTCTCAGGGGAAGAGAAGCAAATGGCTCAGCAGCCGCTATTTCACATCTTTGACTACCTTAAGCTATTTCCTGCCAGTAAGTCTCATATCTTCTGCTCCCCATGTCTCTCTCTATCTCTTACTTAAAAACACACATGCTCGTTCTGTCTCCATCCCACACGGCACAGAGAGCGCAGTAGACAGACAGGACGATGGAGAGGAGGAGAGATTGGGAGAGGGTGCTTCAGGTCATTTCCTGTATGTTAAGGCTACCTGCTGAGAGAGCGGTTAGTCTACACAGATTTGCCATCTGCTAAATTATAATTTATTCTGCACCCCTTTCATGGTTCTAATGTTATTTTCCTTAATCCTTTTTCTCACATTTAGTGTTCCTACTCCCCCTCACCTCGCAATATTTGCCTCTGCACTTTCAATTACTGAGCCTTTCTCGCCTTTTCCACCATTTTTGTCTTTTTCCTCCAAAACGTTCTCACTGTTTTTCCTCCTATAACAATTCAGAGCTTTTATATGTTATTTTAGATAAGTTAGCTTATTTCCTGTCAAAAATTAATGAAAACAAAACGGATTTTTGAAATGAAAGTAGTTTGTGTTCATAAACTGTAAAACAAACCTGGAATGTTAAAGTTCTTTTATAATAAACAAACTCACAGTGCAACAGTTACCTTAAGAATAAAATGATCTGATGGCTTTAATCTTTGGAAATTGTTGCAGATCTGGGCACAGACTTCAGTAGCACTTATTAAAGAGGAGATTCTTCTGGTTTCAGTATCACCACATCTATTGGACAAGCCTGTAGGATGAATATACAGTAGAATGTTAATTACTTTTACAGACATGAAACAAAACTAATGATATTGTTTTATGTATTTGTATTATTTAATTCTCATTTAATTACACATTTCATATCCTATATGTTTGCATATTTTTATAAGTAAAATAATATACATGTAGACTAAAACCTGAATGCTTTCACATGCCTCATACAGACACCAGTTCATCATCTGTTGAATGACAGTGTGAGGTTGTTTTTTAAACCAAATTTAGTACAGAACCTGCATGGGTCTCAGATGGAGATGATATTATAATCACTCATTAACAGCATGAGCTCAAAATGCATGAATAGCTTGATTTCCCCTTGAGTCCCTGCCACAGATTCATTAAAATATGGCACTGAATGAAAAGGCCACTCTGCTCTTCTCAAACAATACCTTTGCTATGACCATTTAAATATGGCCTTTTCAAGAGAACGTTTTAATTGCTATGCTTATTTAAAGGATTAAGCTGAAACATTATGTATCAGTAACCCAACCGAAATAAGTGAATTTCAGCACATTTTTCATATCACAGAATTGTTCTTATATATCCCTTTACCGAGTGTATTAAGAGTAATTGTTTAATTTGTATTGAAAGAAATTGTTGAATTGCCTCACTAGTGAATTACAATAATGTTTGGAAACTGGTTGGAAGAAGAATATATCCACAACGTCTATGTAGGCTACACGCTCTAGATCATAAAGACATTTATCGTAAAGACATTACAGTTTAAACCAAAAATCTAAATATTCTGATTGATGACCTTGTTGGGGCACATTGATGTGCATTGTGCAGAGTTTGGAAGGTCATTTTTTTCACTACAGATAACAAAATACATTATTTATTAAGTAATTTGTAATGTATTTTGCTAGTTTACTTTTTAGTTTACATGCAAGTAGCTATTAGCTTGTATTGTAGCATTTAATGCGCGGCGCGCGCTCTGGTCCCAAAAGGGAGGCGCGCGCTCAGGGAAAACCCAGCAGGGAGACAAAAGGCAGCTGTAACTGGAATAGGTTTTAAATTAAACTGACTACATTTTATTACAGTTCCATTATGTGGAAATGAGCATTAATGCCATCTAAACTGGCCTCATGTAACATAAATTAGACAGAACTTTTAACAACACAACAAGAGAGAGAAAAGGGTGTCATCCAACAATCGTGTTCTTTCTATTACTTACAGATTTGTGTACAATTTACTTAATTTACCCCAATGGACTGTTATTCTTATCGCTTGCACACTTCGCCTAATGTTCACTCAACACCCCTACCGCACACATTGGTTGGTTTAATCCACATGCGGTGTTGAAGCCTCGACTCAAGTGTAGTGTGTGTTTAGATGAAGACGGTTTCAGGTGGGCAGAACAGTTGCGCTCGACAATAAAAAGCGATACAATCCTGCACTTTGCGGCATCTTCGTGTTGGTATTGTTATCAGAGGTAAGTATTAAGAGCTTTAGTAGACGTTTGCAGTGTGCAAAGTGTAAATAACGGTGTTTTAAATGTGCTGCATTGGCGGCATTTACGGAGATGCAAGCGGACTGTTTACGGCTGTTCCTTTTCAAAATTAGTCACATGGGGCTGTCATTGCACAAATGTTGTTTATTGTTGTCCTTTCATAAAAAAATATTTCAGTGCCCTTGAAACGAAGTGTATATAGGGTATTAATTATGCACCGCATGTTAATCCCTTGGGGTTTAAATATAATGATTGAAACGGAAGGAGTTTCTGTCCCCCCTGGAATGCAGAAACATTTAATTGAGCCGGTGTCGTTACGCCAGAAGTGAATGCGTGTTGTTTTACGGTCCTTCATAATCGTTCATTTCGGTGCTATTTTTGGTTTGTACAGGTTTAAAGTAGGCTGAGATGCTTTGAGCTTTCGGATGCTGTTGTGAGTCGTGCGCATTTCTATAGAAATGAACAATTTAAACCGCGTACACATCAACGCGAGACCCTCATGTCAGACTGACAAGTGCTCAAACACGAGTTTGTTCTCATGCTGGGTCATTGATTTATATAAAGCTCCGCTTTGCAGCGCAGTTAATACAATTTCCCTGTCACAAGAAACAGAAAATAACCAGCTGGTGTCATGCCGTTAACAGTAGGTCCAGCGTTGTTTTGAAACAGAATGACACTAACTTAGCTTAAATGCACTTTTTACTTCATTTCGTTATACCGTACTATATACGGCGCTCTTGACGGATCTGAAACGAAATGTTGTCGTTCGTTTATAATATTATTGATAAAACATCTTTGTTGTTTTGCATTAACATTTTTTTAATCAAACAAGCATAGATGGGAATTAAACATTAACACTGTGTATTATTCTATAATAACTCTTTAGAGCACACCTTTGGACAAATAAACACTGTAGATTGTAATTATGTTCAGTGGACTTAATAATTGCCATCATTAAGTGTTGGTTTAAGCACAGTCCCACTTGGCACTATTTCTTTCTACAGTGTGTTGTATTGTGTCTATATTAAGTGTTGGATATTTACTGGACTTTGTATTTTTTGATCTCTTCATTTGATCTCATATAATCTATTGATGCTAAAATGTTTTCATTTATTCAGTCCATTGGCCGGTCAGTCTGCGAACTGGTCTTAAATCTCTTTAAAACCTGCAAATGAACTAGGTTTGAAGAACAACTAACATCATAACCAGTATGTGTAACCATTTTTAGCATGATCTGAACACTGAATTATAGTGTCTGTTAATTTCATAAATGTGAATGTAATGTTTACTGGCAGTTGCTGGTCAGGCTTTACAATTCGGTGCACTTGATAATGTGCAATTTAACATCCATGTGTTAAAATGCTTTGTGTAAAATGTAGTCAAAATGTAATAACACCTACATGTACTGGTTTTATTGAAATATATACATCCAATTTTAAAATAACTTCTATTCAGCATACACTACACTAATTGTAGAAACAACCCCCTACAGCATCCTGTGTTTATTTGCTGTACTTGAGCATGATATTGAGAGCACAGGATTGTGATCTTGGTAACTATTCACTTCCTGCGTCACCTTAATTGCAAATGAACCTGCAGACCCTTAACCATTTATCTGCAGTCACTCTGGGAACCGGCTCCTTGTCTTTCTAATCAGGTCGAGAAGCTAAATGTTGTTGTGAAGTCAGGTTCAAAACATTTAAGCACCCAAGTAAAGTTTATGCAGGTTAATTGCTTGACTTTATCACCCTGAGGACATTGTTAAATATTGAGGTTTCAGCTATGCAAAAAATATTAAAGCGTCCCAGAAGCATACCATAAAATAGGATTTATGTTGATACACAGTTTTTTTAAATCTCTTTTTCTCTCTATTTAAAAAAAAAAGAAAGAAAAATTGTCATCATTCACTCACCTGAATGTTGTTCCAAACCTCAGATCTTTGCACATCTTCTGACACAAATTTAGTTTGTTCTTTATTTCTTAATAATTGTACTTAACGTGTTACAGTTTAATTACCTAAGAAAGTACTGGGTTATATTAGGTAACTACATGGGTTACGGTTAAGTTCAGGCCAGGGTAGGTTCAGGGATAGCACCTTGTTATGTAATGACAATGATGCAAACAAGAAACAGGACTCTAAAATAAAGTGCCAGCAAAATATGTAAAATCTGAGATGTCTGCCTCTCCACTAAAAATCTGTTTTACAGACACTAAAAACCCCCCTTGAGTCGCTTTAAATGTTGAAAATATAGAATTTTGACTTTTATTCACATTTATGATCATAAGTATTCTTGACCATATTTAAATGTAATAAACACTGTTCACTGATTAGTGTTTATATGTGAATAAAAGCAATTATGAAAATTTAATCAGTTCTTTAAGCAATGATGTCTCATTACAAGACTTGAATTAAACCCACAATTCATATGATTTTATTTTTTTAAATCTTATTTTATTTTATTAATCTGTTGAAGAATCAATGTTTTGTGTGAAGATCCCTTCAGTGGGGCACAAATATCTGTTTATTGTTATTATTTTGTAAACTACTGTTAACGTCTTCAAAATTTCAAATAAAAATGTTGCCATTCAGATCATTTTTTTGCACAATGTCTGGAATGATTAAAGATTAAACCATTTTTAACGAACTAACCCGTTATCTCAGATATGAATACTCCGCCATGATCTTTCTGCAGAACAGAAAGCTGGACAGGTTCAGAATATGATGGCGAGTAAATGATGACAGATTTTTCACTTTGGAAGTTTAGAGTGAACTATCCCTTTAATCTCCCACTGCCTATTTCCGTCTGGGTTTGTTTATTTAGCACGTCACATGACAAACACAACAGAATGCTTGTTATCCACTGAAGTCCATGTAGTAAGAATTTATTTTTTTATCTCACTCTTGTGGGAACAGCAATAAATGACGGCTCTCTTTGTGTGTGTCCTGGTTGATTTGCAGAAGGGGAACTGTCAGGGATGATTAGTTAAACACTGCCAAGACAACATGCTGACGGCTTCTCTTGCTACTGACTATGTGTTCATGTTCACGTGTGTCCAATTTCATGGCTCTGGGCACAAGCTAATAAAAGAGACGGAGGCAAACAAGAGCACTGAAAGATTTAAAGATGACGTGAAGTGACGCAGAGAGAAAGAAGATGAAAGTGAAGGAAATGATAGGTAAAAAGGATGAATATTATGAAAAATAAAGGCAGGCTATTTTATCAGGCCACTAAGGCAGCCGTTTTTGATGTATATCTTAGATCTTTTTCCAGAATCCTCGTTTTCTCCTTAGAATGACTTCCATAGCAGGAGAGTAAATAGTGCTCAGCGGCACTGAGAGAAAATGAGCAGGAATCTGTAATCAGTGTTCTTCTGTGCTTGTGTGTGGTAATGAGCCTGTCGAGTGTGGACATTGTATGTTTCCTCTCAGTTCCTCCAGACAGGACAGGCTTCAGACTTACTGATGAGCACGCTGGATAATGAGATGCACTATGGGCAATCAGAGGTGCGTTAATCAACACGAAATGTCTGTTGACACCTCAGTGCCCTTCTGTCACCTGTCCCATTTATTTTCTATTTTTACGCTTTTCAGTCAAAAAGAATACAAGTGTGCTGTTTTTTTTATTTTTATGTAGTGTTAGTTTAATTCACTTGAAACAGAGGGCAAACACGCAATCAACAGTGCCGAAAACTCTCATTGTTGTCATCTCTGATATGACAGCTTGTAATATTCCCTGGGCTGTTGTGCCGCTGACAGGTATTTGATGTTTTGATGACTCTACCACTGAGCTCTCTTGACAAGCATTCTGGCTTTTGTGCCACTAATCGAGTTTTGAAGGCCAGCGGAGGTTCGATTTTGATACAAATAAACCAGAAACTAATGAAAAATTAAAGCCTTTTGGCTCTATAATAATGTCTGACTCTTTGACATCCTCTGGTTCAGCTACTTTTCAGCCTAGATGGCTGTGCTTTTGGGATAAAGATGCTTCTTCCAGGGGGATGGATCTTTAGCAGCTGACATTATTGCAGGAAGGTCAATATGAAGACAGGCAGTCAATTTGTGGTCTCCTGTGTAACTTCAATTGCTACAAATAATTGAACCGAAACTCTTTCACAAGCACTTACAACAAAATACATCTAACCCAGTGGAGGATTCGAACCCTCAAGTAATCCTTGGACCAAATTACAGATGAATAAATAATAAATTAGACAGTTTAATATTAGGCAGAAGCAACATAAGGAGTAATACCGTCTGAGAATGGTGCAAAAAAGGGAAAGGTGTTCTGCAACCTCTTCAAAGGGTCTCTATTGTACAGAGAACTAAAATAAGAATAAGTCATAACATAAAATGTATCTTAGCAAAGAGGACATACACAGTATGTGAATAATTCCCCAGGGAATTCATTAGCTGAACAGATTTGCATTATTCTTTTTTTCTTCTTGCTGTTTTATCAATTGAATACAGCAAAATACATTCATGGGCAAAATCAGACTGGCGCAGTGGGCACATGCTCAGCTGTGATGTGTTTACAATCTCCTGGCATAAACACACAAGCTTTACATATAAAAAAAGAAACACATTGTATATCCTAGGGCTGTTTTTTGTTTCAGGTGGTAGCTAAAATAAGACTATTTTGTGGGATGAACTGTAAAATTCATTTGTCTTTTGTTTTTTTTCTTGTGTTACAGGAAGGAGGATAGCAGCTTCAGATGTGTATATGAACCTCTGAATCGCTGAAGGCTATAAATTGAAGATTATCAATATGCGCAATTATAATGTCATCTATAATCAGTATGGCGGCACTTTAAAACGCCTACTCTTTCAGTGACCAGCGTACAGAACTGTAAGTTAAAGAACAGTACGCTCACAAATTGTAGTGCCAAGAACACATGACACCCACTCAGAAAACGAACTCCTGCAAATATTTCCACATGAATGAACTCGAAAACAGCTAACAACAACAAAACATGCCTGACCAGAAAACATCTAAAAAATCTATCCACTTCATCTATTCTCACCTTGCCCTCTAATGAGAGCCGTCATATGCTGCCATGACTCAACCCAATGTTACAGCTCTCTCTGCTAATATCTCTGGAGGATCTGAGTTGGGTAATCTGTACCGTCCGTTTTCTGTGTTCAGCGTCCTCACACTCACTTTGCTGGCCATGCTAGTGGTGGCCACATTTGTATGGAACCTGCTGGTTTTGGTGACAATCCTGAGGGTGCGCACCTTCCACCGAGTTCCCCACAATCTGGTTGCTTCCATGGCCATCTCGGATGTGATGGTGGCAGGACTGGTGATGCCCCTCAGTCTGGTGAGAGAACTCTACGGACGCCGCTGGATCCTGGGACGGGCTTTGTGTCAGGTCTGGATCTCCTGTGATGTGCTCTGCTGCACGGCTAGCATCTGGAACGTGACGGCCATTGCCCTCGATCGCTACTGGTCCATCACACGCCACCTGGAGTACACACTAAAGACAAGAAAGCGAATATCTAATGTAATGATTGGCCTAACATGGCTACTGTCCTCGGTGATCTCGCTTTCTCCACTCTTTGGTTGGGGCGAGACCTACTCTGAAGATACTTTGGCTTGTCAAGTAAGCCAGGAGCCCTCCTACACAGTCTTCTCCACCTTTGGGGCCTTTTATCTGCCCCTCTGTGTGGTGCTCTTCGTCTACTGGAAGATCTACAAGGCTGCCAAATTCCGCATTGGCTCTCGCAAGACCAACACCATCACGCCAATGGCTGAGGTCATAGAGGTAAAAACAATATTATGATTACAAGATTGTGTATTCAGTGAGAATTATATGTTGTATATGAATATGTCTGTTAATACAAAAAAAATACTGTCATAAAGTATCTACTTAGAGGGCAAGAGGTCTTTAATGAGAGACTCAGAGATATATGTACACACAGCTATAGGAAAAATTAGGAGACCACTTGAAAATTCTCCGTCACTATGGATTTACTGGATTGGTTTATTATGGGTTTGAGTAAAATCTGCCAAATATTGATTTCTTAATGCTTCTGGAGTTAAATGTGGGAATTATTTTGTTTCAAAAAAGTGGTAAGAGACCTTTTACACCACCAAAATAACCAATAATCAGTGGAATCTTTAATTTCATAGGTTGATCAATCATACAGAGTAATCATTCAAAGTGGTTTTAACTTTAACTAATCTTCTTTATTAGCAAAACCTACACTAAACAGTTTCTGTTGTTATACTCTGAAGATTTGACCAAATTCAGATCATCCGTATATATCTCTTTCAGTTCAACAGCAGTATTTCTGAATTGTCTTGATAGCACAGCACTTTTTAGGTTAAGTCCCAGCAATTGAATTGGCTCAAGGTCAGGACTGACAGTTCAGGGAAACATGCATTTTCAGCCAATGTGGATGTCAGCCAGTCTTTAGATTGTATTATTTGGGTCACTGCCTTATTGCATCACCCAGCCAAGTCATTAGCTGCTGTCCTGACTTTGTCCTGTAAAATGTCTTGATACACTTTAAAATTCATTGTCCCTTTAACGACCGCAATCTGTCCAATTCCAGCAAAGCAAAGTAAAACCATTATGCTTCGTCCAGCATTTCTCATAGCTGAGATGAGATTTTAGACTTGCTGTTCAGTGCCCATTTTACTCTAAATAAAACATGCATTTTTGCCAGAAAGTTGTACTTATCCTTGGGCTCTTTCTCACATCTTTCAGCTTTTTTTTTGTTGTGTAGAGTGATCTTTGCAGGATATTTGCTTCTAGTGAGAGGACATTTGAAAGCAGAATTTTGAATGGAATGATTCAGTGTAGTCTCTTCAATCTTGACGCATCGCTGTAATGGGGTTTTACACAATTGGTATCGAGGCATAATTCACACTAACCTAATATGTGTGGATAAAAACGGATTAGTCAGTAACAAGACTTTGTGTCTTTTTTTTAAAGGGCAGGGCAGCTGTGTGACACACGCTTCCTATCTCATCTCCTTAATTGAACCCAATTAGCTTCTGGAGAATTTGTAATGCAGTTTCACTTACATTCTCTAGCATGCTCTGCTTATGATCACTCAGTATCTTTAATAAAATGTTGAAAAGTACAAATGCTAGTGCATTATTAGTCTGATTCTATTGGTCTTTAATTTACTTGTATTAAGATTATACCACGCTTTATAAGTAAACGATGCAATTGTATCATTATGAGATAGGGATGTGTTCATGCATCTCTCTGCAATTATACTAGGTCAGATTTTTTCCCTGCTTTTTCATAAAATATATAAATTGAGTCGTATTGTTACTTTTGCACACTGTCTTTCACCTTTTAGTAGAAAAAAACGCATATCTGCAAGCCGACAAATTCTTGAAAGAATCAGCTTTGTGAATGATTCACTTGAGTGAGTAATTACAGTCACTCATAAATAGTCACTCACATAAACAATTACAAAAACAACAACAAAAAAATGACTAAATAAAGTAAAGACCAGCCAGCATGTTGATGTAATCTGCAAAAATAGTGTCTAAAATCCTAATGCACAGATGAAGATGTTGTAGAGGTTTGACTTCAGTTAAAATAGATTTGAGTGTCTCCTTTAAGTTTTCACATAGACAGGGCAATTTGGGTGCCAAACATTATTATATATGATTGTTAAAAATCTCATTGAGTAAACAAGACATAAGGCTGGCCAGAGGAAACAGAGATGAGAAAGGCTAAAAAGACAGAGAGGATAGAAATGTTTGGGTACCACTGCAATGATGAAGATCAAACCTAGCAGAGCTATTTTCTCAGAAGGTACATTAAACCCGCAGGAACTGACACCTGGCCCTGCATTAACACACATACACGCACACCAACACACCACCACGACCAAAACACACAAGCACCAATGCGCACACACACATTCACACACACACACCCAGAGTGGGAAAAAAAGGTATAATTAGAAGCAGCTTCTCACTGCTTCCTCACAAAGAACAATCAGCTGTAAACGGGCAATTCTGTGTTTGCTTTTCGATTTTCAGATAATCAGGTTCTCTACAATTATTTTTTTCCACATATAATTCAGTTCCAATAATTAATTTGACATCAAATAATTAAAAACAGTTTCACACTGTTAGCAGTTAAGGCTAGACACTGCAGGTGAATAGGGAAAAAACAACAACTAATAGTTATCACAATACTTCCCCAGTTGATTGATTACATTTAGGAATGCAAAAAATTTTTTGTGTTACAATTTTATAAAATGTCATGTTTAAATATGCAAATGAGACATTGTTTAGTTAAAGATGCACTCATTTGTGTGCATTTATAGCACAAAAATCTGATCATTGAATGAAGTTCTTGTTTCTTGTTTTTGATGTATATCTTTGTTTGGTCACTCTGTAAATCTGAAAATACAACATTCAACTGCCAGAAAAATGAATTTGACTGAAATCTACAGCCACAATCTGATAAAGTGTGATAAAAGAAATGCATAAATCTGTATTTTAAATGTTTTCATTCCACCTCACTGAAAAAAAACACTTTAAAAAGCTCAACATTGACAAGTACGTGAAATACAGTATTTTACCTGCAGTGCCTTGTCTTAAATTTTCCATATACACATTTACATACTAGATTAGAGTAACCACTGACTTATTTTCATGAAGAAAGAGCACAGATTAAAGCAGGAGTCTTTTGTCTACGTGTACGTTTGTAATGTATGGATGTTCTCTGTCCATCCTTTCGCTCCTCCTACAGAATATCTTGCACGACAGTGTTAATATAGATCCGCGATTAAGTTCTAATTGCACTAATTTGATCCTTCCTCTGTCTTTCTCATTTGAATTGTACTCTCTTTCTATCTTCCTGTCTACCTCTGCATGTCCTGCTTTTTAATGCCTTTTCTTTGTCTGCACTAATATATTTATCAATCCTGGGCCAGTGTAGATATGAAAAAAAAATGTAAAGAAATATTGTAACGGAGATTATTGAGCATTTAAAATAGAAATCTGTCAGGCTTTCTGCAGCTCTTAAATTCTTAATTCACACTTCCAGAACTTAAAGGTAGAGTAGGCGATTTTAGAGTGGCTAGCTGTCGCTAAAGCTAAAGTTCTTGCATGTCTGCCCTGGATATATTCAATTTCCAAAGTCATGCTTCCTCCAAAACAGATGAACATTCACACACAGGCAGCCGCAGACTTGAGACTAGAAGTGACAAGATGAGGTAGACATTACCTCATGTCTGGTTCACCACTTAGAAAATTTTACAGTTCAAAGTTCTTAACTTAAAGGGGCTGATTACACCCGGTCAATTCATGATTAGTTATTTTTTTTAACGCATGGCTATCCAACCATGAAAAGGGCAGCTGTAAATGCCCTAAAAAATGCTTTGAGACAGATATAAATCCTATCACCCCTTCAGGAGGGGGTCTGAGACACATTTCAGACAAAACTAGACCGGTCTAAAGGCATCTGGTTGTTTAAACCACTTATGTAAATTTTACTCTTCCCAAAATGTAAAAAAACAAATAAACATGAGAGTGTGTTATAGGCTATATGACAGTCAGATGTAACCGCACTAATGCAAAACACAATGGCAATGACACAAATGTTTCTTTCATTCTGTTTTTGACCAGACATTAGCTGTTAAATGATCAAATTAGATTGTTAAATTATTATCAAATGGCAGCTTTAATCACAGAGACTCATCACGCTCCTGTAGTAGCCTATGTCTGTGAATGGAGAGGAAAAATAATAGAACAATATTGTTCAAGGACACAGTATATTTTTGGGAGAGTAGGTTATACACAGATTAATGCAAAACCTTTACAGCTTTGAATGATGTTAATTTAGCCTCTAATGACAGTAGTCTAATCACAAAGCCTGCCTTGTGTGATGATATTTTACTGGAACACGAGTGAAAAAGTACAAAGCCTGTAGTCTACATATAAAACCATTTGTATGGCAAATAACATGCATATAGCTTATGTTTCTGTAAAACAAAAAACGTTAGATACAGCGCAGCCTAGTTAAATCTCCAGCTTCTCTTTTAAACTGTAATCTACCTTTTTTGCACAAACATACACACTCCCACCTTTCATCTATGATTTAACACAAAATGCATAATTCCATTATTCTCACTAACGTGCACTGATTCTAAAATCAATTAATTGCCCCGCTTCCACATTTATCTGTTGAAACACACAAACAAGGTTTGTTATTTTGCACAAACATACGCAGTAATTGTGCTTTGTTCTGCTACAGTAATCTGCTCACTCAACTAGAGCCTGTGCAGCCACAAACCCAAATTAAAATACTTTATTTTAAAAGACTCAATTCAGTGCAACTTCATGTACTTTTATTCAATCTTTTAGATGGCATAAACCACCAAATGTGACTGTAAAATGTAAAAAAAAATCCTGTGTATTTTCTTGTTGAGAGAATCAATTTCTAAGTGTAGACAATTAATATTATAAATGGCTATGAAATTTTTTCTAAGGTTACATTATTACAGTTTTACTACTAACAATTTAACTATTAATACATTTATGTACACATTCAGTTTTTTATTTTATTAATTATTTTGATTCTGTTTTATTCATTTATATATTTTGTGAATAATTAAACAAATAATAATAATAATAATTATTATTATTATTATCATCATATTTGTTAAATTAATAATTTTAGATAATTGGTTTTAGTAATTTGGTTCTGTGTAGCACGACAACACTAAGCTTCATATTTTGGCTTCTTTTGAAACTCTTTTTTGGCACAGCATAACAATTATACAAAAATTGTGCTAGATGTTTAGGCAAGCTATGTGTGAAGCAGACTTCTTAGTCAGAGACTTTGTCATAGTAAACTGTGTTGCAGGAAATTTAAATATATTACCTTAATTTAGAAACTTCACACTTGCGCTTAAGGGAGTTGATGTGTGATTTGTCACACAGTGTCATGTGTGAGCCTGAGCTTCCTCAGGCTCACAAAGCAAGGGAAAACCGCTTCATATTTCCCAACATTAATGAATGGATGGATGTGGAATAGTCTGAGATTATTTAGTCCAATAATAGCTCAATGTAAAAGGTTTAGTTTTGGTTAAATGATTACAATTGTGTAACAGGTAGGGTAAACTGATATCTGTTGATTAATGCTTTAAAATCTGAATAGCAAAAGTGTGACATCTCTCGGCATAAATGTTTCAAAAAAAGATGTACTGCTAGGCCTGTCACGATATCTATTTTTCACTGTACAATATATTGCACCAAAATGTATTGCGATTAAACAGTATTATTGTCATTTTAAGACCATTTTATGCTACTCAATACAAAACTCCAGAATGACAATATAATAGCATCATAATGTAAGTACACTCTTTCTTATTCTTAAGAATATTTCATATGATTACAGTAATGTTGACAATTGAATAATTAGGCATTGGAATTAAAATAAATTATAACAAAATAATAATAATAAATGTTAACAAAAAAGTGCAACAAGAACTAGAAAAAAAGTATTTTTAGACTAAATACTATAATACTTTAGATTAAATACTATAGTGTTTTTTAAACATACTGGCTTTGACACCTCCGATAGAGATTGGATGAAATGAGGCTGTGCAATCAGCTAAAATGTTGATAACTTAGTTTTTTTTATGTATGGATGAAATATTTTGCATCCCCAAAAAGAATTGTTCATGTGTTGTGTGGTAAGTCGAAATATAGATTATTGTGACAGTCCTATGTACTGCCTTACAAACTTACATTGGTCTGCGTTGGTGATTAAATCTTTTATGATTTGATGCAAATTTGTAAATCGATGTATAGTAGATGCAATCTCGTCTGGCTCAGGATTGAGCAGAGACTAAATTACACTCAGTTTAGATCATTTGCAGTTGCTGAATTTTGTGTACAAACCATCACAAGCAGAGCAAACAGGGTCAGTAAAGCTGGAAAAGAAGCAAAGAGGTTGCCTGCTATTAGTCTGAGTGCCAGTGATGAAACATTAAAAGGGATAATTCACCCAAATACGAACATTTGCTGGTAATTTACTGACCCCCAGGTTATTTAAGATGTAGTTGGCTGTTTTCTTCAGAACATTAAAGGTGGTTTTTAGCTGAATCTGTGATCCATGAAATACAAGTCCATGATGGGACACATGGTAAAAACAAAATGAATACAATTGGCTTCCGGTGACGTGCTATGAAGTCAACCTATTGGTCTGTGAAAGAAATAGAACTTTATTTCCAGTATTATCTGACTGCAATCCACAGCCTTAGTCAACGGTTAATTCAGTTAACAGTTGCAACAGTTAATTCTCAACAGTCTGGAATGTGAGCTTCTTGTCATGTAATGATTTATATGAAACGTGTGAATGCAGTAAAAAATGTGTTTGCCAAGGTTTTGGATTAAATGTAATAATGTTGGGTTTCTTGCCCAGACAGTGTTTGCCCAGACTTGCTCCTCAAAAGACCTATCATCAGGTATTCATTTAATTTTGCCAACATATATAGACTCTCAATTTGTTGGTAACCATTAATTAGCATTTTATTGATTATCAATAACCAGTTTTAGCTAAAAATCATTAAGGTTTTACTGAAGAAGAAAAACAAGAAGCCCCGAGGGTGAGTAAATTAATTCATTTTTGGTTGCACTATCCCTTTAACAATGAAAAATAAAGTCTGTTCTAAACTGGTAGTGTGAAATGAAGTACATAACTAACACATTTCTTCATCTACTTTGTTTACTGTCAGGTTAAGGAGGCTGAACGGCAGCCACAGATGGCCTTCACAGTTCGTCACGCTACTGTATCGTTCCAGACGGATGGAGAGACGTGGCGAGAGCAGAAAGAGAGGAGAGCGGCTCTGATGGTGGGCATCCTGATTGGGGTATTTGTGCTCTGCTGGATTCCCTTTTTCCTTGCTGAGCTCATCATTCCGCTCTGTTCGTGCGACATCCCTCCTGTCTGGAAAAGTGTCTTCCTTTGGCTGGGTTACTCAAACTCCTTCTTCAACCCACTCATCTACACTGCCTTCAACAAGAACTACAACAATGCATTCAGAAACCTGTTTTCCAGACAGCGGTGAGGAATGGAAATAGGAGAGAATGGAGTGAAAAGCTTCAATGGATTGAACGTCAACAGAAGCCTCTGTTCAGACAATGCAAGGCCATGAGGATGAAGGCCGACTGCCAGCAAACATCAAGAAACTGCAGGCTTCCGTCACAGGCTGGTGAGAAAAGCTGTGCTGATGTCTACATGCTTTGAAAGTCGGTCACCATCTGTTAAACAGTGGTGCTGAGGTAATGCAAGTGTCCTTGCAAAAGCGAAACACCAAACCGTATGTAGCCCATCATCTTTCAGAAAGAAACCCTAGCTGATTTTGGTGATTTGACCAGTGTGAATCATCAAAGCCGCTTTCTTCTAATGGCCAATGAAGACATTAAGTAGGCATGTGTACATGTGGAGAAAATCTGACCTAATTCAATCCTTTCACTCCTTCAAAAATGGCTAAAGAGTGATTTATATTTCCATCACATTTCCTTTTATTAAGAAGACATTTGATGGGCTAAAGATGAGATGTAATTTCAGGTAGAGATGGAACAGACTTAAGTGGATGCAAGCAGAGACCACATGGAAATTGTGAACAAAACAGCTATTATAAATGACCTCATACATGCCTTTGTTTGCAGGCAGCACAACTTCAGCATTTATGTACATTAACATGGATTCAGCTTATTTGTAAGCTACCAGTGTAGCAATGAAGATGGACATTACGTGGAATGAAATGTAAACATGCCTGCTGTTCTTTTGGGATGAAATAAAAATAAAAGGCTTACAGAAAAGGATCTTTCTGTGCATTCATGATCAGGAATCGATAGGGTCAGTAAATAAAAAAACTAAGTGTATTGGCTATTCTTTGTCTTAGTGATGCTGGGGTTTGATTTTGTATTGCCATTTCAAGGCTTCTTCACACATGTTCAGAGCTGAGCTTTGGGATCTTTTTCCTTCTTTTGGCAAAAATACCCTGTAAATGCTAAAATGATTAAGGTGGTCTGGAATGGCAGCTTTGTTATGCCCAAAGCAGTTATCACAATGCTTCAAATGCAGAGAATCGTAAGTATGAGAGCACTGCTCTCACTCCGTCTCTTTGAAATACCGTCCATGTATCAGATCTGTCCATCAATTTGTCAGTTCATCCATTATCCATATAACACCCAGCTTCAGGGCAGCACAAAATTGTACATGTGAGTCTATGAGAATAGAAGAATGTCTGTGGTGAGAGCCAGAGAAATAAGGAGAGCCAGATACTGAGAGATTTTTAAAGAAGCAAATGGAAAGGCAGAGATTGATAACCTGAACAACACTCCATCTTAATGTGTTCAATTTCATCATGACAGAGACCATATAGGGCTTTTCATATGTATAATTGTGAACAAAATAGTTGTTATAAATATAATAACTATAAATATAAATGTAATACCAGAAAAATGGTAGAATGTTTTTTTATTTTTTCAAAAGTTCACACATTTTGTCAGTGTTTGGATGAATGCAGTACGCAAGATAGTATTTTGTCTTGTTATTGTACATGAGTTTATTTCCAACTGTACCATCCGGTTTGTCTTGAATAGACAACCAGGGGCCAATTTACTAAACAGGGTTAATTAGTATGAGTCCTCAATCCTATAAAACCACCAACAGGAGAGGAAAGCGCTGCGATGAATCCACGGCCCATAAGCAAAGATAAAACAAACAGATCTAGGCTTCAGCTCATTCACATAATGATTAATGCTGTTTCCCCAAGAGCAGTGTAAATTAGCTTAGCAGAGATGATTTTAATCAGGCCCAGGTAGTCTACAAACAACACGGGCACAAAATAAGTTGAAGCATGCTTATCTGGGCATTATATGACAAGAAACTGTAAATTAACTACAGCTGACATTAATAAATCACTTTGCATGATTCATTATATATTATCCTTGCATCAGTTTTATGCCTGAAAGGGAAACTCCTACAAATGCATATGCAATAAGGTCACCCGAAAAATGCTAAATTTCTATTGTATCAAAAGAGTTTTAGTCTCAGCCTCAGATGTAATGCCAAGCATCACTCATGGACCTTTGGCTAAATGTCTGATGCATATGACACACTTTTCTGGAAACACTTTTCCAGACCCTCAGTCATCCTCTGATTGGTTTAAATATACAGGATTTCTCATGAGTCAAGTGTGCAGCAATCTTTATCAGACTGCCTGGAAACAAGCCTGAGCGAATATAAAAGCTGCGATGTTTATATTGATGACAGTGCTCATTAATAAACGTATACCTTTGAGACATTGATGAATCCGTAATTACAGCCTGCACACCCATCTGCTATTGTGAGGATACCTTTGTGACAATGAGCATTTACCAATTAGACTTAAGCACTATACAACGTATGCAATACTCAGTGCATAAATGCTTCAACCTGTGATGTTGACAAACGCTGGTATGCTTATATCCTATTTTTTTCTAACGGCAGTGAAAACCTTCAAATATTGTGTCGTTTTGTCACAAACATAAGAGAAAGACTGTTCAAAACAGTAACTGTTTTCTTAATTAAAGGATACTTACAAATACAACAAAACCTTGCTTTTATATCTGTCATCTCAGTCTGCCTCATCTTTATGTAGAAATGGGTCACCAAAATCACCAGAATCCCAGAACAAAGTCTACATATGTTTGGCTGATTTCCTATATGTTTTGCTGACAGATCATTTAGATTATTGATCCGTCGTTGTTGTAAACTTTTAAAGACATTCGTGAATAAATGAAGCGCAGTTACGTGGCTGTTATTCTGCAGACATTTCCACATCCACAACAATGACAAAACAAAACATGATTTGTTGGTTAACCTGTCAGTTAAATAACATAGTTGCCCATTCAAAGTGGCGAAAATTCCAAGACCTTCAGCCGTCAGTGTAGTGCAGTCTAGTCTTCTGATGCACAATATTACATTTTTACTGATGTGCGGTAAGCTGTAATAATTAAAGTTTCAGTTAGATGGTTGAGGCTAATACAAATAGCTTTTGGGTAAACTATCTCTTTAAGGTAGGCTACATAACTTGCTGACAGCTGACAGGTATTGAACATGCTGTCATTCACAATTTCAAGTCAGCGATCAGAAACCGATAAAGCTAAATCACCAATACGGCTAAAATTCTTAAAGTAAGAATGAGCTTACTGCGTGCACTCCTGGCAGACAGTTATTACAGCATCATAATCAACACATCATCTTATCAGCAAGGCATGTCGACATCATTTTCCACATCCTGCCAATGTTGGTGATAATTCAAGCCATTATCGGATGTTTTATCGAATTTTCCAATTATATTGTACATCCCAAGCCTCATCTTCACTTCAGTTAATTCGTGTTCTGTTCATGTTAGATTTTTTTTTTCCCTTAAAAATTGAAAGGCAATACAGCACACTAAACTTTGCTGCCATTATTAAACCATTATGCTGCCTTACAAATCTGAAATCTTTCTGAAAGTATTCTGCCGGCAAACCCATTGCCTGACAGGAAAGTGAAGTATTATCTTTCAGATAAAACATGTTATAAAACATGGCTCTGTAATATAACTTTTAAATAACTTTTTAAAAACAAAATTTGAGACCTATTTGACACAAAAAATAACAAAATGCCAATTTATTCAGCCTCTGCTTGTTCCTAACCTTTATCTGTTTGTTTCCCATCTGTTGAAACACAAAAGACATCTTGAAAAATGTTGTTAACCATACAGTGTAAAGAAGCCATTTGTCTTCTACAGTTTTATTTCCCTACTATGGAAGTACATGGCGAACTTATCACTTGAACCTAAAATAATGATTAATAAGGTTAGTAAAGGTTTAAGTGAATTACAAGACTGTTCGAAGTAAAGTGTCTGTACATTAAGCTCATGTCTTAAAAGACAGTTTACATGACTCTAATATGTTCAACAGAAGGAAGAAACTCGTACAGGTTTCATGATGTACATTACATAATGAGTGAACATTTGGGTGAGATATGAGCGCTTTAAACAGTTTTAACCACTGCATCATTTCATTGCAGTGGTGGTTGCATCTGTTTCACTGCATGTCAAGTCTTTAAAAAACAAAAAGCTGGAGTTAAACGCAGTGTGAAAAGCCCAGCTGAAGAATGCACCACATTTCAGTATGCATTACATTCAAATGTGTATCAGCGTGACATGGTTCATCACATTTAACCTGCTGTGAAGATGGGTAAAACAATGCAACTGTTTTATAGCCTCTGATTAAAAATGCTCATCTAACAATGTGAAGGTGAATTCAACTGAATTCCATCTCAACGCAAGCTGGAATGTTTCAGCATTTCTGCTGTGATGTAAGCTGTGCACTTCAACATAATTTACACATTTGGTGCATGGCATAGCTTATACTGTAACACTGCGTTGTCGGGTATGCATTCATTTAAAACCATAATGTCAAGGCTGTATGTGTTCAAAAGGAATGACACACTGTGAGAAAAGAAAAATCAATGGAAATAAATACTGTAAAGCTGCCAGAACATGTTCTGTTAAGTTCACAGTCATTTCCTTTAAGGTGTATTTTAAAATACAGGTAAAAGCTTCATATTAATACAGTACATTGTATTTCGTTTTATGGAAGGGTAAATGGAAATATTACAGTCTTTTCCAGCCACCCAAATGTATTCTTTTCACACAAGAGCTCATACTGTATGAAACATAACTTGTTTGCTTTTAAATTGGTACCAGTGTGTTGTGTCTGAGAAGATGAAAGGGAATCAGAGTTGTGCCTTGTGTAATGTGGTTTGCAGGCACATCACATAATGTTATTGTCTGTACACTGGTGCGATGAAGAAATGTGTTGTAAATAGGGATGCTATTCACAGCGGAATGCATCAGAGGAAAAGGTGCTTTCATGGTAAATTTGTTCAATCATCTCTGCTATGCTCTTTGGAGACTTTCACAGAGAAAGAGAAACATGTTTACTCTTCATTGTTTTTCAGTTTAAAGGCAGAGAGGTGAGCAGAAGACAAGAAGATATTATCACAAAGGTTATGCATATTGTTTTAGAAAAAGAAAAGTTTAGAAATATATATTAGGCACAACTAGTTACAATAAAAACGTAATCTGTGCGCGCAGACATCTGCAGATTTTTAAGCCCATTATTCAGTCTGTTCATTTATTCATGTAGATGTGTGTAAATATATATTTATTCAGGTTTTATATTCATTTCAGTAATAATATGCAAATGTTTATATGATTTATTTACAATAGTTTGTAAAGTAACCTTTTCTTGTCTTTCAGTAGATATATTATATGAGACTTACTTTGTTTACCAAATAAGTTGTTCTAATTGGAAATGCGTTTGGAATTAAAAAAAAATTAAGAAGTTTTAGTTTTTTTCATGTGTTAAGTTTTTAGTTATTATACTCTCAAAATCATTCCACATAAATCTGGAGATTTTGTACAACATTTTACACAGAAATAGTAAAAGAAATTGTCTGCACATTGTCCCAACTGCCCATCCACACTAGTTTTTTCATGCATTTTCCAAACGTTTCTCACTCACAGTGAAACCGAAAGATGCTAAAATGTGTGAAATGTCAGTTTTATTTAGATGCAAAGACCAAACAATTCAATTCAATTCAATTCAAGTTCATTTATATAGCGCTTTTTACCATGTAGATTGTGTCAAAGCAGCTCAACATAGTTCTAGTAAAGTCCAGATTTTAGAGTTGAAGTTCAGTTTAGTTCAGTTCAGTTCAGCGTGGTTTAAGTTTCACTGCTGAAAGTTCAAACACTGAAGAGCAAATCCACCGAAGCGCAGCGCCACAAGTCCCGATCCGAGCAAAAACAATAATGTTCTTTTTTTTCTGGCACAGTTGTTTGACTTTCAGGTTGCATTAAATCACCATTCCTATAGCTTTAAACACAACTGCCCTCGTCTCTTGCTGCAGGACAGTCATTTCAAGTAAGTTTTCTGTGATATTTAATGGAATGTATAGTAATAATTCACTTGCTATACCTATCTGATGCTCATTAAATGACACTAACTCCGCCTGCACAAAATACCGTTGGCCTTTGAATGTCAGTGTTCTGGAAAAACCGCACTAATATATCTATAAGTTCATAAGACACATCTCTCATCTACTTCCTCAAGGTGAAACCAATAATTCTACTCAATATAGCCTTCATGTTTTACAAAGGACACAGGCACATAAAAAAATCCAGAAAGATGGAAAATGTCACATGCTTGCTACTTAGCCAACAAATCAGCTAGCGACGTTTCCTCACGGCCAACAGTATGAATCAGAAATACATCATGAAAAAAATAACACTGAATGTATAGTTATATCTGTGTATTACTTGCCAGTTTTACTAGCTTCATTAGCAATAATTGAACAAAATAATAAAGTCGTCAAACCGATTATTCGCTCCAGTTGAACTTATTTGCCGAGCATGATATTCACAGAAGACCAGACATACCAAAGCATGTGGAAGACAGATAACACCTGACAGCAAATTCAGTTTATCTCAGGACAAAAAGAAACTCCCAAAGTATTAACATCCATCTTGAGTTATCCAATCCCACATGCCCTTATGAAGAAAGTTGCTTTGCTTTTATCCATGCACAGCACTAATGCATAACCTGGCAAGTTTTGTGACACCAGTTCTGCACATGCAAAGTGAAAATATGCGAATAGGATTGGAGAGCTGCAGCAATTTCAGTCCATTCCTCAAAGCCATTGTATGGTTTTCAATGGCATGAACTATAGCACTATAGACTATGGCATTCTTTTATTAAATTAATGCGACTGTACATTTATGTACTTCTCTACTTTTTTAACCAATGTTCTGAAGTGCTGTAATGTATGTAAAAGTGCTTACTGCCCACTTATCTGTTCATTATTCATTTCAATGCACCATATTCTTATGCAAGATAACACGCTGACTTATATAACTCGTAAAGTACCACAACTAAAAATACCTGCACGTTGAAAAAAGGTGTCACTATGTGCTTGGGCCGGGTCAACTGGGCTCATATGGTTTATCTATACATATTGCTTATTAAGTTTAAGTTTCTTACATGATTTATGTGACATAAGCACTTGGTAATGTTCCCCGATTCATTCAAATGTGGTAATGTTCAAAGGTGGAAATGATGCAGAGAGAAATCCTGAATTCTATGTCCGTCCACCAGCAAATCAGCATCCCATGCTGATCCCAGCATGCAAACCATACCTTAAGGCTGTGACACACCAAGTCAACTTCAACTTCAAAAGATCTACACTCTTAAAAGCAACACTTCACTTTTTTTTTGGAAATAAGCTCATTTTAAAAGTCACCTAGAGTTAAGAAGCTGAGTTTTAGCATTTTTGAATCCATTCAGCCAATCTACTGGTCTGGCGAGAGCATTTTAGCTTAGCTTAGCGTAAATAATTGACTCAGACCATTACCATCTCGCTCAAAAATGTCAAAAATTATCATTTTCCCATTTAAATATTGACTTCTGTAATTACATCATCTACAATCACAGACAGAAAATGAAAAGTTGCTATTTATGGCTAAGAACTATACTCTCATTCTGGCATAATAATCAAGGAACTTTGCTGCTGTACCATGGCTGCAGCACAACTAATAGCAGCAGCTAAGTTCCTTTAAAAAAAATATTGGTTCCGAAAGGGGTGTTTGGCAGTGATGCCACAGAGGAACCATTTTTGGTTTCATAAGAATCTTTAAGCGAACACTTCTTTAAAGAACTATTCTTCCCTTTTATTGCAAATAACAATTTGAAAATCTTAAGAAGATGTTCCCCTTTTGTGGAATAGAAATGAATATAAAATTTTTTTATGGAGCCATCAATACCAATAAAGAACATTTATTGTTAAGATGTAATGGCGCAAAACTATTGTGTGCTTGAACCAAATGGACATCAGGCTAACTAGCACATGTCTATTTGTATAAATGAACTGTCTAATGGCTACATAATCAGTTCAAACAGAGAAACTAAAACTTTGAACACATATAAATAAACCATAAACAAAGCAGCACTTTCTTGCAAGATTTGGAAGTTTGGAATGTCACAGCCCCCATGTTGGTGACCAACAATGCTGGATGTATCAGCAGGGAAATGTCAGGCTCTGGAACTTAAGAGTCAGAAGTAAAGTCAGAGTTATCATTACAATAGAAATATTTTATGGAAAAGCACAACGGTTATAAAAGGATGGCACAGAGACAGAAAGTCAGCATAGAACATAAAGGCTGGTCTTTAAGGGGCTGTGAAATACTTTGGAGATTGTTTGAGATCACATATTGGGTATTTATAGGAACTCAGTTTTAGGAACTAGCCACCAGGCTGGTCCCCTGAGAAAGATCATACGACATCAAATGAACAACTGAAGGATGCTGTAAATGGAGCTGTGTTTTCCTTGTGTGTTGTGACAATGAAGATTGACTGTAGATGTGTAAATTATATGAAAAAATAAGCGAAAGGGACTAATAATCACCTATGACAACTTAGTATCATATTATCAGGGCTGAGAAAAGATCACAACAGCACAGACAAAAGTAAAAGGTAAATGCTGTTAACATACTTTATGTATGTATATGTCCTTTAAACTATAGATAATGTGACATATGGCATGTATTTATCCAATCAGCATAGACTTATATCGCACGTCGTTCCTAGTGCGCTTGGTTAGACTCAAGTAGATTCAGATTTTTTTCACCATAAAATGAGTTCCTAATTAAAATCCTTCCTAGTTCCTGTTAGAGCTGTGGAGAAAACATGCTCAAGAAATTGCTTTACAGTTGAATGCATTAAAAATGCATTACAGTTCTTTACTGACTAGTTTTAGCCGTGTACTCAAATGCTCACGAGGAAGAGCGCTTGTGCATTGTCATGTAAGTTAGCTTTTATGTCACAAGATTTATGTAAACACCTCACTATAAACACTCTTGTATTTCACTTCAACTTATTGTAACTTTATGATTAGAGTGATTATTTTAGGTTTTAGTGGTATATATAAAGAATTGGATGCAAGAAGAGTACGGCTGTTTGTAAAGCATGCAGTGCCATCTGCTGTTAAACAAAGAGTATGGCTGTTTGTAAAGCATACAGCACCATCTGCTGTTTAAAACTAAGCTCAAAATCGATTCAAGAGAGAATAGCTGAAGAACTGATGTAGAATCGATTGCTTGAAAGATTTTTTTATCACAGCTCTAGTTCATGTGGTGTAAATTTGTCAGTAAAATGTAATATCCCTGCTGAGGAATCAGCATAATGTATGTTTTTCATGCTCAGAGACTAGCAATAGATTAAAAATGTAAGAAGCCACACTTGGTGCCACTGCATATAGGATATTCTTTTTTAAAGGCTAAATGGTTCCACTATGAGTATACTACATTCACCTATTACAGCTAAAAACATGGTTTTCATAGCTATATATGTACGTTTTAATATGACGACATTTATGTGAAGTCGTTCTAATCAGCTTACTTTAACTGATTTAAAATTATTATCCATTTACTGTTTTCTTAGGAAGATCAAAGTGGGGATTACGCAAAATTGCGTGTCTCCATCCCTGTAATTCCACTTCCTGCAGAGTTAATAGCTTCCGAACAAATCTATCAGATGACCTTTTTCTTGGTATTGGCAATATCCTTTGTGCTTCATGCTGGTGAGCTATTGTTCTCCTTGCCTGACGTTGTGCAAATTATTCTTGTGTAAAAGCACAGAAATGCTTCAGTACAAGGATTGCTATCCAGTATTTTGCTCAGGTTAAACATACATGACTAATCAAGAGGAGACAGAAAAGTGTGTTTACTGAGGAACTCACCCCCCTCCTCCCGTTTTTTTGTTCCCTGGAGGTGACAAGTGCTCCCGGCAGGTACAGGCACATTTCTGTAGAAAGCCCTGAAAGGAAAAACGCACATCACACCCATTCACAGGGCAATGTCTCTACAAGAATGGCATCCTAATTCTGTCTATTAAAATTGTTTACATATGCCTGGTGCTTCTGTTCTGATTTCAGCTTCACATTGATTTCCTGCCAGTACGGGGGATTGCGATACGTGACTCGGAATCAGAGAGAAATGTCACAGGCAGTCATTTAATCTTTCACCCTTCTTTCATTCTTAATCAGTGAGAGTGACAGAGCCACCGACAGAGAAAGATGAGATTGCTGCAAAAACAGATCAACCTTGCACACCCTCCACTTTTTACTTCATTTATCACCAAACTGCACGTTTGGCCTCTCTTTTATAAGAGAAATTATGTTTTTTTTTCTGTTTTCAGCTCTCGTTTTTTTCACCGTCATCTGATTTAATCATCTGGAATGAAGAGGTTAATGAATAAGAGTCAGATGCTTCTTAGCCATGGTGAAGAATAGCAAGAATAGCAAAACTATAGCATACATTATTAAAACATGAAAACATCTGACAGCATCAAAAGAAAGTCAAGTACCTGCACTGGCCTACAATATTAGTTCATTATTGATCCCTATGATCCACATTTACTGGGTGCTGCGCTTCCTCAAGGACAAGATGACTCTCAGCTGAAGCTTGAAATCACAGTTTCACACAAATTGTAAAAGGAGATAGCAGTGAGAATGACTTGTATTTTTGAGAAATATCCTTTTCTATATATACACTTGTCAGCTACTTCATCGTGTGTACTTATTCAATCCTCACATGGCAGCAACTGAAATGCATTTAGGAATGTAAACATTGCCTATATGAAGTGCTGAACCTCAAACTGAGCATTAGAATGAGGAACAAAGGTGATTTAAGTAACTTTATTGTAGCATAGTATTTGGTACCAGATGGGCTAGTCTGAGTATTTCAGGGAAACCGGAGCACCCGGAGGAAACCCACGCAAACACTGGGAGAACATGCAAACTCCACACAGAAATGCCAACTGACCCAGCCGAGGCTCGAACCAGCGACCTTCTTGCTGTGAGGCGATCGTGCTACTCACTGCGCCACCGTGCAGCCTATTATTCAATATATCATAGATTATTCAATATATCATAGATTATTCAATATATCATGTTATTGTGTCTGTGCGTGTTTGCAAACGCATCACTGATGTTTTTATTGGTCTCTCTCTCTCTCTCTCTCTCTCTCTCTCTCTCTCTCAACAGCCTTAAAGCATGCATCCATGCCTGATGTTATTTTATTGGCACACATTAGACCCCTTAGAACTAATTTTCCATCAAACCCCACAGCCTGCCTGAGTATTGTTGCTGATCCTGTCCATCTATCTATGACCTAGTGATGACTTCTACCTCTTCCAGACTTTTTCATTTTGCACAAAGCCAAAATAATATCAAGCTAGTGTCTTGAACACGACAATGAGTTCACTACACTCAAATGACCTAAAGTCACCAGATCCCAATCCATTAGAGCACCTTTGAATAGGAGATTCACATCACGGATGCAGCTTCAAAATCTGCAGCAACTCTGTGTTTCTATCATGTCAATATGGAGAAAATTCTCTGAGATATGTTTCCAGCACTTTGTTGAAATCATGCCAAGAAGAATCAAGACAGCTTTGAATGCAAAAAAGAAGAAGAAGAAAAAAAAAAAAAACATCCAACCTGGAGCTAGCAAGGTGTATTTATTAAAGTGACTGTGAGTGTATGCATCAATAACAAGCCTCATCATTATTCATCAGCGTGCATCTGAGGTATTCAGTTTAAATTATACCTCTCTATACACTTCTTTATATACAGCACCATTAATAGTCTGCTTCTCCCCTGTAAACTGCATTAGTTCGCAGAAGTTTTGTTTGCCAATGGTCTGGAGAGTCATTTAAGAGTGCTGAGCTCTCAAAGAGGTGATCTGAATGAGCCAGACTGATGACGAACATGGAGATGCCTGTGAATTTCCCTAAAGAGATGGCCATGCTACATTAGAATAAGAATGGCTTGGCTGGCTGATTGCAGGATATGTGTGAAAGTCCCTGTGCGTGTATGCAGATATAAGACCCAGCTCATCGAGAATATTCACTTGCTTTAATATCTGTTTTAGATTTTATTTCTGGTGCTTTGCAGGCCATGCACTCTAAATCCATATCTAAACTCAGCAACTCACAAAACTGCCAGCTGATTAAACACACAACTATAAATCCATTTAGCGGTGCCTACATGCTTATTGTGTTAAAGTTCATATGGATGTTAGAAGGTCAAACCAAACACGTTCATCAATGCTGAAAAACAACCTCGTGCTGCACGACTCAACTTTGATTAAGACTTGTGCAGTGAACCCATTTATACTGTGTGACATAATAGCCTTTTTCTGAAAAAAACCCAGACACGTCCAATTCTTTTAAATTCTTCACATCCTACATTCCCAGTCCTATTCTCTGAATTCTTTCATGCAGCAACTTTGAATTAGTCATAAATGTAGAGGCAAGATTGTGAGTTTCTGCATATTCCAGGTAAAAGGTAATGACATAAAAGCATAAAATAAAATTGAACATTTCTTTCTCTTTTTAATTCCAAGTTCATGTTGAGGTTAACAAGCAACAATTCCTTTCTGAATGGTGCCAAATACTCACGCATTTTCAAAATCGCAAAAAATCTAGGCAGCAATCACACATAAAAACCTTTGGGAAAAACTGAGAAAAGATCATTTGCGCCAAGGAGCCATTTGGCCAGTGAAAATCCTGTAGTCTGTGATTCACAATGATGACATTTTTTTCACACAAGAATAGTAATCCATACCCACCACAAATACCAATCAGAAGGACTCACTACCAATTAATCAACACACATTATGTTTAAATGAACACGCTTCATCAAAGGAAAAAAGAGTGCAATCCAGTAAATGTGAGTAATGAGCATTGCTCATTGTTCAAGTCTTTCAGGCTAATCAAAAACAGACTGCAAGATGTCTGCAAAAACACTGACACCAAACTTGCTCCAAACCAACTTTTCCTTTTAACGTCATTGAGATGGATGGAAGAGTTTTGGCAGATTCACCACAACACTGCTGCACTCTGCTTGTGTGTTAATTGGCACAAGGTCCGTTTCATCTCAGCCAAGCTCTGAGTTGAAACTGATCCTTGCCTATCCTTAGCTGGCTCAATGCAACCCCCGGATGAATTGTTATAGAGGACTGTTCATCAGATGGGGTGAAGTCCATCATCCCACCTGCCTTTAGACTGATATCCCACCTAATCCTCATTACTGCTCCTCTCGAATGTAGAACTCCTACATCCTTACAAGGTACAACCGTGTACGAATGAAAAATGTATGCTTTCTAACATCTTCAAGGTTGTTCGGTGCTTGACGTATTGGTTGGTTCAGGTAAGGTGTAGTTTTTTTTGTTTTTAGTAAAAAGCACAGCTAGTTCCAGGTCTGTTGAACACATTATAGTTGCAAATTATTTAAGTTATTTCAAATGTCCTACAGCAGAAAATGGACCAAAACCCACAATGACAACTACCAAGATAATAAATATAACAACCAATAAGAGGAACATTCAACAGCTCATTATATATGATTCAACAGATTATATATCAACTGCACAACAAATAACAAGAACGTTTATTTATAAAGAACGTTTAAACAGTATAAATTGATCCAAAATGATGTACAATATATAAAGGCATCTACTAAAAGCTAAAGAGGAAAAATAATGTTTAAGTCTAAAATTAGAAAGACAATTCCAAGGTTTGGGGCCAAACAGAAAAAGCCCAATCACTCTTTGATTTGAAATGATACCATGCTACAGTTAAGAGCTAGTGACCCAATGATCTAAGTGTCCTAGCAGGACAATATGGCACAAGAAGTACAGAGACATAACTTGGTCCAAATCAGATAATGTCTTACAAACAGAAGAAGTTTTAGAAAAACTGTATTGGGTAGCAAATGAAGGAATGATAAAATAGGGGAAATGTGATCCCCTTTTTTGAACCAGTCAAAATACCTTGCCGCAGGATTCTGAACAGCTTGTAATCATGACAAAGAAGACTGAGGAAGAGCAGAATACAGTAGTCCAATCGAGATGTAATGAGTGCATGAATAACAACTTTTACATCCTTCCTTAAAAAGGAGATGCTTTAACTTTGCAATAGATCTCAAATGGAAAAAACAACTTGATCTAATAACAGCACTAATTCATCAAAAAGAGTCAAAAATCACTTCAAAGTTTTTTTTGATTGTTTTTGAACAAATAAATACAGCACAGTCCCCACTTGAATAGTCTGAACAGTCTCCCTGAAAGAGTTCAGAAGTGTTTTTCGCCATAATTTGAAGAAACCCAAAAGAAACCACTATATTTAGAATTTCTGAAGAAAAACAAAGAATTACTAAAATTATTTTCAGCTTCATCCTAAACAGATCAATTAATTTAACATCTGTGATTGGCCATTGTGTTCATATAAGGTCAACAGAAACATGCAAAAAGAAATCTGATGCATCTAACGCACTCTTTTTTTTTAATGAATACTGACTTTTTACTTTAGTCATGACAGACATAATACATATAGTTGATTTTTTTATCTGCTTATTTAAACTTATTTAAATTTGTAAGGCATTTCTGTTCAATTTGGTGCCATTTTTGCCGCTAACCCCCATTAATTTCCAATTCTGCAATTGTCAATCCAGCTAAATTAAATTCCCAGTCTTTGTTTCAGCAACACTCTGAGTGACAAAACTATTGATGCAGTCCGCTGCAAAAGAGACGTGGTTAATATGCTAGAAATTGAAAAGTCAATTGGAATCAGCACAAGCCTGTACCATGCTAGGATTATAGTCAGTTACGCATCTGATAGGCCGTGCCTCAAGGATCAGCTCATCTCAGAGCTGAAAGAGCGCTCACGATTATTGGTTTTCAATGATGAGCACAGACAGCACCTGACTGATAGCTATTACTGAGAATAAATGATAGTTTGAATAGAGCGGGATCTAATTTTACTCCGAAGTGAAGACTGGCAGCTTGCATGTTTGTAGTGTATATCAAAGTGACTAGTCTTTGATGAGGGGAAAAAGACCACACAGTTCAAATTCAGCGGTTCACATATTCCATTTTAGCCTCTAATGATGGGACTCGGGCTGAATCGCGGTCTCATTAAACCACCTCTAATGCCACAGTCTGTCCAGGCCTTTTTTAAAACAAGAGCAGGTGGTCAGTCTAACATGATTTATCTCCTTTTGGATCCTCTCTGTTGTCCCGCAGGGGGGCTCTTTGTGGCCAAAATCAGTGTTCTGATTAAACTGCAGCACTTCAAGTCACCGCTGCCTTCAGCCACATAAAAACTAGAAGCTAAAAGGAGATTCATGCAGATAAAGAAGCATCTGATCCAACAGATTCTTGTCTAGACCTGATCTTCAAATAAATGGAGAAAAAAACGAACCATTTCACCATTTGACTTATTATATTCTCAGTCTGATTTTCTCTTTTCTCAGAAGTCTCAAAGGAGCGAATGCATCTGTCTGCCCTTTTTGTTCCCCCAGCTCTGATGATTTGGGATGGAGAGAGTTGTATTCCCTAGATCTTAGCGACTCAAATATATGTGAGAATGACATAAACATGCTGCTGTCCATCCCTTGCATGACTGAACCTGCTGGGTTTTGTTTTTTTTTGAGGGCGGGTTGAGAACACAATTATGTAGACACATGCTCTCTAGCTCTCTCAGCCTAACCTGCTTGTCCTGTCCTCCAGCTGTTAATGCTGCTCACTGTGCTTCAGCTCTCCATCTGTCACAATATACTCTTTACTCATAATTCCGAACACACTCGTCTGATAGAAAGTCATCATGAGATGAAATTAAATCAGTTGTCAAATTCTAATTTTGAATTATGACACACAAAAATATTTGTTATGCTGTGCAAACAGAATGTTTCTTTGGTGTTTTGATGTGCATGTATAGAACCGGTCTGGAAATCTTAGTTCTTTTTGATTTTTTTAAACATAATATTTATTTATTCATTCATTCATTTTCATTTCGGCTTAGTCCCTTTATTAATCTGGGATCGCCACAGCGAAATGAACCGGCAACTTATCCAGCATATGTTTTACGCAGCGGATGCCCTTCCAGCTGCAACGCATCACTGGGAAACATCCACACACACCCATTCACACACATACACTACGGACAATTTAGTTTACCCAATTCACCTATACCGCATGTCTTTGGACTTGTGGGGGAAACCGGAGCACCCGGAGGAAACCCACGCCAACACGGGGAGAACATGCAAACTCCACACAGAAATGCCAACTGACCCAGGCGAGGCTCGAACCATCGACCTTCTTGCTGTGAGGCGAACGTGCTATCCACTGCGCCACCATGAGGCCAATATTTATTTAGGATTTTAAAATTTATTAGCGAAGAATATGTAATACATATTAGAAAAAAAGCACATTTCACATTTCAGTTTACAAAATAAAAAAGAAACTGACATTAATTTCCATTAATCCACACGTGGGTTAAACTGAATTGGGAGGGATAGATGTTAAACTTTTGTTTTTTAATCCACTCAATCTCTTATTCATAAAATAAGAATATGTAAAATTAAAAATCAGTCACAACCCCTTTACATAAATAAATTTTTTTTATTTATTTTTATTATTTTTTTCGCCTTTATTGGACAGGACAGTAGAGAGAATTGACAGGAAAGTGTGAGGAGCAGAGAGAGGGGAAGGAACGGCATAGGACCTCGAGGCGGGACTCGAACTCGGGTCGCCGTGAGCACCAGAGTGCATGTGTCGATGCACTTTCCACTACGCCATTGGCATCGATTTCACTTTTTCATCGAAAAAGTGAAAGGTGACAAAGATGACAAAAGTAAGACTAGTTATATGATCATCAACTAAATCATGACCAAAAAAAGAAATGGAGAAAAACAATCTACCACATTCTTCAACTACAAACTAAAGAGACATTTCCATAAAACTCGAAAAGGGCATTTCTACCTACTAGCAGATTTATTGAATTCAGCACTTCATAAATCTGTATTGAAAGTGATTTGTCATAATGTGCAAGTCAAAGCTCAGGAAAAAGAGCAAGCAGTTGAGACTGCTGATATCTATATATTGTAGGTGCAAGTCACACAATCTTATTTGTGTTGCCCAAGGTGAGTAAGATGACTTAATTGGACATGGTGAGATGAGATGTCTGGCATTCTGTCCTCTGAGATCAGGCGAATGAGTTTATTAGTGAGATGCATCTAGTGATGGAGGAGCAAATGCAGCTACATGTCTTCAGTGTGTGTTTGTGTCCGTGTGCTTTATAGCAATTTTCAGGGCTTATCCTGTGTTTTCTCTGGCCTAAAAAATGTTAGAATTCACAATAAATGTTGTTGATTTTAAATATTCTGCAATTACTGTGCTTCATATTAGCTACACTGTATGGTCTCTGAGGAACAAACATATTTCAACAAAGCCTATTAACAAGCATATTCATGTAAACAAGGGCTAGGCCATGTCTGGTATTTTATTTATAATACATTGCAGTGTGTTGAATATGTGGTATATTGGAATGAGTTCATAATTGTTTGTACTATAAAGTAGAGGGTGAGGTTTGTACAATGTGCTAATGTATAAAGAAGAGCAGGTAACAATGTGTTACTATTTATTAAAGTTCAACATATAAGCAACATTATTTTATGTCCCTTCTTAAAGTGAAAACACAGCATTAAAAGCATTTAATCTTTATCTACAATGAATGCTTTTGAGAGTGTCAGAAAACATGGTGGGCACGTGACCTACATTCCCATTCTCAATGAGGGACACCTGTTCAACTGCATGTTGATTGCCATTACTCTGACTGTATTAAAAATGGCCTTCTATACCCACATTCACTATTCCCTACATTAGTCCACTAATACAATCCAATTAAAGGAGTGAATGAAAAGGAGTGAATTCGAGCAGTAAGTGCATCAGAAGAGATGATGTTTTGTTTGTGCATTTCTGGTTGATAAAAATAAAATCAAAATGTTGACCCAGTGCTAGTTATTGAACACTTAGCGGGCTGTCTTTTAGTAATGAAACGAAGCATTTTGATTTCCGTCATGTATTTACATGTTAATTTTTTCACTCACTCACTAGACTTTGGTTTATTCCCTGCTTTATCCCTGCAATTAATAATTTATTTTGAATCTCACACCAATAGCATGCCGTTGTGGATGCCATCTAGTGGTCAGATGTGGTAATTTAATCAACACGTGAACTCATTCATTCATTCATTTTCTTTTTAGCTTAGTCATTTTATTAATCTGGGGTCGCCACAGCGGAATGAACCACCAACTTATCCAGGATATGTTTTACACAGCACATGCCCTTCCAGCTGCAACCCATCACTGGGAAACATTCTTACACACTCATTCACACACATACACTACGGGCAATTTAGCTTACTCAATTCACCTATAGCGCATGTCTTTGGACTTGTGGGGGAAACCGGAGCACCTGGAGGAAACCCACGCGAACACGGGGAGAACATGCAAACTCCACACAGAAACGCCAACTGACCCAGCCGAGGCTCGAACCAGCGACCTTCTTGTTGTGGGGCGATTGTGCTACCCACTGCGCCACCGTGCTGCCAACACATGAACTCTCTTATTGTATTATGGGTATTTTCCAGCCATTGAGTGTACATCGGTTGTACAATAATTATTGTGGGATCGATTGAGTGCAATTCAGTTCGTCCACAACAAATGGCTGCTATCTGCATATATAAAGTTCACCCAAAATTTAAATTGTTATTAATTACTTACTCTCATGTTGTTCCAAACCCCTGACACTTTTGTTTATCTTGAGAACACAAACTAAGATATTTTAGATGAAACCCAAGAGTTCCCTCATCCTCCATAGACAGCAAGGTTCCTTACTCATTCAAAGTCCAGAAAAATACCAAAAACATCCTCTAAACAGACCACATGGCTTCTGCGGTTCAATCAGAATATTATCAAGCTTCAATTATACTCCTCTGCGCACATAAAACAAAAATAATTACTTTATTTAACAGTTTCTTTCTCAGTGTCAGTATAGGGCATGCATTCACGTTGCACTTGGTCGCACCTCTGAAGTATTAGGATGCTTTGTTTTAAACAGAAAATGTTGTGGTCGGGCATCTGAGGGGTTTACGTTACCTCCAAGTACTCATAAGGTTAAGAGTATGGGGGCGATTTCGGATACAGCCGCAATCACATGCATTAAGCATCATGAGCACCACTCCAAGAACAGGAAATGGAGGCTACAGTTCATACAGACTCAACCAAATTGGTCAATAGAAGGCTGAAAAATGGTTGCTTGGTCTGTTGAGTTTTGCTTTCTGCTGCAGCATTCAGATGGTATGGTCAGACTTTGTTGTAAACAACATGAAAGCATGGATCTGTCCTGCCTTGTATCAAAGGATCAGGCTGCTGGGGGTGTAATGGTGCTTAGGAAATTTTATTGGCACACTTTGAGCCCCTTAGAAGCAATTGAACATCATTTAAACTCTACAGTCTACCTGAGTATTGTTGCTGACCATGCCCACCCCTCTATGACCACAGTGTGTCAATCCTTTGATGGCTTCTTCCAGCAGGATAGCACACCATGCCACAAAGCTCAAATCAGTCTCAAACTGATTTCATGAACGTCTAAATTAGAACAAGTTTCCCTGGGATGAGCTGAAACAAGAAATGTATGGATGTGCAGCCGACAAAAATGCAGCAACTGTGAGATGCTGTCATGTCAATATATGGACCAAAACCTCTGAGGAATCTTTTTGGTATCTTACTGAAACCAATGCAGTACTTACAAAGTGTACCAAATAAAGTACACTGCGTGTTGTCTGTATCATAGGAGTTCAGAAATTGAATTTCCACTGAGCGGCACTAAATCTTAATGGCCTAGCACATTTGAAAATAACAAAAGCGAGCGTGAGCAGTTTTAGCTGGCTTTGAGCCAATTTACAAGTATTTGAGTGCCGTGACTCACAGGACTCTTACCTGAGCCTTCCACGTCACAAGTGCAACTCTGTACAAGTTAAATTACCATAAACATCTTTAAGCTAGGAAAACTAGCACTTAATTTATTACATTAAGTTATATTTTGAGTGACCTTTGTGCTGCCATACTCTTGCAGTTCTTCAGTAGAGAAAGATTTTGTCCTGTAAAAGACAAATGCTCAACTTCAGACTTTTGGATTATGTAACAGTTCATGAGCCTCTGCAGTCATTGGTTGGATCAATTACAGTATCTCATTCAACTGTGAAACGTCCAGTGTCTTTGCACCTCAGTCATCCAACTGACCTGAGCATAAAATCTTTCCTCTTACTAATTTAAACACTTTCCCACAAACTTCAAATGTGCTGGTGAAGAGGTCAGATTTGCCATGTCTGTGTCAGCTCAAGTAGGCAATTAAGAAGGCGAGCTGAGAGCAAAAGCCTCCTGCAAGTGAAGGCTGTCCAGCTTTAAGGCAGTTTCACCCCTGGAACAGGCTTTATATCTGCCGCTCACACACCCACCTGAGGCCACTGACGGGAGAATAGCGAGGTGCTGGACGCTGGAACATCCTATGAACACTAACAGCTTTGTTCCTCCACCACCTCATTGTACTGATATGCAAATGCTAAAAAAGGCCATGCTAGCTGCTTCCTGCGGGGGGAAAAATGCAAACGTAGGCCTGTTCCAACTAATGATTTTGTAATGTGAAAACTACATTAAAATGCATGAAAATACATGCATGAATGTACAGATACCCACGTGTGCAGCGGAGGAGCTTTAGAATGGCAGTATCGTTGAAGGAAAATTGTTGTCTTTTATTTGGCCAATAAATTTGGAAGTGCACAATGAATTAAAAGGTCACAGCCTTATGGAAGTGTGTTTTTGCCACTGAATAAAAGACAAGTGTGTCATTTTTTCTCATATATGCGAGTTAGAAAGTCAACATTATGAAATATAAACTCACCATTGTAAGGAATTTTGATTTCAATTCATATTTAGAAGATATAAACCATCAAAGCTTGTAGTTTGCCCCTTCCGCCAGTTCACATTTCATACAGTTCATTCAGTTTCTCACCAAATCTTCTGACCAATTAAATGCTCTATAATATCTGCCATGCCCCCTTCATAACCCTTCTCATTTGCTTCTCATTTGATGCGCTTGAGCTCAACAATTCTCACTCTGTCACGATCACCAGCGATCTAGTCTAAGCAGATCGCTGGAGAACTACACATCTGCCACCACAACTACAACTACCATAATGCCTTGCGCCAATCAACACCCGCTACAGCTGACAATAATCCGCACACTCACACACAGCTAAAACTCATGATCAATGATTCCAGGACTATAAACACAGCACACGCTATTGAGCTGAGTCTTGTTTCTGTTTAGAGCATCACGTAAGCGTTATTCTTGTCTTGCCTTCCCGTGTTTTTGACCTTTGTTTTGTTTATCCTTCCTGTTGTTTTGCCACCTGACCTGACCATTTACCTGCTTTTGACTACGCTCTTGGATTTCCTTTATGCTCTTGTTTGCCCTGTTTTGACCGTTGCCTGCCTGACTATTCTCTGAAATAAACTGCACCTGGATCCTCACCTCTATTGTCTCAGACCCTAACGTGACACTGGTAAAAACAAAACAATATTCATTTAATAATTATGTCACACACTGAACAAAAATCCACATTTCAAAGCACTTTTTGGGACCTTTAAGAACAAACAAGCACAGTACAAATGAGGAAGAAGAAACATAAAAGTAGTGTAACGCATAAAACTCTCCATTAAAATTTAATAACACAAATGCATTATTTAAAAAAATTAACTTTCCCCAGATTTGTCTAGTCAGTCTGAAGTAAGATTACATAAGATTATGAAACAGCTGCCGTGTTTTCAATCATCCAGTATTGCCATTTCTCACAAAAGTAATAATATAGTGATCAGAGAACAATTAATTGCGATTAATTGTACCCAAATTAAAGGTTTGCTTTGATATAATATATGATGTGAGTGTGTATTATATATACTGTATATATACTGTTTATATGATACACACACATAACACAAATTTTTATTATTATAAATAATAAAAATGATTACATTACATTATTATTATATTAAATTTATATATAATTTGTATCATATACACGTATATTTTATATCTAAATATTCATTCATTCATTTTCTTTTCAGCTTAGTCCCTTTATTCATCAGGAGTCGCCACAGCGGAATGAACCACCAACTTATCCAGCATATGTTTTACGAAGCAGATGCCCTTCCACTCTCATTCACACACATACACTAGAAACAATTTAGCTTTCCCAATTCACCTATAGCGCATGTCTTTGGACTTGTGGGGGAAAGCGGAGCACCCAGAGGATACCCATGCGAACACAGGGAGAACATGCAAACTCCACACAGAAATGCCAACTGACCCAGCCAAGGCTCGAACCAGCGACCTTCTTGTTGTAAGGCAACAGCGCTACCCACTGCGCCACCACACCTATATCTAAATATTAATAAACTAAATATAAATATATTGATATAAATAAATATAAATGCATGTCTACTTTTATACAGTAGTCAACATTTGAAATGGATCAAAACCTTTCATCAAAGTTGTCTTAAAACTGTTGAGAAACACCCATTGTTGTCTTTTGAAACTTTTTTGATTCACTTCAAATGTTGACTACTGTATACATAATAAATATACACAGCACACACACATATATTGTCAAAACGTTTTTGTTATTCTAAATAATTTGGAGACTTTTTAATTCTTTGAAATATACTTTTCAGTTCCAACTTCCAGCATAGTACATTGAATCGCCCCTAGGTGAAATTGGACATACATCCTCTTGCAGGCACTGCCAATAAAGAAAGAACAAAATATACGTAGGTGGAAAACAAAACAGCATGGCTCACCTCCTGAGTGAGAACTGCAGGATGGGCATTCAGCAGGTGGTTTATGGCTTTTGGAAGATTGCTGTTATTTCTCTGAAAGGGACAATGGATGTTTTCACCATTTTGCTGTTATTCAAACTGAATCTTTTAGCTGTTTTCTTACCCGCACAATTTGCATACGAGTTGAAGCATGACAGATGATTTAAGTGCCCATATCAGTCCTGGAGGAGGATAAAAATAATCACACTTTTATCATCAATAATCTTTTGTTGAAAGTTAACTCGTCCAATTCATTGATAACTTAAACTAAGAATTTGGCAGGTTTTGAGTAGATTTTGGTAAAAAATAAAATAAAAATCAAAGAAGGAAATTGTGTGTGTGTTTGTGTGTGCGTTCACTCCTCACTCAAAATGTGTGTGTGCAATTGGATGTGTTAGAAACAGTGGAACAATTTCAAGTACGAGTAAAACTATACTTGACAAGTCTCACTTCATTTCACTTCAAACCAAAAACCCAAACCTAAAAACCCAAGTTTGAAAATGACCCTTTTGCAATCTAGACGTACAGCAGTCTACTCAAATCCGTAAGCACATGAATCAAATATGTGCGGGGAAAAATGTGTAAAAGTAGAGTAAGAGCTTAGTGAAAAAGGAAAGCTCACCATCTGAGACACACAAAAAGCTTAAAACTAAGGGTCCATCTTTTTTTCTGTCTCTCTCACACAAATATGCAAAAACTCACCCTGCAACTGAATAGCTAAACTTTGAATATATCCACCAAAAAAAGGACCTGAAAAAGACAGCAATTCACACATACAAATACAAGAATGGAAAAAAATGGCGAGGAAGCGTTTTATTGTGCTGGTATCTATGACAACCTCTTGTTATGAATGCTCTGAGAACATAAAGTGTGTGTGTGTGTGTGTGTGTGTGTGTGTGTGTGTGTGTGTGTGTG
>CAIGQW010053631.1:4621882-4633757 GCA_903798125.1 Danio choprae
GCTAGACTACTCAACAGCTTCTTCCCACAGGCTGTTAGAGCCCTCAACTCCAGTCAACTTACCCCCCTCTGAAACCTCCCCATGCATTCCTGAGTATGTCCCATACAGGTGAGTGTGCTTAACAAACCACCTGTGGAAGGACACCCCCTCGTCTCTCTGACTCTTGCACCAGGTCGCACATTTGCACTATAGACATTTTCTTAATCACTTCATGTCTCTTGGAAACACTGTGCATTTTTAAATTGTGCTTCATTCAGGTGAGTGGGCTTGACAAACCACCTGTAGAAACACTCTTTTCTCTTATGCACCTCACACTTTATCTAAACTCCACCTTACAAGGACTCAATGTTTACTATAAATGTACCACAATCATGTTGCACTGCTTGCTTCAACCTTAAATACCTCTTGCACAATATTAGACCTTAAAAACCTTGTTTTTGCACAATAACCTGCACAACAGTCTCATGAAAAAGTACTTGTATAGCCTGTTTTATGTGTATAGTTTAAGTATTTTATTCTATTTTATAAAATATGTAAGTTATGCATAGTTTTTTTTTTTTAATAATAGCTCTTATGTCCAGTGTTGTGTTTGTATTTATGATTAATCCATGTAGCACCGTTGTCCTGCGAGACACGACATTTCGTTCCTTTATATGTCCACACATGTAGCGGAATGACATTAAAGCACGACTTGACTTGACTTAAGGCAGTTCTGAAGGCAAAAGGGGGTCCAAGCCAGTACTAGTAAGGTGTACCTAATAAAGTGGCCGGTGAGTGTATGGTCTCACTATTTGCTTCCCTCTTTTCTTAACATCTGAAAACCTCTGGTCTGAGTGAAATCCTGCAGAGAATACATAGATGTTCTATCAATGCTATACTTCAGTCAATTCAATTTAATGTTGTACACAGATTTCACTATTCTAAAGTCAAACTATAAGATCTACGCAGAAGTGTCTCCAGTTTGTGATCAATGTCAGGGCGCTGATGGAACTTTATCTCACTCTTTTTGGTTTTCCTGAAACTTCACAGGTATTGGCAAGATTAATTTTCTTGGTACTGTGAGGCATATGATCAGGCCTGAAGTGGAATTGCCAATTTTTGGCTACAATTTTGGCATTGCCTTATTATGTGCAGCTGGAATTAATGCTAGGCATGGTGGTGGCCAAGAGAATTATATTGAAAGAGTGGAAATCCTCTGCTGCCCCATGTTCTAGCAGATGGCCTCAGGGTACTACATCTAAGATATGATTTAATGTAACAAAGGCTCTTAAAAAAAAATTTAAATTCTGGTGTCCTTATCATTTATCATATTGCGTTTATCTTTCTCCGTTGTGTTTTATATTTTAGGCATTAATGTGATATGTATTACTGTAGCCTGGCCTTTCTTGTTTCTTGTTTTTGTGCATTGTTGTTGTTTCAAAACTAATGAAAACATCATAAAGAATTGTTCTGTTAAGAAAGGTTCTCTGGGAACAAAAAAAAGCTTCTTTTGATCGCTGCATTTTTCTTTCTTCTCATGTTTTCTTGAGGATTGGAAAAGAGTGTCTACACTCAGAAAAACAATATGAATGTGAACAATGATTCACTTCAGCCAGCAGCTAAAGAGGATTCACGATCCAAAGCTGTGAGTTTTGGTACTTTCACCCAGATAATGTGAGGTAAGTTAACAATGGATTTCTGTTAATCTCCCAGCTCAACAATATAAATATGCTTATTTTCCACTCTTGGGCAATATAAATGATTGTAGGATAATATGATTGATGAAGGATTTGGATTGTATGTGTGATTTGTCATAAATTTGTTTAAATATGTGCCAGTCCTGGGACAAAGACTTTCCACCAAGTCTCAGAAGGTTTCTCAAAAGGTTTCTTCTGTATATATGTAAGATCGTGCAGAGTTTTTCAACTGCTGCTGTCGCTTTTGGCACCATTCTTTGTAAAGCTGCTTTAGAAAAAGAAACCAAACTGAATGGAAATTTTTTATTAGATCCGGCATTTAATGGGCTCAAAGAATGGATCCATAGTACATGCCATTGTAGCACAGTATATGAGACACGTATTTGGGTTAAGGACAGAGATACTGCTTGTGTTTGATTAGCAGAGCCTGAACTGAAAAACTAAACACATACATCTGTTACGTACATGTTGTTTTTGTACCTGTTTATCTATGATCATGTTAGCACAGTTATGCAATCACATGACCTCATATGAACGATAAGACATGTTGAGTATGTAGTTGTAATCATATAGATGTAGAAGATACCACATTCAACCGCATCAGTTGTGTATCCCTCACAATAACAATCAATGGGGTTTTTAAGACGCCACAACAATGCACAGCCTCTGGTTCCAAACATGGGCCATATTTAAATTTTGCCCTTTGTCATTGACCTTGAGAATATGTTGACATTTTTATTTCAGCTCATTAATGTTTTTTAAATAAGGTATAAGTTTCAAAGCTGTGACGGGTAACATATTTTTCTTGTGCTACATACATTCTTGTGCTAAGTGCTGGCCAAACTTAAAATGATCAGCCTGATTTTAAGCTCTACAATGACAGAGAGCGCGTTGACCGATTTAAGGCTCATTGCAACTGACTTTTTGTTTTAAAAAAAATCCTCAATTGCCTTGTGGATTGCTTTACTGCTGGAGCCTCCCCGATCACACATCGTAAATAACAAACATGTCTGATATTTCAGATTTTTAGATTTTTAAAATCCTATCTAAATATTCAAGCCTTGTAAGACTATTTAAAACTGGCCTTATGTTTGATTCTCTCATTGGCTGATTTGATAATAATGAATATATAGGCTTAGGTCTTAAAATAATTCTCAATATGCGTTGCTTCATTTCTGCAGCACATGGCTTAGAACAAATAGTTTCTTATCATTTACTAGTGCAGATGTGAATATATTGTTTCGATTCTTGGTGTAAACAGGCCATTAGTTTAGCAACAGCATCAGCATCAGCAGAAATATATTAATAAATTAATGCATATAACTACAATTGCAGTCGCAGTTAACTTACTCTCAGACTGCCTTCGAACATTCCAACATGGGTGTACGTATAGTCTGCATGAACCCTTGGGTCTTATACAGACTTCAGTATTATGACATAATAATTCCAGTTGAAACAGAGTATTAAACAGAGAACAGAGTTTCACTTTAGAGGTTTACTTTACTTTATTAGTTGCTCAGAATAAAACCTAACAGTTAGAGGGAAGTAGTTAAGAATATTCTGATGAACTGTCAAACTGATGCGAATACCAAGATTACTAAAGCATTTTTCTCCCATGGAACAGACTTTACTATCATAGTAAATTATATCAATTTTGATTCAATGCACGGCGTGGTGGCTCAGTGGTTAGCACTGTTGCCTCACAGCAAGAAGGTCGGTTTCAAGCCCTGGCTGGAGTTGGCATTTCTGTGTGGAGTTTGCATGTTCTCCCCGTGTTCATGTGGGTTTCCTCCAGGTGCTCCGGTTTCCCCCACAGTCCAATGACATGCAGTATAGGTGAATATGAGTGTGAGAGTGTGTGGGTGTTTCCCGGTGCTGGGTTGTGGCTGGAAGGGCATCCGCTGTGTAAAACATATAATAGATAAATTGGTGGTTCATTCAGCTGTGGCAACCCCTGATAAATAAAAGGACTAAGCCGAAGGAAAATGAAAGAATGATTTAAAGCAGACCTTAAAAATATAGGTTATTTACTGAGACTGATGGTTCCATGAAGAACCCTTAACATCCACAGCACCTTTCCATGCACAAAAACTTCTTTGTTGAGAAAAAGATTCTTATATGTTTGTATATGTTTCACACCAAAAAAACAATGCTTCTTTTCTGAACTTTCATGAACACATATGGTTTTTAGGTTACAAAAATGGTTCTTCTCTGGCACTGCAATAAAAAAAGTTTAGTGTAAAAAACCTTTAGTGTAAAAACAGCAGCTAAAGAGTTGTTGACAGTCATTCTTGACAAGGGGCAAACATCAGACTCATTTATCTGGTGAGGAGTGGTTCCACTGAGGTAAGAGATTGAACTCTGTTCTGCTCTGAATCAATAAAAGTACTATAAGTGCACAAGTTTATTTACAGTGGGGGAACAGCCCACTAGCATCATGACCTGATTTCTTGTTTTCAGTCTCACAGACACGTACTGCACGCTGTCACGTATAGCCAACAAATCCGCATTATCTCATATGCTTTCAGGGCCTGTTCACTCACAGACTTAAATAATGTTCAGATTCATATAAAGCTTTTTTTGTCTGTCCCCTAAAAAGATTACAAATTCATTTCCCCAACAAGCGGTTTGTTTTTGTGCAAACAGGAGAACAACAAAATTGAACAACAAGAAAATCTCTAATCAGTGCTGTATTGTTTAGTTACGGATAAGGATTTAGCAAAGCAAGGTCATTAAACCTTTACCAATCCAGAAGTTTAAGACTTTTCTGCATGACTCTGTCATCACGTCAACGCACACACACAGACAGAACAGCTGACGGCGAACATCAACAGCGCGTATCCGTCAGAGAGGGGTGGCGCGCGTTCGCGTCATATGGCCCGCCGCACGCTGATTGGCTAGCGAGACTCACCAGACATGACCGCGCTTGTTTTCTGCAGAGGAAGCGCGCGTGTGGCAGTGTTCAACTGAGGAATGAAAAGAGGTAGCAGTATTTCTCGAACAGATGATGTGATGAACACATCTGAAACTATTTGTAGGTAGTGTCTCGTTTTCGCTAAAGAGTTTTGAAAGCTCAGACGCGTTCTGCTTTAGACGAAGACATCGCTGAAAGACCAAGGTGGGTATTCATTGCCTGTACTTCCACATAATATTAATTGAGAACAGAATGTTTGTAGGGCTACAATATTGCTGTTTGTAGCACAATGCTTGACCTTCTACATTATTTTACTTGACCAAATTAATAATGAGTTTTACTGTTTTCCAACAGTGCCAAATGCCAAGACTAGAGGAACATTGCTGGAGCTGCTCCTGTTCGACCAGTGTGAAGACGAAGGACCTGTCAAGCGCCGGCTGGATTGTCTGTAAAACGGGTGAAATGATGTCCATTATAACCTCAGTGCTGAGCCACGCGTACGGCTCTCTGCACAGCCTCCAGTCCGCCAATTTAATTCGACGGGGGCTTGTGTTGTTTATCGTGGGAGTTGTGCTCGCATTGGTGTTAAACTTGCTACAGATCCAGAGAAACGTTACATTGTTTCCAGAGGAAGTGCTGGACACGCTATTTTCGTCCGCCTGGTGGATTCCCCTCTGCTGTGGCACCGCTGCTGGTGAGTCTGTCTGAAACATTAGGGCTCGAATGCTTTGTTAGTGACGATAACAAACAAACAAAAGTCGGTCTGCTTGCTGAGGACTTTTTGTTATCATGTCTTTTATGTAAGTCCTCAGATGGGTGATTCGGGGGCAGTTTTGTTGACATTGGTCTTTGTCACTATCAGTAAGCGTTGCCCTGCCGCAACAGACGGGCATTTGGGGTCATTCTTGGGGTTCTGTATTCTCATTGGCTGCGCTCAAAACGGGTGAGCTGCGAGGGAGGCACGCCATTGGCTGGTACGCCGAACATGCCACTAACCCGAAAAGAGAAACACGGAAGTCGTGTGCAGAAGAAATTAATAAATAATTCGGTCACGCTCGACTCCTCCCCCTGCATTTCTCACAGTGGTGATGTGGACGCGCATCAGTTTACATTCTTTTCAGTTGCAAATGCCTTTTAAAGAAGACTTTATTGTATTTGCACTCTTCATATGAGATTTATTTTAAACACTTAAGTCATCACCGTGCTTCTTTATATGTTATAAGCCGTCAAACAATACAAAGACATAGAAAATGTGTTTTTTTCCCCTTTCTATTTAATCAATGTTGTTTAAAGCACTTTCTGTTTTCTTTCCTCAGCTGTGGTTGGTCTGTTGTACCCGTGCTTGGACCATCATCTTGGAGAACCACACAAGTTCAAGCGGGAGTGGGCAAGCGTGATGCGCTGCATTGCTGTTTTTGTTGGCATCAATCATGCCAGTGCTGTATCCTTAACAGTGCCACTTTTCAAGTTGCAACCATTGAGGACGATGATAACTTTTTTACATTTTTGAGATTTGCGTTTTAAGGCTGGAATAAACCATGTTACTATTTACTTATTTAGGATAAACAGACTTAACCTCTTAACTGTCACTGTCCAGTGGGATCTTGTTCAGTACATATATATTTGTTTTTCTTTTAACCTAAACTTATCTTTACAAATTATATATCATGCGTATATAATAAATAATGTCTGATCTCAAAAAGTGGGTTGACAGTTAAGTGTTAACACAGCAATAATATAAATAATGTAAATTATTTTATGCTTATCCCTAATAACATTATAATAACAAGTTCATTTATTAATTGTCTTATGTAAATATACCCTGAAACTTTTAAACTAAAACAGTAACATGCACTTCATTGACAAGAAACTGCATATAATTGAAAAATGGGTTTTGTAAAAAAAAAAATTGAATTAATTTGACTACAAAATTGCTGTGGAACCTGTTTACACTTCACCTGCTCCCCAAATGTGAAGACTCCCCATTTTAGAAATTTGAGAACTAGCATCAACTTTTTCAGTCAATTCCTGAGTTAACATCACTGTTTTCAAAATATTTGTTACCATATTTTCCTTAACTCAAACTACCTCACAGAAACTGGACTTTGCTAACAATGTGCAGCTTTCGCTAACTCTGGCTGCCCTGTCTCTGGGTCTGTGGTGGACGTTTGACCGCTCCAGGAGTGGCTTTGGTTTAGGGCTGACCACTGCCCTGCTGGCCACTCTCATTGCTCAGCTGCTAGTCTACAACGGGATCTACCAGTAAGTTATGACTCACAGATATTGACAAACAGTAACAGAAAACAGTTTGCTATATATCAATTATTAAGTGACTTAAATTAAAAAATTAAGTTACAGTCTCACCTCCATATTCATAATTGTAGTCGTAGAACTTTTTATTAGTAAGAAATATTGACAAATCTTATATCCAGTGCTACACTAATTTTATTATTTTTTAAAAATAAGTTTATAGCAGCTTGACATTTCAGTGCTTTTCTTCATTGGTTACCAGGTATACATCTCCAGACTTCTTGTATGTCCGCTCATGGCTGCCTTGTATATTCTTCTCTGGTGGAGTGACCGTAGGAAATATTGGCAGACAACTAGCTATGGTAAGAAAATACCCCTCATATCAACCCCCTTTTCCTTTCTTTCATATTCCACAGAATAATTTATGTGCATGTATTGTAGTTAGTTTCCTGCTGTGTGTTGCACAAGGCCAATGAGCACTTTTTTTTTTTTTGCTTAAAAAATGGCAGAAATGAAACTTAAATGGGTCTCAGTTAAGCAAAAGTGAAACTCAATATCAGCTATTCAGCTGTTCCTCTTCTGCTTAAACCAGCCTGAGTGTTTTAGGAAATAAATCAAACTTGGAGCCAGGATATTTAACTCAACAATTTCAATGTTTACAATTAAATTTAAAATCTTAAGCTCTGTTCAGACAGGATTATTTTCTAAATGACATTCTCTTAAATATGTATAAACTATTTTCAGTATCCAATGTATTTCTTTAAAGCAACCAATTTACCATTTTTAGTGTCCTTTTGACACCCTCTAGTGCCGGAACAGAAACGTCATGCGTGGACATCTTAATTACCTTGTTTGTGACATCCCCTCCAAGCTTTCTTAGTCAGCTGTGGCTCTTTGTCTTGCTGACATAACCTCGTTCTTTCTCAATAAGGGCGTGAAAGAAGATTACGCTCCTTGTTTTTCATGCTAATGGTCAGAGAGATGGTAAACAAAGTGCTTTACTGGCTCCAAGTGGTGCATTCTACATGTTGCTACTGGGTGCTTTTTGTTTTCGAGCTGGCATCGGGTGATTTTGCTTGACCAATTGGGATTAGTGCTCTGCTAGTATTTTTCCCAGCTTTCTTTAAGAAGTGGCCAGTTTAGAGATGCAGTTGACTTAAAAAACTAGAAGTAAATGAATCCAGTGAAGCAGGACGCTTGCGTATGTGGATCTTTTCATGTTAATAATGGCTGTATTTCAGAATATAACTCAACAGAACTCAAGCAACTGATTTTCATCATTAATAGTCACTCTACATTGTTTGGTTTAACATCTGAATAATTTAATAATTCAATATTTAGTTTACACCATTAAAACCTTTACATTTTTACCGTCTCATTGTGTACTCTACAGAAATGCATGCATAGAACACAATGAAACTCTTCCAAAATAACAAAAGACGGAGTTTATGTGCACAAGTGTACAGCAATTTCATCGATTCATTTGCCATGGAATCATTTAGAGAACATTATTGCCTGTATATGAAACGTTGCCACTTTTATTTCAACATTAGTTCTCCTAAAGATAAATCCAGCTGCCCACATGGGTGAGGCATGGCAGACAGTGTTGATCTACGAGGGGCTATCAAATTTTACAAGGCTCCCCCATCCACACAAGCCACGTATAATCTGAGCATATACAAGGCCTGTATCTTATATATAGTGCATACTAATTATGGCCACAACGTTGAGAGGCCAAGTGGGTTTAACGGGATCAGGCTCAGCTTCATGAAAACCAATTTTAAACTGCTCAAAGCACATTTTTAAATGCACACCTGGGAACATGCTGGAACATATTTAGGTAGTTCGAAAGTCAGCCAAGTGCTCTGACTTCTAATACCGAATATAGTTAGGACAGTTTCTGCATATTAATGCTGCTTTTTGGTTGTATTGCACGCTGTCGGTTTATGGCAATTACTATATTTTATTGAAATTATGGACTGAATGCAAATCAAGCCGTTTTTCAGTCGTGTTCATGCGATTATGCTAGGTGTGCATATACTGTATTTTCTCCTAACAGACTGTCTGTTTTCCTCCACAGGGCTCGACTGAGAAGATTCATAATGACTAAACGGGTGTCAGAGGGCATGAAGTGAGCTTCGAAGAGTGCCAAAAAAGGACATCTGATATTCTATATTGGGCGTCCCTGGTGTCTATCCAAGCGTAACTTCTGCTATTAATTGTGCTCCTCTTTATAACTATAAAAGAAAAGAAAGAGCGGGTTGGTCTGAGCTGGCCCGATGTGCCATGAACAGCATCTCTGAATAGCCAAAAGATTCCCCCTGGCATTCATTACTACCATCAGCATCATCATCGTCGTTGTTGTTACAGCTCCTAGCAGTAGTGTTACGGTTGCTGAAGTGCCACTATAGGACTGTAAAAAAAACAAAAAAAACATAGCTAGTTTCACTGAGTGTGAAAGTAGTTGTGAAACAAGGGGGAAGAGTGTGAAAATTCACACTTTTTAGTTTTACATTGTGCTGGAGAACTGAAAGAAGAAATCAAAGGGAAAAAAAAATTCAAGAATACCTAAAATATCCAAAGAGGTCTGTGTACTGTCTATATAGGATTAGTTGTAGTTTGATCTTTGAGCTACCCATAAAGACTGACCACTTTGAGTGTTACCATGAGTACCAGAGAGCTTTGATTGCCAATCACATTTGTGCCGACTGGTTAGCGTAGTATACTGACTGAATTGATCGCGTTTTTATCATACCGTATTGCTAATGTAAACCAAAAGTAAGACTAGTAACATTAGCTATCGAGACGTTAAGTGGCACCTTGAAGAAAGAATCAAACAGAAGTAAAAGGAAAAAAAAAACAAGGATGCTCTTATTTGTATTAATGTAAATTCATAATGTAGAATCATACAAAATGGTGTAATGAAGTCCATTTAAAAGTTTCTAAATCAAAAGGTTGAAAACTTTTGATAACTAAACACCCGGAAGACATTTTTACTGCGGCCTCGAAGGTTTGCAATCTGTGATTGCCTTTGTATTATAGAATTAAGTGCTTTTGTCACTTTTTCTCCAGTACAGTCATTTTTCTTTTCTTTGTATGTTATTCATCGTGTATTGCTTATTACCTGTAGCAGCTTCTCTATCTAAATTAAGAGGTATCACTGGGCTAGTGTGCAGGTTTGGGGGTCTTAGCAAATTAAGTGCAATCACTTTCTTTGAGCCTGGTATTCTTTCATATTTATTACTTTTTACAATGTTAAGGTACCCCAGACGACTCATATGCAGTATAGAGACAAACCAGCAATAATCACTTTGTTTATACGTATATACATGAAAGTGTAGTAGGGATGGCAAACTCATCTTTGAAAGAAGTCACACACAAAAGATAATCTTGCAAATGATACCAATGACCATTTCCACTGTTATGGGGGGAAAAAACATTGTTGTTCATCGTCTTTACTAGCAGTAGTGAATTGTTTTAAGCAAAATACCGTGTGCTGTATTTTGGGAATGTTTGATGAAGACCATGAGGGAAATGTTTTAAAAACCACGATAAAACGTTCCTCTCTGAACCTCTCTGTTTCAGGGAAGGAGAGATGTAAAAGTGAATGAAAGCTTTATTTCGAAGGGAGTGAGAAATGTTATCACGTGTTTCTAGGAGTGAATGTGCATGCGTGTTTTTACCACTTTGGTTCATTTATACTGTTTTAGTTCAATTATGAATGAAATTCAATAAAATTGTGTATTGAACAATTGGCTTTTGATTTATTTGTTCAGTGTGCAGATCTCTGGGTCAATAATTAAAAAAAATCCTTATTACAATGACACCGTATAAAGTTACTTTACTGTTACTATTAAGACCAACAGACTACATACAGCAATAGTTTGTAATATTAAATGTAAACCACTTTCATTTGAAAACAGTGGAGAACAAATTAGAAAACAACCTACAATTTCCTACCCTTTTCAAGGTCACTTCTTGGTAATTATATATAGCATAACAGGAGTTAAACTTGTTTAAGCATAATTCACGAGTTACATATTCTGAAGAACACTTTTATATGCTCACAGTCATTGCTGTTTATCTGGGACCTGATTGTAGGTTCCCTAATTATCTGACAAAACATATTTACTGTCAGCCAAACTTTCCAGTTTTCACTGACTTTGCAAGATGGTGAGCTGCTGTAAAGTGACTGAAAGCCTCGAGCAACAGGTTATCCAAACGAATGGCAAAGGGATAAAGATAAATAATATAAAAGCATTAATCTTTGAGCTACATTGCTCTTTACAATCTTACTAAGTCACCAGAAAAAAACAAAACAATCTAAAGTTTACTTTATTGTCAAAAGCAAGTTTCATTTATTTGGAGAAAAGTGGGGAAACTGGGGAAAGACTGAACCCAAAGTGTATCCTGTACAGGCAAAACTAAGTGAATACCCATGGCTCCTGACAATACGTAGAGGCCATATGAAGTGAAGCAGTCAGTCTGTGTAAGAAACTGAACATTATTTCGATTATTCAGGAGAGTGAATAAATTAACAGCAATCATGTTATTTGTTGGGGTGAACTGCGCCTTTAAGTGGACTGAATTTTACCTTTTGCTTTGTTCTGCAAGGAGAAGAGCAGCTGATTGAGAAACATCAGCTTTCAACACATTTCTAAGTGGAACATTCTTGTAGCTTTTGGCCAATCTAATTGCACAAGTTTTAATGATAGCATATCTGGAAAAAGTATATTTAAAAAAATTAAACAACTTACACACGGGTGAAGTCCCTAATAGCCCTCCTGTTAAATCTAAATTATTGAAAAAAAGTTGAACAGTTTACAGAGAGAAGATTTCTTTCAACACATTTCTAAACATAATAGTTTTATTGATTATTTATTAATTTCTAATAACTCAATTCTTTTATCTTTGCCATGATGAGAGCACATAATATTTACTAGTAATTTTACAAGAAACTAGTTTTCAGCTTAAAGTGCATTTTTTTAAATTCTTAATTAGGTTAAGGCAAATTGTTAACTAGGCAATGCATTTG
>CAIGQW010053631.1:4642736-4654477 GCA_903798125.1 Danio choprae
ATATATATATATATATATATACACACACACACGCACACACACATATATACATATGTACATACATGTATATATATACATATACATACAGTGCTCAGCATATATGAGTACACCCCATTTTGAAAATGAATATTTTTATCCATTTCTCAGTGAATATGGGTAATATATATTGGTGCATTTGAACAAAACAGATTTATTAAACAGATATATTTATTAAAATAATATTTTAGTCACAGAACATCTTTAGAAATGGAAAGTTAATACATTTAAATTCATTAAATTCAAAAAATTACAAACTGCAACATTTCAACAAAATTGTATATTGTTTGTTTCTCTTGATTTTTTTTTTACATTTTATTTCATATTTTTCCCTAACATAAATTTGGGCTACTAATTATTTTACCATTATTGTAAGTTGTTTTGTTAGATTAACTAATAAATATATATCCGTCTTTAATTTTTCTTATGAAATCCCCAAATATAACTAAAAAATAAGTAATTATTTATCTGAATACAACTTATGAATCCATATTAAACATACATATTTTTTTAAAGCGAGCTTTTTTACAAGATTTCCACTTTCGTAAACCGGCAACTGGTCTCAAAGCAATTTGAGAAAATGCGTTTGATCCGTGATGTTAATGAAATATAATATGGGCTGACATGTCTGAGAGGCACTCTAAATGCGGGTTTTCACGGAGAGAAAATGCTTGGTATTTGTGAAAGTGAAAATGCACCTGTGGCACTTTCTTGTATATGAAAAGCCAACCGACATAAGACATGTCTGAAAATATTTTAAGCCACAGCAATGATTTTTAACGTTAGTTGCGGGGAAAAAAGTCTCTACTTAAGCACGCAAACCCGTTTTGTCCCGTTTCACTGAAATCTTCAAGGTTGGACGACTGGAGAGAGATACAAGGCTAAAGCTTTGACTGTCAATGAAGCCATTTTCTCCTAAAAGAGTCTCAAGATGGGAGCAGCATTCAATTAACTTGATCCCATCTAAAGAGCCTTAATTAGGTTTGTGGAGGACGCCACATGCACGGTGGGTCAGGGACAGCAAGACTGAAGGAGACTTATTTACGCCAGGACGATCAGACGCTTTAGAATTAAAGGAATTAAAACCTATCAACTCTATCCTCACGACGTTTTCAAAGTGTCCACTCGGCTAGGATCCGGACCCCGACAGTTCCCTGCTTTGAAGGGGCAATCTGGATTTAAAACAAGCAGCAGCTATCAGTCACGCATTTAGACCAATACCCGAAGAGATACTGGTATTACTTTTTATTATTGGACCAGATATTGGGCGGTGGATTAAAGACAGGCAACTGCAAAAATCATTTCTGACGCGTTCGTTTGCAGTTGCCAGGTATGTTCGAATAGAATGTTCAAATAGAATATTCGAATATTAAAAGATCTTTAAAATCTTTATGAGGAAAAACATACATGGGTGTAACATTGAAAATAACTGTCATCGTGCCATTGCAGATCCTAGACTTTTGGTTGGCTGGGTTGGATCCTGCCCTGCATGGTGTCAGGACTCATATAGCAGGCGTGCTTTGACTGACCGTGTTCGTGTAAGTGTTTGTGTGTCTTTAAGAGCTAGAGAGTTGAGGGGGGGGGGGTGTTATCCTTTATATCAGACTGCAAGCTCTATCATCACCAGGGCTTGCGCGCACACGCGCATACATACGCACACACACCGGCGCGTCCATTCACAAACCGAGGCAGCGCGTCAGCATCTATTGTAGTGGCTGAACTAGTGGCATATACTGTGCAAGGGCATAACAGCCTAAAGATTACACACTGAGGGTCAAACAAGGCATTAGGATAAACTGGTACAAAACATCCATTCAAATAAAACTGCATTACACTCTGACCTCATACTCCTATACTGCTAGGTCTAGGGACTTCGACAGGTCATCGTTCTTTTCAATAGCAGGAAGGACATTTATTTAGAACACTATTTGGTGGCGGTGTTTTTTTAATCTAAATATCAAGACAATGGGTGTCTTATGCTGGTATGTTCGCTTGATCAACCGAAGCATTTTAAGGGGCTTCATTTGTATTTAATCTGAAAATATGTATTTATCATTTTTTTGTTTAAATTACATACGCCCTCGACATTCATCGACATGAAGACCGTTGGCATCTGTGTTAGTTCAATTGGGTGCTGGTTGGAAAACACTTTTGCCTTCAAAGTGTAATAAATGATCTTCTTTCAAACTTGAATATTGCTGTGCTATGGGTTTTGCCCATTTTCATTAATATTTATGCACTTAACTATATAAATTGCTCTATATGAACGACATATACATTGACTATCTCATGGAAACGTAAAACATCTTATCTAAATAAATATAACATATAATTGATTGAAATTACATAGACTTTCTGGGATAAAAGATATTGATACTGGAACAAAAGATAACATCGAAAACACGAAAGACTTTGCAGTACCAGATACTTCCAAAACATCACTAAAGGCTATACTTTAAATAAAAGTGCAAAATAAGCACATAGTAATTTATCTGACTTCTAAAAGACACCAAATTTATTGATTAACCAAAGTGGAGGAAATGTCACTGAGAACCATTTACAAATTCAACCCAATTGACCCCCTTATTGGCAGTACTTATGTTCTTTTAATATTTTGCTTTATTGGTAGGCTATTTAAAATATTTAGCTTGATATTTAGCTGTTTCACTGTTTTGACGTTACTTATGAGGAAAGCCAGTGGAAATCTAATTAAATAGATAGTCCCGTATTGACCATTCAACCATGGGTCAATATTTTGGAATCACGGCGCGGTGAAATGGAAAAGCTCGAATATGTTATTGAATAAGGATATGTCAATGAAATGTCCCCCGGGGTAGGCTATGCATTTGGAGAACGCCATACACAAAAAGCGCACGTGAACCTGCCCGTGCGCACGGCTAATGCTACACAGACAACACAAAAGTCGCAAAGACTAGTGCCATATCATGGCAAACACAAACATCATATGTATGACTTGTAACCTATGCACAGGGTTTCCCAAGTGGTACCAGTGCAGTTATGGTTGACAAAGAACTGGGCTTCAAAAGCTCTGATAACGTGATATGAAACACCTGAATCAATAACATCTAATAAGATAAGGTACAGGATTTACATTTGATAAATGCATTAGATAAATGTATCATATTCCCTGGCTGTACACTAGTAACAGTAAAGCTATACGTGCTTGCAACGCTTAACCTGTGTTCTGTTGTTATGGGAGGGGGCGCCTCATATTGGTTGAGTGAAATCACAGGATAGGCTACATACAGTAGAGGATGAAGCAGCAGATGTAGAGGGTAAAGGAGGAGACAGGGATGGTTCATTTACACAGTCTCTAATAGCACATCAATGATTTGTTGAACTGATTTGCTTTTATTATTCTGCAATACTAATAATGCAAGTCGTTGAGATAGATATGCATTTCTGAAAATGAATTGTTCTATTCGTAAGAGAGAATTAACTGTGTAAAATGCAACCCTGCCAAACCCGGGCGAGCCTTTCAGCGCTGTGGCGAAAGAGAGACGATACAGAGGGCAGGCCACGGCGTTTGCCGTCTGTCAACCGCTCCATTGTCTTTCACCAATTCCGCGCATGGTGTCTACGGTTAATATCGTGTGGCTGATTAAAAATCGTCGTAGAAGAATGTCCCCTTTCATTAAAGCCAAAGCATCTTTGAAGACCCTTGAATTAGCGCAGTGTCCATTTCCACTCTTGAGAAGAGCTGTACAACAGGCCGGTGGCTATTGTGGCTACCGCTATGGTCTATTCAAATGGCTGTTGTCAGGGGATCTTTACGAAGCAACAATAGACCATGAGTATGAAAGTAGCCAATAAAAAAAAAACATGACCAAATAAATTTTTACCATTTTATTTCCTTAAATAACAATCGATGCCTCGCAGCTAAACAGCATTAACTAAAATGAAATGCAAATATTTATATTCGGACTTTATATTAAATAAAATTGTTATTCAATGGGAAAATAATCATGAAAAATGGATATGCCTCGTTAGTTAGAGGTGGTTAGGCAGATAAAATGCACTAATTTGATGAGACTGCACGGTGTTGGCTTGCCAGAGAAACTTCTTAATGAGCATGCAATCATAGAAGGCCTCTGGAGAAACCTCTTCAGTCAGAAAAGCCATATGCACGTTCAGTGGCAGAAGCCAGACTTACCATCTATACTGCCAGTTACAACAGGATGTCTTTACAAAATGTCATATTAGGGTACAAGAATACAAGTCTATGTGAACCATTGGTCGCATTTATTGTTGATTTCGATGTGATATGCAGTAAAGGTCAATGTACATCACTGCTATGGAGCCATTTATCACACACATAACGACTCTATGTTGAATCACTGCGAAAAAGAGAAATCAAATGAATCCCAAAATAAAAAATGCGCGCGATGATGGATTTACTGCTCAATGGTACAGAGAGCCTTAAAACGAACCATCTGCAACGCCATCTGCAACACTACAAGGGTTCAGCCTTTTCAACAGTGCATAGTTTTTGGTTAAGACTTATGAACAACATAATTAAAAAAAAATCTACTTTATTTTTGGCGCGACAATACGCAGATTGGTACTCTTTAATGAAAAATTACGTCCAAAGAAATAAGCGTCCAGTCATTACATTAAAATATGTTCTACTAGATAGACGAAGAACTCCGTTTGCATATGTGATCGTTTACGTTTTCGCATTAGTGTGCAGTGTATAGCGCGTAAAATAGTGCGTACTCATGATTCTGTACGAAGAATCCCGATTTTTTTTTATGGCTGTACAGCATGTCTGTGTACCATTGGCAATACTGACAAACTTATATTTCTACAACTCATGCAAGTAAATACTCTACACGTCCTTATCGAAAATAACAGTAACGTTTATTGCGGTTTGGAAACAGCAAGCACTCCATTGAGGAAACGATTTCTCCTCCACTCGTTTTGGCTTGACGCATTCTGTTTTACATAGCCTACCATTTTTTCGAGTTTATCAAAACTGCAACAAATTAATTCGACAAAACTTTTCGCATATACTAAAAGGTAACAACATTAACAACACACTAGTGCAAAAAAAATGTTAATCTGGGGAAAAAAAGAATAAAAATCTGCGGTTTCGTGAGTGCGTTCGGATAGTAAGTAGACATGACCAAATTCAACCTAATTAAACAAAAACATGCATAGCAATAATAATTACGCTACATGCAAACCTCTGATTAAGAGGGAAAATCGTGAAGATCGTGTTCAGTATGCAGGCTGCGTTTTTGGCACTGCCCGAATTTGTATTTTGGTGAAGCACTGTGTCTTTAAAAGTGCAAGGATGAGTGTTGTCTGTTACTCTCGAATCAGGGGCATGTGATCAGCTCCAGCATATTCTATTGGTCAAAGGCACGTGTCTAGGATACCGGAGTGTAACGTCACTGGGGGCTCGTATTAAAAATAAGAACAAAAATCCGGAGTGAAAGTATTTCAGGAGCAGTTAGGAGCCCCACTTCTCTGTCCTCAGAGTAGCCACTAAAGCCTCGATAGTTGCACTGCGCAGAAAACCAATAGCACCAAACTAGCAAGTTACGGTTCATTAACCTTAAACTGCAAGCATTCCGTGTTTGGAAGGCGTAACTATGTTTTTCCTTTGTGACCACGGTGCGCAAAGGCTTTTTACTGTCGCTAAAACTCACTGACAGTTTTTGGCCGCTTTTGATTTTTTTTCCTAAAGTGAACAAAGTGGACGGAGTCGCCCGTGGAGTAGGGTGCGACTGCCAGAGTACGGGAGAGCGATAAAGGGTTAAGGACGGAAGGTGGAAAGTGCGTCTCAGCATGGATGAGAATGAGCAGAGCGCAAGAGACGTGGAACAGCGAGGAGCGTCGGACGAGTCCAACAGTGCCATACGACCCCTTCTGCAAGCTCCAGGAAACCTGCAGCTGCCACACCGAATCACAAACTTCTTCATCGACAACATCCTGCGACCAGATTTTGGCCGTAAGAAAGAAGCGAATATCACGCGCTATGAGGACAGTCACGGCGCGCAAGAGAATCACAACCCTACGGGTCCTAGCACGGGACAGGTGGGAAGTACTGTACCATCGGAAGGAGCTTCCACAACGCATACGAGCAGCGAAGGAAAGGAGGCAGAGATAGAGAGCGAAGAACCCCTGAAGCCCCGTGGGGAGAATGTGGATCAGTGCTTGGGTTCAGAATCGGATAGTTCACAGAGCAATTCAAACGGACAGACTGGTCAGGGTATGCTGTGGCCCGCTTGGGTTTACTGCACACGCTACTCGGACAGGCCGTCGTCAGGTACGCTTACCTCTATTTTCTTAACATGACCCAAAAATGTTAAATTTATGCAATACACTACAATTACACTATAATTGCACTATATTTAATTCTAACCACGTATCTCCCCCAAATTTAGAGGGTCAATTTTTAAAACCAACCCCCAAGTGATGAACTAAGTTATATTGGTAGCCTACAAATATTTACAGTTCACTAAATATTTAGGTTATTTAAATTTTGCACATATTTTAGGTATCTGAACATTTATCGGCCACTAACATATTATGATTGTATCTATATAATTGAATAAAACGACAAAGGCCCCCCCAAAAAACAATAAAATGTTTAGGCCGTCAACATAAACGTCCAGTAAATGTAGTTTCAACAATTTTAAGTAAGTTTTTGTTGCTCTTAGTATATTTATTTATTATTATTATTTATTTATTTGACTTGTGGAGTGATAATGAATGTTGTTGTCATATTAACGAAGACAACGAGAAACAGAAGGAGAAACTGATTTGCTTTTAATAATACAAAATAAAAGCTATTCTATTGAAATGCAATATTAACGCCAAATTGGTGTAAAAATAGATTTTTGGTTTAGCCAAAGGTTTTGCCCTGTACTCCTTTCTTCTTTGTTGATATTTCATTAGCATATTTTTTTCACAATAGAACAGGCCTCGTATTTACTATATACCAAGGAGCATTTGTTGATGGATTTTGCAGTGATTTTGTAACCTAATTTAACTAAAACCGAATTGTAATATTTAAGAAAACGTCCATACAAAACGCCAATATAATGTAGTAAACTTGAGCAAGAGTGGTCATGTACACCATTCCATTAAAATGTATTTATTTTTTTATTTTACTTTTGGAAATATAACACTTAAGTTACTGCTGTGCTGGTTGATTTATATTTATGTGACCGTATTTCATGAGTAGCCTATGTGCTTTAATTTTCGTTCAGGGAAATCAATCGGCCTGTTTACTAGCCGTGAAAAAAAAAACATTGCGCCAGTATTTCATTTGGTTTTCGCGTTAAAAAGTAAGCTAACGTCAATGCCTTCTCGCGTTAAAGGCAGCTGTTTTTTTATACTAAAATATTCCTGAAAATATTTTGCAACTGTAATCGGAGCATTTCTCCACCGCGTAAACCAATTTTTATTTTGCGTGTAGTTTTTTTAGAGTGCTCTACCATCACGAGCCACAAACATTTGCAACGGCGAATGGGTTAATTTTAAGCATGCTCGCCATATAACCTCACTCAACGTATTTCCATACCTAAAAATGGACTTTTAACCAAAAAAATGTCTGATATGGAGCAGAGCGCGAATCCCTCATCAATATTCCGCTTCATCTCTGAGGTTTCCCGCATTAGCTATTAATGTAGCATCCACTGGACTACATAGCTTTACAGAGAGAGGGAGGGAGAGAGGGAGAGAGAGAGAGAGAGATCCATAGGCTAGGCTACTGCTCACACCCAAACGTGACGCAAAATAAATAAATAAAGCAAAGCCTACGTAAAACAGATTCATAAATTACAGCACTCCATTGAACACGTTTAATGCAACATCACATCAGACCATGCATGAACATAAATGCATATTCAATTTAGCTTGTTGTACAGTGTGTGCTTCGTGATTTTAAACGACTTGTTGTTTCATTGGTACAAGCAGGTCCTAGGTCTCGTAAACCAAAGAAGAAAACTGCAAGTAAAGAAGACAAACGACCACGCACGGCCTTCACGGCGGAGCAGCTTCAGAGACTCAAGGCCGAGTTCCAGACCAACCGCTACCTGACCGAGCAGCGGCGGCAGAGTCTGGCGCAGGAACTGGGCCTCAACGAATCTCAGATCAAAATCTGGTTCCAAAACAAGCGGGCCAAAATCAAAAAGGCCAGCGGCGTCAAGAACGGTCTGGCAATACACCTGATGGCACAGGGACTGTACAACCACAGCACCACGTCAAAGGAGGACAAATCAGACAGCGACTGAGGCAGAGAGAGCGGGGAGGGGGAAGTGATGGGTGGGGTGGACCGGGGGGGGGGGGGCGCAAGGTTATATTTACAATGCAATAATTCAAAAGAATAAAGGGCCAGTTAATAAATATACCAGCATTACTGACTTAAAATAGAGGCTATATCGAATTATGTCAAAATACATTTATTGAACACAATTCTCTTATGAAATAATGGTCAAATTATTTCAAAAATAGGCTATAGGTGCCGTTGTTTGCACTTGGATAGAGTGTCTATCTTTAGAAACAAGTGTTTCTATCGCTCTTCTTGGTCATGTTGTCACCATAACCAAGCGCTTTACACGCGCAACGGGCGTTTATATACATTTATTAGTTTTTGTGAAAAAAAAAAGCGCGAAACCTTGCTTAAGTCCAAAGAGTCTTTTCTGCTGCATCCAGGCAACTGTGAGTACTATGAAATGCGTTAGACTTGTTTTATTTCCACGTTTTTCGTATTCTTTGGTTTGATGTTTGATACGAAATGGACGCAGCAATCGTCGGATCTCAGCAGGATTTTTTAAAGAAAAAGAAAAAAAGAAAACTGAAAAGAAACACTGTCCTTTTTATTGTAAATATGTTCACAGTCTTAGCCTGGCTAATTTAAAGGAGCGAATTTGAGGAGGAAGAAATCACAAAACTTCTTTAACAGTGCATTGTAGGCCTAACATTTTCGAAATAACATTGAATTAACCTTCATAGCCTGGTCAAAACACTTCTACTAGGTGCGCTGAATAAACAAATGTACCACAGCGTCTTAAATCACATACATAGTTTTATAAAAGAGCAATATAATCATCTTTTGTAGCAAAGTATGTTTTAATCATTTTAATGCTGCCTATAAACGTGTAGCACTGACAATGATTTCGCTTATATGCGCACTCTTGACAAAAGCCAGGGTAAGCGCCACAACACATCACACAGAAATATAAACAACTATATAAATATACAGCTATATATAAACACACACAACTATCGAATAAAAAAAAAAGAGCAAACCAGCTGTTTACTGTATGACAGATGTTAAAAATACTGTTTTAATGTTGACTTCATATTTGTTATGTATTTATATAGATTATATTAAGGAAAAAAAAACTTTATCCAATGACCGGTGTTGCTTTTTATGTGAGAGTAGATTTCTAAGGTGTTTAAATTGCTTATTTATATTGCAATAACTTCTTTATGTGAATGAAGCGGTATTGGGGCCTTTGCATGAAAGCTGCAAATTGTCATAATAGGCATATTCACGCGTTTAGAAAAGTAAAAAAGGTATGATCGAGATTTAAGTTGCAGACTGTATCCATATACCAAATTGTGGATTTTTTTTTAACTTGTTGAATCTTTGTTTTACACCTGAAAAGAGTGTGTGACTATATAGCCGCCAAACTTAACACACTTTGCCTTACAAGTTCAAGTGCGAACTTAATATCACAGAACTGTGCCGAATCAGAGAAACAGTATTAGTTCAATTGCATATGAGCATATCTATGAATATGGCCTTCTATCTGATATACGACCTAATGAATTTACTCATCAGCGAAGATCTATCTATAAAAGCTATGTTGAAAGCTGAAATGAAAAATTGAGATAATACAATGCTATTTTTATTTTGTGTTTACAGGTACTGTTTGTTATATGTGTAAATAATTTGTATCACGTACCTACGTATTAATTGTGTAATTAACTGCCTCCTGAAACCTTGATAAGAAATAAATAAACAATATGAATAATAATAATAATTCTAAAGTCTTAAAACTTCTTTATTGGTTGCTTCTATGAGATTTAATGCCTATCTCACGCTCCTGCCCTATCTTGCTCTTTGGTTGAAAGAACGTGCCATGCTCTCATCAAATGGGAGCTGAGCCCAGCGGACATGACGTCACGGCGCTGGCACACAAAGCTTTACCAAATCAGGAGTGAGTCGCTGATGCACCCTCAGCAGTAAGACACTGGAGAAGCACTGCAGTCAGATATCCATGAGCCCACATAAAGAATAAAACACTAAAACGCACGGCGCTTTCAACGTTTTTTTTTATTATTATTAAATAGTCATTATTAATGTTATTATTAATATAATTATGATTGTTGTTGTTGTTTTTATTATTATTATTATTTTTATTATTATTATTATTATTATTATTAGTAGTAGTAGTAGTAGTAGTAGTAGCAGCAGTATGATAACAACAACAATAATTATTATTATTTATTTGTATTATTATTTTTCGGTTAAACCTCTGTAAACACTTTTGTGCATGACCACGACAAAAAAAATATTGGGCTTTGGTCAACTTATTGACTTTGTTGCATAAAGCCTTTAAAACGGTATCATATTAAAATTACAAACAGACAAAACATTATTACATCTGTCTGCTTGTTCCCATTTTAAATGCTTGCGCAATAAAATAAATAAAATAAAAACACTATTAAAGTGACGAATGGGACGCTCGGGGAGACGGGGACTCTGTTCGACTCTGTTCGGGATCACTGTGTACGAACTTTCTGCTAGAAAAATAATATTGCCAAAAATAATATTTCTATTACGCAGATATCACCATAAACATTGGACAATTATTATTAGATGTATTAAGACATGAAACAAACAAAAAAATTGGATAATGAATAGGCTACTTCACAACACGACCTTTATTAATTCCTGCAAAACAGCACAGGAAGAGCCAATTTGAGAAATGCAACAATTAACGAACAATTAATGCTAACTAATGGGGGAAAACTGCTTCTGGAAAAACTGTCGTCATTTAAACCGGACGCTAACATCTGCAATAAATTAATAAAATAAAAATCTGATTAAAATTATACAGACCATAAAAAGGTCACAACGTTAATGTTTACCCTTCAGATAAAATTATACCTTATTCACGTTTCAATTTTTTAACAATCGTTTTGGATGGAAAACTTTACGCAGAATAACAAAATTAAAAAATAAATCTTAGACTTAAAGTAAACAAAACAAAAAACACTTTAATACAATTCTAAAGTTTACAATAGAAAAAACAAACAAAAACACCCGTAATAATCGTAGATTAAAATTAAAATAACGCCCTAACGCATGTTTTACATATACTTTCTTGCAACTTTTGCAGGTCATGCAGAACAATCTCGTTGAGACAAACTTTAAAACTTCATTCAAACTTTGTAGACTCACTAATACAATTTTCTACAAACTTATTTATAAAACAACAATACATTTAACAATTTTTGTATACACAATATAAATTTGCCTATAAAGAAAGTGAGATAAAGTCTTGCCCATGATGAGTGAAACCAATTTTAAAGATCTGTCGAGTTTTCAGTAAAACAGAACTCTATAGACTAGACCAAAACTACTTTTTAAAAACATAACAGACAAAACCAGGAACGTGACTTTCTATTAAGTTAAGTTTTTCGTATCTTATATATAT
>CAIGQW010053631.1:4656628-4678142 GCA_903798125.1 Danio choprae
CACACACACACACACACACACACACACACACACACACACACACACACACACACACACACACACACACACACACACACACACACGAGTTGCACTAATTTCAAGAAACTTTAATGAGAAATTTTAATGAGCTTGTCAGGTACAAGTGGCAGTCGTTGAGGGTAGTGAGTGGCACGTGGACTTGTTAACAAGTTAACAGTTACGGTACGATTCGAAAAAGATGGTGAGTCTGAAGTAACTTTATTGAGACCACATAAACATTTTCGATGTGAAAAAAACAGGTATTTTATTTATACACATTGAAAAACAGTTCAGAATAAATAGTAAAGATTGTACTCATGGATGCAGTGCTTTTTCAGAAGAATTTCTAATGTTCAAAGTTTGATGACATTATTTTTATTTATTTATTTTCTAATCAACAAGAAGGTTGAAAAGTGACAAAGACATTTTAATGTTACAAATGACTTCTATTTCAAGTAAATGCTTTATTGTTAATTATATTTAAAAAGTATCACAGTTTCCACAAAACAATAATAAATCACAACAAGTGTTTTCAACATTTAAAAAAAAAGAAGAAAAGAAACGTTTCCTGAGCAGCAAATCAGTACATTAGAATGATTCCTGAAGATCAAGTTGCACTGAATACTAGAGAAACGATCACAGGACTAAATGACACGAAGCATTTTATAGCAGAAAATGGTTGTTTTAAATTACAACAATAAATCATAATTTTATTTTTGTCACTGTAGGTTGATTCAATGAAGGCAGTCTTGGAAAGCATAACACTTTTTTCCCCAAAACATTAAATGTTCCACAAGCTTCAAACCTTCCTGAATGGAGGTGTATTTAGAACCATGTGTAAGAAAGGAATAAACTGATGTGAACATGGTCTAATGTATTATTTTCGATAGCCTTTAATGTTGCGAGTTGACTTAAAAAAAAAAAAAAAGTGAGTAAACATGTTGACTTAAGTTATTAAGTAAATTGCATAATTTAAACAAAATCATTCAACTGAGCAGCTCCAAGTTGCAATCGATTTACTCACTTAAAAAAAAAAAAAAAAATTTACTTTTAAGGAAAAGGATATACTAACTTTTAAGTAAAGCAACTAACTGCAATTTACAATTTACATTTAAGTCAAAGCACAGCAAGCACACCACCACAATGAAATAAAAATATCTGCTGTGTAACGGCACACTAAAAGCTTTTTAAAAAAATAGCCTAGTGAGGGTTCGAGAGCCTTCTTTACATTTAAAATGTGTTTGGTGTCTTAAGAAGCACACCACTTCAAATTCTAATTAAAATAGCCACACATTACAACTAATTAACTGTCTGCTCAGAAACGTGGCTTGATATGAATGTAAATGCACACAAAGGGCACGATTAAAAATTCTATTGGCCAAGTGAGAATATTTGGTTGCAAAAGTTTACTTCTGTCATTACACAGGGAGATGTATCATTAACTAAATCTAATATAAAGTAAATCAAAAGCTCACAAGAGGAGTCACTGTGGCACTTTGGAAACAAACCGAGCAGCTGACCTTTACAGAATGGTTACTGTCATCTTTTTAATACAGCACAGCGACTTTTGACCTTATACTGTACGACATTTGGAGACATAATTGGCCATGACTCCCACTAACCATGAGCAGGACAAAATAACCATTTAAAACATCCTATTCAGTTTAAAGGTCTACAAATATTAAGCGAATGATGTGTGTATGCTAGCTCATTCCTGATATGAAAAAAAGTTCAGAACATACCATTTTAAACATTAAATGAAAAACTAAATACGTGTACCTTTCTTTCTTTCTTTCTTTCTTTCTTTCTTTCTTTCATAAAAACAAATCAACCTATACTAGATACTTTATTTGCATTTGTAATGAATGCAAGTAAAATTAATTAGCTATTAGATGCTGGGTTGTTGTTTTATATTATTGTTGTTTTACAGCTATGGAAAAAGACCACTTGAAATTTCTTTGGATTTACTGGATTTATTGATATTTTATTCTAAATAATACAATAAATAAATAAAATAAAATAATAATTTTCGTCCTTTAGAGCATTTCTTTCAGACACAAAAACTGTCCAAAATCACAAAGGTTTTCATTTGTTGTGACTGAAAATCAGGTTAATTTTCCACTAAATAGTGTGTTCTTAACCCCTCATGAAGGTAAAACATTGTATCGTGTTGTCTAAAAATGAATATAACCATGTCTGAAAACATGGCACTATTTTGTTTATTAAAACTTTGGAAGAAATGTTGTCAGTAGCAAAAATTACGATTAATAATTATAATTGTACTTAAATCCTAAATCCTGAGAAACAATTGGGTTCTCAACTGGTTTCTATGTTTTTCCATAGCTGTATTAATGCTGTTATGTATACATATATTTGACATATTATACACTCAAAAAAACATTTTTGCTGCTTGTTCAAACTGTTTATTAAAAATGAGCTGAAATTCTTGAGATTTTTTGGGGGGGACAACTTCATTGTTTTATTCTCAATTCACTTCAATTTGTTATGTTAACCTAATTGATTTGTGTTGGGACAACATGAATTAATTGTGGAACCCTGCATTTTGTACAGTGTATAAAGATCATAAAATAAAATGACAAAAGGTGGACAACGTATTTAAAGAAAAAAACTTTTCTTAAACCCGTCTGCTATCAGAAACAAGTCTGGTGGATAATTTGTGCCACTTGTTATTAGAACTAGAATTTACTGTACCATTAACTTGTTAAACTTTTCTTTTCTTTTTTTTTTTTTAAAGATTTGCCATTGATCACATTAAGCTTGTCAAAAGCTGTTTTTGCATTTGTGTGTAAAGTGGGAATATAGATAGGAAAAGTGAGTGCAGAAACAGTACTATAAAACAGTAAAGGACAGTGTAATGCAGTTAAGATAGATATACATATAATTACATTATTATTACTACTACCTGTATCACCTCCTCAGATGCACCATCTCTGTTCTTCTTCCTCACTATCCTGTAATAAACAGACAAATTCACAAAAAGAACATCAGCGAAACACAAAGAAACACACACACACACACACACACACACACACACACACACACCTTCAAATTCAGTGACACCATCTAAAAGTACAGAATTCAAATACACAGTGTAATTTTTAGCCCGACATGCAATGATCTATTTATTTAAACTGTCAAGCTCTATTTTATCATCAGCTCAAGCTGGAAAATAGGGAGGGTCACATATTTTGCACAGAATAACCTTGACATATTCTCCTAACCTGCTCTCATACACAAACACATTGAGAGAGAGTCAATATCAGAGAGGGCCGAGCTCCATTATAGTAGATTCAGAGGGAGTTACATTACGTCCTCCACAAAACCAGCCCTGCCTCTCTCTCGGCTGTACTGGCAAACAAACTGGGTCATTGTTTAGACTGTTTCTTGGTAACAATGATTTAATTAGACATCTCAGTGAGTTAACACTTGGCCCTATCTATCTAAATTACTCCACATTTAGAAACAGAATCGTTATACACCACATAAATTACACACAATCGCTGAGAGCAGTTGAGGAATTAATGACAGAGCAAAGCAGGAGGAAGATTCTGCAAACAATCAGTTGTTATCGAATCAATTTATTTTGTATTTCTGATTTTTAACAAAATCAAAGCTTTGGTCAAAATTACACTCTACACTCAAAAAAAAAGCTGGGTTGTTGAACACAAATGTGTGTAAAATAATGACAAACCCAACCACTGGGTTCAAAACGTTTTCATATTTTACCCAAATTTGGGTTAAAACCACCCAGCATTTTTTCTGAGTGTGTTTTCCAGATCCGCCATGTGAGAGTACAGCAGCGAATAAAACCCATACTACATCCATTCATCTTGAATGACACACATACGACAGCATTCATTAAAACACGGCTGACGTTTTGACTGCCATGAAATGCATTCAATAAAGCATCTCTTGTATGAGGATAAATACTTCTATTAAATTCTTCATGGTTATGAACGGTGCAAGGATGCAGCTGGCTGAGGTAGAACATCTAGTTTGGTTTCTTTTTAACTGTTTGGTGCATTTCATTTTAACACACAACCCTTGGCACTTCTCAAAACAAGGGCGTGAGAAGAGCTGCCATACACAGCGTCAGTGTGAAAAGCTGCAAAGGACACAAGACTCCAGTTCGCTTACCTCAAAAGTGACAAAACATGGGAAAAGCGAGCGGGGAAGAAGGGTGGTGGTGGTGTTGTGGGGGATTGGGGAAATGGAGGGGCGGGTGGGGAATATCACTGCAGCTGCCATTTTCTTGGCTCTGAGTGGCTGGTTAAAGGGCGGAGCAGGAGCAGCCACACAGAGCACGACCATAACAACCCCCGGCACCCGCCTTTACTGGTACAAACCACCTCTATACCAAGACTGTTCCAGGGTCTGATTTATCTGACCATACCTGACAGAACACTCTACAATCACAGACTCCAGATCTGTGGAGGAAACTGCTGCATGACGGCAAAGCAGCAGAAGCAGTGCAGACAGACAACCAACCAACCAACAAGCCATCCACCCACCCACCCACCTACCCGCACAGGAACAACAACAGCGGCACTTCCTGCGCTTTCAGTGTGCAAACTATGCCTTCAGCCATTCGTAATGAAAGGAAAAAACACAACATTCACACCAGCGTTTCAGAAAGATTTTGAAATTGCAATATTCCGGTGACCAAATTTTTCCAGCTGTCATCAGGTTTCGTGTATCCAGCTCCCAAAAGGCACAATCATCATATTTACCTGAGACCTTGACTCAGCATATTATACTAAAGTAAGGAAAATTATATGGTTTTACAATTCAGTTCCCTTCCACCTTATGTGTAACAAATAAACATTTTTCCAACATTCATATCTGTGCCACACCGTTAACCCCTCATGAATCAAGGCAACTTAAAACATTTGAGGAATAAAACGAATTGTATTCAGAGTTCATAAATATCCACATTATCATTAATCAAATTATGATCCTACTTAAATTTACATCAGAAAGTTACTCGTTTGAACCTTAGTTTTTCGAAGGCTGAAATTACACTGCATTAAACCAGCTAAACTATTTAAAAAAATAAATTAGAAACGTTTAAAGATTTGTAACTGCTCAAGAGTGAGAAAACGTTTTCACTTTTGTGTGAATTATTCCTTTAATACATTGGATTTACTTTTAACTTGTGGTTAACATCAGCACAATCTCATCTACATGCATTAAATTAGCAGAGATATCACTTTGCTGAAATGTGCACAGTCATTGCTTTATTTTCAAAAATAAAGCAACATGTGATCTTAATGGTCTTCAACCAACCTAACGCAGGCTAAACCTAACACAGTCCACTCACCTTTGGCTACATTCAGAGACAGAGTCAACATAAACACAGAAAATCCCATAATTTCTGATATAGAAACCCTTTTAAATTTCAATATGAAAGAATACTAGACCTCCAACAATATTAATTTAGAAAAACATGAAATATCACTTGATTTTAACAACCACTCTACCTTAACAGTCAGAAGCAAAGCATGCTGGGAACTAGAAATGTGTTTAACTAGTTTGAGTTCTGCATAATAATCAATGGCCATGTTCGTAGAACTTTTTTTCCAAGTACAATGAAACAATATTTGAGTAAAATATACTCAATACGTTTCATTTAAATCTAGATTTAAATATACACCACACAATTTCTGATAACATATATGTTGTTATGTTAACACATTAACATAAGCTTGTTTCAGTTTTTTTTTTTTTTAAAGTTATATCTTTCAAATGAATATTTTTAGTCAGTTTACAGAAATGCAAGTGAACATGACTTGTAGAGTTCATTTGAAGGCAACACATTTTTTACAGTCTATGAAACTAACATATCTTTATTTATTGAACTAACTAACATACTGGATATAGCATTTGCATGTGACATTCTAGTAAAGTATAAACAACACTAAAATAAATTATCTTTGCTCTTTGTTCAAATGACTTATGTAAAATGAGCTGAAACAACAATTCTTGAGGGTTTTTTTCTTAGGACGACTTAATTGTTTTATGTTTAATCAACTTAAATTTGTAAAAACAAATAAATTAACTTAATTCCTTTATGTTGTCCCAACACAAATCGATCGTGTGGAACCCAGCATTTTTTACAGTGAACATAATGCATTTGCTATTCTAGTAAAACCATTTGAAACTACATACGAAAATGAAATACAGCTCGACTAATTTTACAAATAATACAAACAATAAATAACAAAAAACAATAAATAACAAAAGTTGTATCATTAAATAAGTTTATAAAATACTTACATAAAATGTGACATCTCACAATGTAGGGAACAGGATATTTTTTCTGACTTTTGATGTAAACATATCAAGGAATTAACTAAAAACTATCCCATTTTAAAAGTTTCTTCCAAAGAATAAACACTAACTTAAACGCAAAGAAAAGGAAAAAAAAACTGAGACTACAGGCAAGTCATTAACCCTGCTTATTTCCAAAAATAATAATAAATAATAGAGAGGCAGAGAGGGTGGTAACACTACATCAACAACATGAAAAAAGGTCACATTATCCATTTGTTAACAGCAGAGTCTAGACAGGTCAAGGTGCATTATGTCCCGTGTCTCAGTTTCTCCAGAGCCCTTACATGATTCTCTTTGGAAGGAGGGGTCAGCAGTGGCCAAGTGCAGGCTAATCAGGGCAGAGGCTACTGTGACCCCCAGTGTCTCCACTTGACTAATCAAAGCCCCCAGTGCTGGGTGTCAGGCTCCGGGCTGCAGAGGGCAACGGGGACAAAGATAATGGGCAAGGGGGGGCGTTGTGTCCACTCGCCTTTGTCTCCATTCAGAGAAAGAGACAAGCTTCCACTCAAACAGATGACATTAGGGCTGGGCTCTTTTACCAAGGACGCCCCTGATTTCGGAACGAATGTACAGACAGACAGAGAGACAGACAGACACTTACATACAAACACACACACATACACACAATGCTGCTTTCACACCCCTACACCATCTGGGGCCTTCACGTCCCAAAAGGGCTGAGGAGGGAAACCAGGGTTTAGCACACCTCCTCTTTTTCTCCCTCCCTCCTTCCTTCCTTCTATCTTCTCTTCTTCATTACTCGGGGCCTGTTTAAACAGACAGCCAGGACAGACACGGCAAACATACTGAAAAGCTCCTCAAAATCCTCATGCAAATCACAAGCCAATCTGTGTGGAGAGAGACAGAGGCATTTTGGGTTTGGCTGGAAATAATTAACTCTCCTTTTCTGTGCTATTTCCACCAGACACAGATGAGTCTGCAAGGCCTGTGCTGTGGAGGCTACTGTCCAACTCTTCCATGCGGAAATTAGTTTTAATAACTTACCATATAGAACAGAGGTGGGGGGAGATTATCATTATTTTTCTACCCTCGCAGAACTGAATCACCCAGATGTAAAACAGAGTGTGCGGACTCGCATTTTTATACTTTAAAATCTAAATCGTAATGTAAAAAAAAAAAGCCTTTGCATTTTAAAGTCATGATGAAAAACACTTTTTACATCAAAAAAGCAATCATGAATTGTAGCAAACAAAACTAGAGCAAGCTGTTTAGATATAAAGAGCTAGAATGATTACAACCATGTTTGAAAAAATGTATATTATCATCTGCATTACACTTTTATTCATGTTGGTTCTGTGCAAACATCGTAATAAAAGCATTCAGCTCCATCATCTGCTAAATCAATAATAAAAAACATGCCCATAACTAAAACTATTAGATTGTCATCGCTTATAAAAAGTTGGTTTTGTCCCTTTGTTCTTGTCAACATTGTAAAAATAGTTCATGCTTTAAAGCTGGAAACTATTATTTTAATGTCTCCGAACTTGCATTAAAACAAAATGGCATTACTGACGTTTCACTGTCAACTCTTTTAAATAACGTTCACCTCGGCAATATAATATAATATAATATAATATAATATATACACAAAACTGCACACTGATAATAGTAAAAATATTTAGTCTTTGCTTGTTCTAACAATCTTAAAAATATAAACAGTAACAAAAAAAATTCATAATGCACACAACATGACCATTTGCATTTGTTTTTACACTAAAATTGACTGTAAAGTACAGCTGATTGAAAATTGCTGCCAGTTTTAACCAACATGTCATAAGTCTGTCAAGTCAATTGCATTGCCTCTTTTGAAGTATAAAAAAAACACTGCAGAGTTTGATGGACATCCACACAGCTGGAAGGCCAAAGACAGCATGCGTTTTCTTACTGCATATTTGCCTGAAGCACCCAGTTAATGAAAGTCTGCGGCAGCATCTTTATTAAAACAGCCTGAGCTGAGAGGAAACACTGCTAGAGAATATGAAGACAATATACTAAATAAAAAATTACATATCTATCTATCTATCCATCTATCTATCTATCTATCTATGCCGAAGAATGTGTATTTAAAACATACACTGTTCATGTTCAGTCTCTATAAGCACATATTGTGATAAATGAAACATTCATGATTTCATTCATGATTAACATGCTCCCATAAAAAGAAAGATTCTGATTGGCTAAAGAGAATTGCATCATTTCAAGGGTGGTGTCTTCTCTTAGGTTAAGAAGTTAAGTTCATAAAATTATATAAAATCACAGACATTAGGGGAGGCACAGAAGTCAAAACTATAACAGCACAAGTGATTGTGTGGCATTTCGTAATATGTTGTTGCTAAAATATCACAATTAATAAGTCCTTGTTCACTGATCTGCTTATTCTATACTCTTTATCAGCATTATATCTATTGGTGTAAAAGCTGTGGTTTTGTCATTTTATTTAATAAAAACTGTACAAGCTTTTTTTCTTCTAAGCACCATTGATTTTGCCCCAATGGCATGTTAAAATCAGGCACGCGCACACACACACACACACGCACACGCACACGCACACGCACAAACGCACGCGCACACACACACACACACACACACACACCTTATGCAAGTTATGCATATTTTTCAGTCATTAAACAATAATAAAGCAAATATGCAATTATTTCAAGGCAGTCACAATTATATATAAAGGTATGACATACATAACTTTTAGGCTAAAGAGGTCTGTTTTCCTAATAGGGCATTGATGCATGCTAATATATAGAACATTGCTTTATCAGCAGATAAGTGGCTAAATGTCAGTGGCACTGCGATGAAAACAATAGCTGTTGTGGACAATGATCTCAATTATTGGCACAATCATGCACCTATGAGACATTGAGTAATGGATTGTAACAACTCAATTTTGAAAATGTTGGAAAAATGGCATTTTTCATGACTTTTCGGTCTTCTTTCGCCCCAATTAAGAACGAGAAACTACTTTAGATTTCTCTTGAGAGGATCATTTAGCCTACTGTTTTTGGTAATCAATCAAAAATGTACTTCTCAGCAATTAGGATTTAAAATAAACTGAATTTAGCAAAAGAATATCTCTGTTAAAATATTTTCTCACTACACAACTCCATGGAACTTCAGCTAGAACAGGCTGTTCTTTGTGAACTTTCTGCACCAACAAAAGGTCAATTATGATGAGCACACAAAAAACCTGCATTAATAAACTATTTCAACTTAAGTTGACGGAAATGTAACTTTTAAATAAGTAATTACAGTAATAAGAATTTAGGGGCAAATAAGCTGAATAATAAATGAAAAGTAAACCCTTTTTACAATTTTGGTTATGCAAAATGTGATTTGTTTTTCTTTTCCATTTAGTGAAACGTGACCACAAACATGTTTTTGTGAGAATCATTAGTATTATCATCATCAATAAAAAGAAATTTGTATTGCATGTATATCAAAAAAATTATTCTCTTAAATTCTGCAATTATTCACCTTTTCATTTACACTCTTTTTGCTTTCACAAGTACATTTCAAATGGTCAAGTAGTCTGAAAAATAAATATTTAAAAGCATAAATATTCATACGTAATCTCAATTAGTACAAGGTCAAAAAGCAGCATTAATAAAAGAAATACAAGAATTAGTAAAATACTGTTTTAAAAACTATTAGTAAATCATTTCACGTCAAATAAAATAACTTACCAAAAGATTTTAATCATCAACTCACACTCATGACAAGGGTGTGTCCCGAAAAGAGGGTTCAGCTGACTGGCCACCTGGCACATTTTAACATTGTAAACTGTGAATGGTTTTCCATAAATTTCAGAAACAGAACCCGCTAACAAAACCAGATATAATATAATATAACTTTCTTCAAATAGAAATAGTGAAATGCTGTTTGTTTTCATTTCTGTGCAATTAATGTCTTTTTTTATTATTTGTAACTAAGAAAAGCACATTATACCTAAAATGATCATTTCACTATTAAGATTAATATTGCGAAAGTCACGAGTCTCAAAAAATGTATTACAATAAAAACATTTGGGCACCACTACCATATTTTGCTTTATATGTGTAAAAAAACCTCTCATGATAAAACTAGATATTTTAAAGAATGTTAACTTGTGTCAGTGTCTTCCCATCTGCATTTACCGAACATTCATTCACTTTACTGTATAGAAATAAGCAAATTGAACAATCTGCCAAATGCCACATTCCTCAAAAGAAAACAAAAACACAGTTTTTGGACAACATGAAGGCATGGTGATAAGGTTTCATTGTTGGGTGAATTATCCATTTAAAAGGCTTTTATATATAATCCGGTGAATGTTAACTACAATGCAACATATATAGGTTTAAGTCAAAAAGCATTTTTCAAGCATCAAAAAAAAATAAGTGTTACAGCTTTAAATTGAGCTTGTATTCCCCATGCGTTAGAATGTATCCTGTTTATATAACTTATTTATTTTTCTAGGAAAAAGTAAAGGTCTAATATCACATTTCTTGTCAGACATACTTAAAACAAGAATCATTTGATGACAAATTAATGACTCATATTTAATGTCACAGTGAACAAATAATTTATGCTGCACTTACACCACCCTTCAAACCACTACCTTCTACTCATTTGTCAAGGAGAATAAAATTGTGATTACAATAAACAATATTATTCTGATAAATCTTTTAGATACTCAGTTTACTTTTTAACACTAATGATGACGGCGGATTATTTGCTCAAAAATTAGACATTTTATTTTAACAATCTGAAATTCTAAAATTATATAATAAATTAGATTCCTGTGATTAAAATACATATGTGTCATATCATGACCAGCTCGGTTTAAACACTTCCTGCTTGTCCACATTGTGTAATGCAAGTGGTGTAAATTTGGGACCAGTAGTGTAACAAATGTTTTTAATTGCAATGAAATTCTGACCATGTCGTTTCTGACCGGTCACTATTGTAAAAACCTAAAACCTAAATAAAACATAACTGAATCAGCATTATATCAAAGGATGCATGCATTGTGTGTCTTAGGAAGGTCCAGCAAGTAAAAAGCATCTACTTAAATTGTAAGAAAAAATTGGATTACACAGGTAAAAGCAGACAGTTGCATTTAATATTTCTATATAAAATAACCTTCGTAAAACTTCATTTGATGCAGACACCAAAATGGCCATCTTGCCTTTGACCCACGTCTAATATTCTATCTATCATTTGGGCTTAAGCCTAGTTTTTGTTACCAAACCAAACTTTTCCAGAGGAGACACAAACACCAGAACATGCTCATGAATACAGAGTAAGGTCAGCAGCAGTTTATTCCCAATGTGCCACGATGCACCAACATTAGCCAGACTCAAACTCTCGGCTTCATTCGGATGGCCTTGTTATAAGAGAAATGCTGTCAACTCTGAATACATTGCTGATTCACTCTCACCTGAACAGCAGCAGCAGCATAACACAACACAACACAGCATGACTAATCACCCAATATCTAACCCTCCTTCCAAAAGACATTCATGATAACATGTCCACAAAAACATATCAGTCCACTTCCCTATTAAACTAGTGCATATATATATAAAAATGACAGACAGAGAGGCAGATGGAGAGAGAGAGAGGTCATCGCTAATGAGGGAAATGGGTGACCCTTGCAATTCAACAGTGATCCTATCGGGTTTCTCTGTGTTCCAGGGGTTAATCTCCTTTAGGCACTAATTGATAGGAGATAACACGATACCATTGCCAAGGACCTGTTTGGTGTAACCCCTGCACTCTCACACCTTGAGTGTCGGTGGCACATCAGACGTGAAATTGATATTTGGGCTGTTTGCGTACTTAAGCACCGCTCTTTCTTATCGAAGAGTTGCAGTGTTCATTTGGTGTTTGTGTCACAGTCTCTTTGCTAGGATTAACCACTTGGCCTTTAATCGCTGTGACCAGTTCATTTGGTTTTCCACCCATCAACACATGCTCTAGCAGACGAAATGTAGCCACTGATGAACGCTTTGACTGTTTGACAGGCCTCTGCACCTGACAGAATAAAACCAGGGTCGAGGTTAAATCGAAGTATCACATCTTGAGATCAATCGAAACTTAATTTGGGAAAACATAGGTCCGTAGCTGAAGACGTGGAGAGACGAATCAAAATGCTTTGCCATTAAATGCTCCTTAGATGCTAAATTTGATGTCTACACAGTTAAAGAGCAGTAAGGTTTGGACTTATCTGTCATTTAATGTCAAAAAGAGACACTTGCCACCTTCATTTAGACTAATTAAAAGACCATTAAGTGATTAGCAGCTGTGAAAAAGGAAAAATAAGAGAATGAGAGAGAGAGCGAGTCAGGGAAAGAGATAGATGATGTTTCATTAAAATACTGTGCCTTTAGGGATGATGGAATAAACAAACCTTTTTTCTACCATCTCCTTCTAAACTTAATAAATCATTCAGACAGCTAAGGAAACATGCATATAACAATAAAAAATAAATAAAAAGTGAGACATAACAAATAGCATCATGCATACAAATGCTTGCAATGAGAAAAGGAAGCAAAATGCATTTGAAAATGATTGTTTTTGAGTGCCACAAAAGCCTGAATAATGTTACTTAATGCTAAGCCGCTGAATCATAGGCTGATCGAAACATGCAAAAAAAAAAAAGATAAAATTCACCCAGAGTGACCAATGTGTACTTTAATGTGCTTGCAAATAGAAGCAGCAACACTGAAAAGCCATTAAGAGGAATAAATGTATACAAGGACACAGCACTTTTAACATTCACATCCAAAATTGAGCAGAAGTTACCAGAAATCTAGACGAGTCAGTAAAACTTAAGAACTCTCCCGGAGTTTATAAATCAAACAAACTACATTTAGCGATGACTGGAATTTCAACGGTCACAGCCTAGAATCAGCTATGCTTGAAAAGTTACTGTCCAGCTCAGATAATTAATGCTTTATGAGTGCACTGATACGATGACATGAAGTCCAAGACTTCAGTCGAATTTTCTGCAAACAGTCACAAACAACCAGTGATAGTTAGATTATACATTTAAACGGCCTTGCTTTAAAAAAAATCTGAAAACAGAAATATCTAAATATTTATGTGAAAATTGCTACAAAGAAACCAATGGAACATATAAAGTATAAATAAACAACACGAAAACATGTCAAGTACAAATATATTTTGAAAGATGCTACTTTTCACTGCAGTGGTATATAACATTTTAGCCTAATCACTGATATGTCTGGAACAACCTGCATTTTTAATATTGCAGTATCAACATTTCAGAACCTCTGCAACATTTAAACAGCCACTCTTTTTTTCCTACACTGTCCTCGTGTAGAGCACCAAAATGACTATTAAGTATTATATAATCGCTGCACGATATTACATAAGGTGTTTATTACAACTGTTGGTACTTTTCAAAAGTTTATACATGTTAAACTTTCATTACACATTATTACACAATATAGAAAAAACGCTAAGGCAAACGTCAAAATAAATCATCCCTTCATAGCATTTCTTTCGTAGATATTTTTAACATGTAAATTCTGTTGCATACTGCTACTCCCGTAATAAAAAAAATCCAGCTACACCAACAATTACAAAAATTCTCCTCATAAGTCCCGCATTTAAAAAAGTTTGCAAGATTACATGGCCAAAGTCTCACTCAAGAGGCCGAATTTTCCAGAACATTGTGTGCTGAAGCACAAGGCCACAAACATAAGCCACAAATGCACCCTTCAACACACACGCACACACTGCCAATGGCACCTTTGTGGCTTCATACACACTACACACGCCAAACCAGTCTCACTCATATCATAGCTTTATCATGTGAAAGCATAAAATATTTTCATCAATGTGAAAAAAAACGCACAACTACATTTTAATTACACTAATAAAAATACTACTAAAAGCCCTACCAACACAAATAATTAAATCTACACCAATGAAACACTTTGAAATTGACATCATGAATACAAGACGATTTATAAGCAATTACAGTATTGTTAAATTATAGTATTTACACAAAACGACAAAATATTTTAATACGTTTTACTTTCGTAACGTTTTCAGCTAGATTTATTTACCAGCATTTAATAAAATAAACCTTTATAACAAAATGAGCACATATTTTCATTTGTGATATTTACACCCAAAAGACTGATATAATGAAAACGTCATCTTTAAAGATATTAACCAACGATAGAGACAGCAATCATTAAAATATTCAAAAAGAATGAATTGAAAACATTGAATTAAATTAAAAGGCTCAGTAAAACTAATAAACTCTAAATGTTTTGGAAAAAAAAGTTCATTGCTGAATTTTCCTAAAGTAATGGGTCAATTAAATTTTTTTTGTGTAATACTATCTCTCCAATGTGCAACTTGTGGGTTAAAAATTCCAAGCATAGCATAGTTATCTGCCTGAGTAATATAAAATAAAGACAATAACATTTCACAGCGGATTAGAGCACATCATCATTTACCAGTCAAATCCTGAGGGCCTAAAGGCACCGTCTTATTTGGATATTATGCTGTTTCTGTTTTATAACTAATCAGGAATAACACTTTTAGAAATGCATTTAAAAAGGAGATAAATCTGAAAAGCGATACGTGTGCGTGGCCACCAAAAATATAAAGAACTTTTAAAAAAATCTAAATCACAGCAGTAAGGAAGGTCAAAAGTAGAGTGACAAAAATCACATTTGCTTTATGGTAAACTATGCACCCAAAGCGTGATTCATCTAATTTATAATCTCACAAAAACAACAAACGCGATCGAAGGAAATATTGAGTAAATGTATCACATTCGATTAAGAAACAAACAAACATCGGACAACAAAAATGCAACTAAATATTGCAGACGATGCCTCGAGTCTGAACTGATTCACGCTGCAAAATCTGGCAGTGTGGCAAAGGGTATCCATCTTCCTCTGCAAAACTCCTCCCTAAAATGGAGGCAGCTGTCCTAATACATCCAATGTCTCGCTCCAGCACTTGGGTAAAGCTTTGAGAAGAGTCAGACGTTACGCTGCCATCAGCATGAGGATATGAGTAAAAGGAAGAAAGCAAGTAAGCCAGGACAGCCACCAAAAAGAGAGAGGCTCTATGTTTTGGCTGCCTGCCAGTGATCCCTTTAAAATGCCATTGTGGCTTTGATATTGAATATATGCAAGCAATGCAGGAGAGTGAGAACCTTGTTCTTTCACACACTAAATCCATAAGAGCTACAGAGAGACCTGGGGGGCGCTGTTGGACATTACAACAAAAAATGGCTGCCCTTTTCATTATTATTTCTCTCCAAAAAAAATAAAATAATTCACCACACATACAAACTCAAAAAAATATTACTTTCCTAAAGAGTCTCCTGTAACCTTCGCATTTTTACGCCAGACTTTTTATTTCCAAGTTAATTTATCCTACGTAATTATACAACCAATTGTAGTCAATGAAGAAATCAGTTAGAAATTCATATGAGAGAAGAGTACTGGAAATGATTGGTCTCCCAAGCTGAAAGTGCGATTACTCAGCAACATTTCAAACGTCACATCTGACAAAGAAAAACAGAGTGTGGTTTCGGTTAGCATTAGCCTCTCTGATGCACACTCATCAGCCTGCAGGCTTTCATAATCGCACCTTCGCGCATCTCCCTGCATTCCTGCCGTTCCACCTCTCTCTCCATGACATGCCCAAATGTGCTTCACAGAGAACAGGGTGGGAAATGCTCCTTTAAACCTACCATCAGCACGGCAGCACAACACTGGCATCACCTTTAAGGGTAGCTGAATCTGTGACAACTCCGAGAGGTGATCGGGAGGTACCAGAGTGATAATCCTGCCTATAAAGAAAACCCAAACACAAAGAATTAGAGTGAATATAAGAATAATCTCAAAACCCCAGCAGGGCTAATCAGTTGTGGTGCAAAATAAAAACATTATTAGACTCGATGCACTGAGGTAATCATCAATTTGCATCAATTACCAAAATTATTAATTTTTTAATTGTAACTGTAATTTTATCATGTTCAAGCAAACATCATCGTAAAATAAAAATACTAGAAGTGTAAGATCATAATTTAATAATAAAGAGGTTGCTGGTGTGCACATTTTCAAATACCAAACATTTTACAACCAAACGCTAAACAGGCGTGTGAGCTAAAGCAACATGCATGACTGCTAACACACAAACGGTCTGAGCAGTTGAAACATGACATGGTTGGACACTGATAGGCCTGTAAGGTGAACTGATATACAGAAGTGTGCAGCGGTGCATTTATAATACCATCAAACATTACAGTAATGAAAACCTCATGTCAAGTGCGCAAACAAAACGAACACCTTCTGCATGCACTGAGCTGCTCAAATTGGCCGAAAATATCTGTCCATCAGTTCGTGCTGTAGGCAACAAAAATACTTTTCTTTAAGCCAACAGAAAACAGATTTCTTAAAGCGTTACATAAAGAGTCACACCTATTCGAATATATTAATTTATTATTATTATGTATTAACTAGATTTTCACATGAACACTGCAACATGTAAACATTTAAATAAACTTGCATATAGATGATTTTAGCAAATTTAACAATTACAAGTTACAAATGTTTTTAATATATTGCCATTTTAACTAAACGTTTGTCTTATCGGAGCTCTTGCTTTTCTGATAAGGGTTGACATTATTGCAAAATCCTATTCTGAATATTTTCACGCGTCATAAACAGCACGTATTATTTGAAACACTAGGTTCAAAAACATATCTTATCAAACTTAGTGGCCATCGGCGACAATAAAATAAAATATAAATAATTCCTCCCCATAACCTTGTGTGACCTTCATAGACAATGGATTTATTTATATTTTTTGGGCTTTTTATTTATTCATTATAATTAGAAATTAAGAAAAAAGACTTTTTTTAAATATACACTTAAGCCCATTCAATTAATGTAACTGCACAGAGTAGGATACCATCCTGTGAGTGCAAGGTCCCAGTTTCTCTCACCGAGACATTTTACACTGACTCAAAATCTAATATAAAGGAGGGACCACTATATCTACCAATCTATAGGCTTGTGCCTCCCGTGAAGTAGCCATCTTGTTTTGCATATGACTGAAAAGCTGAGACCTATGACTGTTCATTTGATAACAATATCAAAGAGAGATGTCTCTGTCTGCTTTAAAACTATGAATGCATGAGCATGCAAAGCCAAGCCACATGGGCAACAGACTTGTGGTGCCTTTTTAATACTAACCAATTTGAACATGAAAGAGGTCAAAAAAGGACAATTTGGGACAGTTTAAGGAAAAGTCAAACCTATCCTAACACTTGAAAAACTTTAGACTGTAAAATAAATGTAAATGTGAGTTGAGAAATTACTAATCCACAGAAGTCCGAGTACATCTGAAATGTTTGGGTCAGCAGAATTCACTGCATTGATTCACGATTCTGATCTAAACATAACAAAATGCCAGAACCGGTTGGCAACTTTTAAATATAGTGAGAAAATAAGATTTTTTTTTTTTTTTAATTAAATTGTTTATACATCTGTTTTACAATTTAAAATGCCCCATTATCGTAGTCCTACATACATGATAAATTAGGAACAAAGGAGAACAGGTATTACTCGAGGGGTACTTCCTCAGCATTTTCTGAAGTCAACTGTTGTTTAGAAACAAATCTTAAAAACTCAGAAATAAGAAAAACTACTGAATCTTTTCCCCGTTATTTGCTGATTAAAACGTTGACTTTGTATTTTAGGGCATGTTGTGGACATTAAAAAGCGTGTAATTGACTCTCCAGCTAAATTTAAATAAAACAATTAAGAAACACTTTAGAATTAAATGCAAACATGTCTACATGAATGTACAAAAATGTTCAAAATCACACATTTAAAATTTTAGTTTGTAAAACTTTGTTGTAATGTAAATGTACATGCCCCAATATAAATGAAGCAACTTTCCCTAATCTCACATTTGTAAAACAAGCTAAAAATGAAAACATGTTTTCACTGAGAAAAAAAATTATTCATATAATTTCCTGTTGAAAAAAACTACTTTGGGTAATTATTTTTCCTTTATGAAATAGTTGATTTAGCTCAATTTGCAGCATTTCTATCAGTTCTTTAGCCAACCTTAAAAAAATGCTATGCTGTGATTGTATAATTAATTAAATTTACTATAAAACAAAAGTTTTAAATGAGTTTGAAATCAGGATAAACGTCTAAAGATAAAAACACATTTGTGTAACAAAACTTGCTTCCTTGTCTTCCTTATGCTTACTGTGGAATGAAGAAGTAAACTTGTTGTTTTCTATGTTAGAATTTAATTGGGGGCGGAAAGACATTTAATTTTAAACAGGGTAGACGAACCTTTACTACTTATGGGGAACGAACCACTCACTTTGGACGATACCATCCGAGCGCGAAACAGAAATAACACCAGTTGCGAGCTGTAAAGACAAGTATAATTAGGCTACAAACAATTAAACGCGTAAGGAGCTTTTGGGCGTTTAAAACATTTGGCAGTAGTTTTGGCAAATACCTTTGAAGTCTACTGCCTTTAGACCAACCAGCTCCTTACCTTAAACCTTAGCCTATTTTGCGCTATAAAACAGACTGAACTCCAAATCATGAAGAATTACAACGCGGACATCCACCCCAGGAAGAAGTCTCACGCTAAGAAAAAAAAAACAACTGGCCATAAATTGCGGATAAACAACAGGCGACTTGGCGCATGACTACAAACCGTTTCTTTACAGTGTTGAAAACAGTCCAGACAGGCTGAAATTCACACTGCAGCAAAAGCACAGTGTTTTGGCATCACGAGTTCATGGGGTTAATGAGAAACCGCGCTCACGTGAGCACAGGTGCGTCATCTGTCTGAAGAGACGATCGCGATAAACTCTTTCTTCATCCCGCCGAACGACATGCGCTAACATGTAATCACATTAAAATGACCACCCTGCAGCCGACCAGCGGGTAACATGCGCCGTCTTGTTTGCTAGGAATTAGCATCATCGCACACAGTTATTAGGTCATATATTCATGAACAACACAATCACCATAACAACGGCAGACTGCATTAGACAAAAAGATTTGCGCCCCGCCACGATCGTCTTACCTGTGAATTAATGAACTGTCTGTCTGTCTGGTGAAAAACATGGACTGAAACTTTGAGATGCGCTACAATAGAATCATTTTCACGCTACGAAAATGGCTACAGTATTGGACGCCTGCAAAATTCCGCTCTGTCTCCCTTTGTTTTTCTAGTGACTATGAGCGAGACTCTGGATAAACTCCATCACCATTTTTATCAGTTTCAGACAGACTCCAGACACTCTCTGGCCACTTACGTGTCGTGCACTGTCTGCGCAGGGCGTTCACGAGCGTCGGCGCGCCACAGACTGACAAGCGCCAGACCAATGGCGTCCCGAATTTCAGCATGATATCCAATAACAAGAGCCCCAAAAAATGATAACCTCCGAATGACTCCCCGGATGGATGCAGAGAGAAAATAATCTTTAGGAAACAATCGCAGTCAAAGAAATATGATTGGAGGTGGGGGATGAATTAGGCTTATCTCTCAGACATTGCGTTATATATTATGTGAATGCGAGTCGAGTGGAAAAATTCAAGTGCATAATAATAATTTGGTAGCTTCTCTGCTTTAAACCACAGCTTTAAACAACACTCAGCCTAATTCTCCATAAGATAAAGGCACGGTTTTCAATAAAAGGACGGATTTATACAAACCGTTTGTAACTGATTTTGTTTTTAAGGTGAAGATAAAACAAAAAAAAAACAGTTTACATAGTTTCACATAATTTCTGTCTGAACTTGATATAAATCTGATATGTGATTTATATTTAATAATTTTGATTATATAAGTCATTTCATAATTTTATGAAGAGCTAATTTGTCCTCCAAAAATGACTGCATTATTCTTCATTATTAAAACACTCATGTGTCTTCACCCAACACATTTGGGAGAATATTCTGTACCAAATCTGGGTCTGTCCCATCCTACAACATATGTGAATACTTTATTTGGCATTGTGTTAGATAGGAAAGATCTCCCTCTTAACCAATGTGTTGAATGTTTAATTATATTTTTATTTGCTTTCTGTTATTAAATAAATAAAACGTTGATTAAAACAGTGTGTAAATGTAAAAATTTACAATAAGATAACATGGCCCCTATTGTGGTAAGTTGCCCCCACCTGTGGTAAGAAGTCTTGTCTTCGATAAACAATTACAGAATGGCCAAATTATTTTATATAAAAATTTTGATTTCTTTCAAAAGGGTTGTTAATGTAGAATATTAAATAATTATATTATGTACCTTGTTATTTAAAATATGAAGTCAATGAAATAAATAACTGAAGACAAAGCAGAATGCCAGTGCAGATGTAGGTTTATTCATAACAGGGTTATTGATATTAACATATTTCATTGCCCATAATGTAATTGAAGCAATGTCATAACAGCAACACTATGAATGCAAATGTAATTAATTCCCTCAATCAACCCCAGGACAATATAGTGAATATGTCTTCATGAAAATATTCAATTGCAATAAATATCAACAATTAAAATTAATAACACTAGCAACAACATGCAACTTTGAGAAAATTTGTATATTCAACATACTAAAATGCCATACAGATCTCTGTTATAGAGACACTAAATTATGACTGTTTGGACTATTGGCACAGGCACATTTCTTTTTTAGGAATTAAATGCGACAACAAAACTGTGTAGTGAAAATTAATTGCATTAATAAAACCATTCACCATGGAACAAATTCTTTCATGAAATTTTCACCTCCATTTTTTTTTCAGCTAAAGTGATCTTTTTGAGCCGTCACAAAAGATATAGACTTTATAGAAAAACTGTAGAAACTGGGTTTTGTTGTTGTTATTGTATTGATAGCCTACATTGTTAATAATTATTTATTAATATGTTCATTTATTTGCAACATGGTTCATTTTCATAAACAATGTGTTGTAGCTACTTGTGCAATATATACACTGACCTAGGACCTTAAAATAACGTTAATGAAAATGGTAACATAATTACATATAATAATAATAATAATAATAATAATAATAATAATAATAATAATAATA
>CAIGQW010053631.1:4681077-4722388 GCA_903798125.1 Danio choprae
GGGGCAAATTTGGAGTTTCCGTGCAAGAGCACCCTCTGGCCTTAGGATTTTTTTTTTTTAAATTAACAGCAGTAACATGTACTTTTATTATGGCTGCACGATAAATCGAAATCGAAGCAGCAATTGTCATGCACATCACATTTCTGTACTTAGTAGTAAATCTTCTCCTAAGGCCAGAGGGTGCTCTTGCACGGAAACTCCAAATTTGCCCCAAAGTAGAAAACCAGGAAATTCCTATAGTAGTTGCTGAATGCACAGAAGATTTAACTGCTTTCAGTGATTCAACATGGCTAATAAACACATCTCAATGACAATATATGGCTTATCTAAGACCTTTAATTGTCCTGTTAATAAAGTTTATAATAGTACAATGCCTTTATCACTGCTTAAAACAAATATGAAATATGTTATTTCAAAATCATCTTGATTTCTAGCTGAATTTAATATTTTTCCCCATTGTTATTACTATTAATTTTTACATGTGATCATATGATCTCAACATTATTCTATGATTTTTCTGGCCAAATGTTTATTAAAGAGTTATTTTATTAGAGCATATTAGAGCTGTTGTATAAGACATTAATCTATAAAAATACAAAATATATATTCTTTTTCATAGAAAACATGATTAATGTCAGTGTAAAATTGCTGTTAAATTCTATTGGTGAAACCTTGTAATTTGTCACTGATATATTAGTGTTGAGGTATATTTTAGTAAAATACTGTTTAGCTTGTAGGGTCAATAGTACAATAATTTATTCAAAGCCTCGATACTCTAAATTCAACGGGGGTTCTTCATTCATAACATAATTAGAGCTGACATTGAACTAACTTTGACACTTTCTACCTTAAATTACTTGTTTAAAATAGCAAATTTGGGTGGCATGTTTTACTTCTGTCTCTGATGTAACAGTAAAGCAAGGTCACTTGTAAGAGAAAAGGAAAAAGGAAATCTATAAATTAGTCATTTTATTTGCCCATAATTTAACGGGGTAGATCACCCATTTACTCACCCTTTCCTGTTCTTGTAACTTGACATTAAAACTTTACCCTTAATACCCTCTAATCAACAAGCCAAGCATTGAGGGAGATTTTATAAATGGCACTTTACATTGTTTATTAGCTTATTATGACTTTTAAACAGGTAAATATCACTACATAAATATAATTGCACCTATTTACCTGCTTTAAATTAGGCCATGTTCATGGTTATTTTTTTAACCATAGTTTTCACTTTCGTTTAAAAAAATAAATAAAATAAAAATAAATAAATCTCTGTCCACAAGACAATACAAAAAATGCACTGTGATGCATGTTAAGGGCACATCGAACCAACAGGTGGAGATAAGGATATGTTTATGCTGAGGTTACACCAAATGGGGAGTAAGTCAATGAAAACGCGAGAACAGAGGCGGATTACCGTCCCTTGGTCTAACAATGTGTTATATTTGCCGCAAACATGCAAAATTTGATTTCGCGTTTTTTGTGAACTCAGTTGTGTTGGCCAATCTAAAAGGAGAAAGTAGTGTGGAGACTGACGTTGTGAGGCAAAAACTTTGGTTATAGTGTCCACATGATCACACTGTAACCGGTGTTTCATGGAGTTTTCAGAAAATTTCAGTTTCAGTCATCCGATACTCAGTTTTTGTGTAGACAAACAATGAAACCGTGTAGAAAAAAAGGTGTGGTTAAAATGCGTGTGTTCGTGTGGACAGGGTCTTAGAATGAAAATAGCATGTTAAAAGCAAAGTTATGTCACGTGAGTTATAATCTGTTCCTCACCATCACTGCAATGCACTGTAAAAGAAAAAGAAAATGTACAAATTCATCACTTTATTGCTCATACCTTAAAGAGGTAGATAACCCATTTACCCAACCTCCACCAAACCAGCATGCATTTCTTTCTTCTGATTAACACAAAATAAAAAAAGCCTTGGTAGCTCACTAAGATCTGTTTTGTTTGTTTTTTTGTGTATCTGTTAACCAGTGGTCAAGGTGAAGCCGTGAGTTTAAATGCGACGCTTGGCATGGGCACTTCTGTTGACTTTGAAGATTCAGGTGGATATACAGGAAATGCCTATGAAGAGGCAGAAGGGGGCCAGGCGGGTTTCTCTCAGGGTGGACAGTATGAAGGAGATGAGTACCAAGCAGTGGATGAAGGGTTGGAATACACAGGAGAGCAGAATTTTGCTGAATATCAAGATGAAGTGCTGGACCTTCAGATCGACGAGCCACTGGATGACGATTTCCAAGTAAGCAATGCGTTCTCTTGCTTTTCTCTATTGCTTACACACACTCTCCATAATCCCCTAGCACATTTCCTGCATGTCTACAGCCTGACAACTCCTGCTTTGTGACCCTCAGGCCTCAGGGTTTTGTTCAGGCGAGACTCCTTTCACAGTCTTTGTTCAGCAGATGTCCTGCCAATCCATGCTGGCGAATGGGAAGAGCTCTTAGACAGGATCTGATAAAGTTGGCTGTCGGTGAAAAGATTATTGACCTTCTTTAAAGTGGTCTTTAGCAGACACGACACAGGGGCATGATTGATGAGTTGTGTCCTTTCTGTACATGTTTATTTATTTATTTGCTTGGCTCTTAGAGATCCTTCACCCAAACATGAGAAGTCTGTTATCATTTACTCATCCAAACCCAGATGAGATTTTGAGTATATGCTTTATTAATTATTCATATCAGTTTCTTGCTAGATAGAGCAATATTTGTTTGAATTAAACATCTGAAAATAAGGTATATTTAAGTAAAAAATAAACCTTTTTATTCTGAAATGTTTCATACCATTTAATTGAATACATTTAATTGAATTAAATGTTGCAAACCACAGCGAACAATGACTTAAAGACATAACACGTCACAAAGAGCTCGTTTCTGTGTGTTTTGCTCACTGTGCCTTGTTAAAATTTTTTGCATGGTAGTCTGGCACATCCCCACTACTGCACTGTCATTAGGCTTACATTGGTGACATGATTTGATATTAATTGAGTGTAAATGTCCCTGTTTGTTTGTTTGGACAAAATGTTCAAAAAATAATTGCATGTAAATGTGTCTTTCTATTTATTCTTCTATTTATTTTGTTTAGCAGTACAATTGTGAAAATAACAAGTTTGTGCAAAGATGTTCAATTTAGTAAAAAATGTTATTGTAAATGGAAAACATGATACCATGTTTATTCCATTTTCCATTCCATTTTGCAGATTTGACCTCAATAACGTAAAATGAAATTTCCCCTAATCGCGCAGCTCTAGAGCCAAATGATGTTGTTTTTTTGATTGGTCAGTGGAATGACGTGTTATACAACCAACGCAATGTGATATTGCCTGGTATTACAAATAACGAAAAATGACAATAATAATATCTCTATTGTCATCCAAGTGTGAGCTATTTTGTAACAAAGTGATTCAAATTAATGTTAATTTTATTGCTTTACCTACAATAATTAAATTTTGTTGCTATCAGGGGATATGAACATATGCTGAGTCAGGGCTACTGAAACTGCAAGCACCGTAGCTTGATGGTGATATCTTTGTTCAGGCAGATTTGTCATTTTAATTTAATTGAATATAAATTGTGAACATTTTGTAATTTATATTGTGAACACAACCTAATTTCTAATGTCATTCACTCCATCAAGGTACTACAGTTTCTTAAATCAGTATGAAGTGATGGTGAAAAAAATTGATTTTAGAAACCGGTGTCTGGTACACTTAATAATGGGCCGGTGTAAAGTACAGAAATTGAACAATCAAATGTGAAATAAAATAGTCGTCCTTGTATAAATATATAAAAAAGATAATATCCTTATCTTTAATAAATGATTAATTATGCAATATGACTATTGCGAATACACACATTGTGATATACATTGTTCAGCCCTAATTACTGGTGTGCATCTTAACAGTTTTATGGCACTGATGTATTTTTTTGTTTGTCACTGCAAGTTATTTCTATTTAATACAGCTCATACATGTAATTTAGTCTAGGACGAGCATCAAATCTTGCCTCAGAAATGTGTCTTAAATCAGATTTAGGTTTATCTCTGGAATAAAACAATGGGAACCTCTATTCCAATATTGTCATTGCTTCAATTCTGCTTTAATTTCAGTGTTCAGTTTGACCATATGATATCTCTGTTTACAAGGTCGCTTGGCTGCTGGCGCTTAGCATCTTTGTGTTTACTGTTATCCAGAGTTAATGTGTGGAACGGTTTAAAGGATTAACCGTTTGCCCTGTAGGTGGCCAGTTCATGTGCTGTGCACAAGATACATGTCATAGTCATTTGGATCTGTCTGACCTTGTGTCTGACTCTATAGTTCGTCATGTGTGCGTAAATACAGGCACTGCTTTGTATGTGTATTAGTATGTATTTTCAGTGGCTTTTGGGAGCTTCAGTGAGTTTTTTTTCACTCCCCCAGTTTAAATTAGCTAAATATGTTTTGCTATGGTCATGTAGCTGTGACCATTGAGCATCAGGGTTAGTCATTTTACACAGACACAGAGTGATAAAATCCTGTAGGAGTCAAGGCTCATCAGACTGCTACTTTTGTTCTGTCTTTCATTGACCTTTAATGCAGGACAGTTGTCGTTGATCATTCTGCCTGTCCATGTGATCGCTTGATCACTGCGTCCAGAGCAGTGCTGACAGGTGCACAGAGCGCTGGCCCTCACATCTCATTTCGCAAGTTTGCTTCTTCATCGCCAGTTTTCTCGTAATTCTGTACATTACAATAAAGGCTTATTCCTCCCGCAGAGATCTGGATTCTCAGTAGAAAAATCACCTCAAGAGTGTTGTAATAGAAGCGTACAGCACACGTTTTCTCAAGGATATGGCTAAAAAGATGCTGTCTCTTCAAATATAGGTTGGCTTGAGTACTGTTGACTTTCCATAGCAGTGAAATCTGTGTTGTCCAAATGGATTATAAAAGGTTCCCTGTGGCAATGTTTACTATTGGATTGTGCTTGTGCCTAAAGGTGAGAAGTTAGTCGCTGTAGCCATCATGACTCCAAGGCTACGTGAACGGCGCAAACCACATGGAGTTAGTTTGGATCTGTTTGTCCCCATATTCATATTAGTGGTCACTGGTCATATTTGAATACATGAAAATTTCATGTCAGTCTAGATTGATATCTGCCATAATTCTGCACTGATGGAAGTTCCAATTTTCCTTTGTTCTTGAAATTTCATATTGCTGGTACAATTCGTCAATCTTTAATTGATAAAGTGTTTAATTAATTGGAGCATCCAAAAATGTCTGTTTAGCATGCAAGTTATTGTGGTGAATTTTTAGCTTTATTTTTTACGATTATTATAGTTTTTTTTAAAGCTGTAAAACCCCTCACTACACACTTTATACACTTCTCAGACAGGCATTAACATTTTCACACTTTTCTCTCATTTAAACTCACATATTTCAAACTTTTGTAGAAAAATAAGTCCAGTATTATAGAATCAAAACCAAAGATCAAAACCTGTTGTCAGGTGCAAACAGTCATCACTGTCAGCAAAAGGTTCATAAAGCTTTTTAGCTTTTGTGCTCATAATGTTGGCATCCAGCGTAATGTTCTTTTTCCTGCAGTCACTCATCCACAAAGCAAAAACAGACTCTGGACACCGGATGCGCCGCGCACATGACAAATGGAAGTAACACACACCGGACGTGCACATTCGCATGTTATTTAAATTAAATTATTCAGCAAAAATATGATCAGAGTCTTGAGTTGTAGCTGGGCACCGCAGACAACCGCCGACTTGGGGCGCTGGTGTGCGTACCCTGATATAAACCTATGTTTGCATGGCACTGCGTGGCACGGCGCATCCGGTGTGCGACCACAGTTACAACCCTTTTTGCATCCTTGTTGAAAGCGATCAAAGATTTATGTTAGTTTGGCAAGCTAAATGCATTCTGTACTGTACATTAGACGCAGAGGAGATTGATTGACAATGGTCTACAGCCAATCAGGACGCAGAACGCCATGCGCTTAGTCTTTGCACCAAAAAAAATCAGTGAAATTGCGAGGCTGCGAAAAGTGAACCGTGTTATAGCTAGGGACTACTGTAGTTTTATCAACTTGAAACAGAGCAGAGTTACTGCTTTGCTGTCACTTTCTGACCATGGCTTGATTGCATGGTCATACCACATTTAAGCAACCATACTAAAATCATGACAGATTCTTGGAGAAGAAAGCATGAATTAAGCAGTTAAAATGTTTAAATCAAGCAGTTAAAAGAGCCAAAAGAATATATTTGAGGCTGAGTAAAAAAAACCCACAACACTGTAGACTAAGGCACAGGAAATTCTCTGTAAGATTATGTCCATACATGTATTTCTCCTAGCATATTAAAATGTATTGCCAGTGTTTTGTACGGTATGCATTCACCCAATCAACTTGCATCACTAGTAGTTCCTATGGTGCTGGGTGAAATCCTTCTGTGAAGTAGAGGCTAATTTAGTTCCTATAACTAGTAAGTTCCTAATTCCTGTGGTGCAAACATAAAAAAAAATGTGTGTACTTTTATGAAGAAGTTCCTCTGGTGAGAAAGCCCCCAAAAGCTGTGGTAGAGGATGGGAAGCTCAGCAAGGTAGTCAGCAGATGCTGTGCGCTTGTCTCTCTGGATGCTTTTGTACATTCTGTGCTCGAGTGTGTGTGAGAATTTGTTCAGAGTCGGATGATGATATTTCCCTGTCAGTGAGCTATGTGTGCGCTGGAGCTTTCTTTGTGTCTGTTTGCACGTGCGTGTGTGCGAGTGTGTGTAAAGACAACACAGTCAATGATATTTTCACCACCACTGAGCCGTGTGCGTGTTTATCTCCCATTCTCTGTGTATCATGTCAAACATTTACATCTCATTGAATTTCAAATATCAGCAGGAATGGTAATAGGGCATAGTAATGAGACTGGGCTCCCACTGTTATGCTAATTTAGGAAGACTCCCCTTCAGCGCCCCCTTTCCCTCCCCTCCCCAATTTCAGAATGCTGCACTGGGCTTTCCGGCCTCTCGCTCAGAAGTGGCATTAAAGGGATAGTCCATCCGAAAATAAAAATTGTCATCATTTACTCTCCTTTCACTTGCCACAAGCCCGTTTCATTTTCTGTTGAATACAAACTGAAAAATTGTTAGAAATCTGTAAGCATCGACTTCCATAATATTTGCTTTTCCTATGTGGATGTCAATGGTTACAGGTTTCTAATATTTTTTCAAAGTGTGTGTGTGTGTGTGTGTGTGTGTGTGTGTGTGTGTGTGTGCGTGTGCGTGTGCGTGTGCGTGTGCGCGTGTGTGTGTTCAACAGAAAAAGGTATACTACAGGTATGAAATCCCTTGAGGGTGAATAAGATATAAAATATGTTAAATATAATAACATTAAGATATAAAAATGTTAAATATATATTGTATATAATATATATTGTATATAAAATTTTTAAATATATGAGGATATAGGTTGTGCATTGCTAAAAACAGTCATTTAATATAAATCAACATAACATCGTACATTTTAATAGACAGTATGTTTATAGGAACGTGTGTAGGTGTAATAGCAACTAGTGTTTTTAAAAAAGCAACTTAAAATACTGAATGTCATGTTTGGTTGTACAAGTACGACTAAGATGTTGTTTGAGACTAATACGTTTTCTTTAGTTTTTTTGTAAAAAGACATCTTAGATGCGCATGCTTGAACTTTATTAAATGGTCACAGAAAGGAGTGTGTGTAGTTCTTGTTGAGGCCATTATTTTTTAATAATGTGTTATTTAGAACAGTGAATCTGATCTTGATCACTGTTGTTCATTGAGCAGGTTCTGATAGCGTCTATCTATAACACGCCTGAGCAGCAGGTGTCTCAATAGAGGATACGCAAGTGCCCTTATGCTCAAGTTCTGCTTAAATCGGCAAATAAATATATGATTTTCTCTTACAGGTGGATGAGTACCCAACAGAATATAGAGAGCAACAGACTAACCAACAGGAAGTGGCTGAGGAGGAAGAGGAGGAGCATGAGGAGGAAACTGAGGAGCAGGACAGCTCTCAGGTCACAGAATTAGAGGAGGTAAGGGATGAGTTTGTGGTCTCTTCATTCATGATGATGATTTAAAGTCACACCGTCTGATGCAAGTTCACTGCAAACTTCAGGCGGACAATGAAAACGATCCAGAAGCTGAACATGAGCAGGATGCAGATGTAAAGGAGGAGTCTGATGAGGAAGAGGAAGATGATGAAGAATCTGGCCGTCTGCGATTTAAGACTGAGCGCAAAGATGACACAGTGGTTCGGTTGTCTGACGTTGCCAGTAAAAGAAGGAACATCCCAGAAACATTAGGTTAGTTGCTAACAAATAAATAACGTTTTTTTTGTACTGTTTTAGGTTTAAAGAAGTGTTTGTTTGTTTGTTTGTTTGTTTGTTTGTTTGTTTGTTTTTAAAACAACGAAAGTTTTTCGATGACCTTTTTTCTAAGGCTTAGAGATGAATGTGGGATGACACAGATGACATTAGACACTAATAGTGACTCCATCCGCATGCATTATCATTGATGAAAAAAGACTAAAGTGTAGTCAAAAATATAAATGAAAATCTCTTTATTTTTGTCATATTTTCAACATTATAGTCATTTTTTTCTCTGCGCTGAGATGTTGTAATGTGATGTTTGTTCCAAAAACCAAAGTGTCCAAGTGCTTTAAAAAGAAAGTATTAATGGTTTGCTTTATAACCTAAAAGATAATAAAAAAAATATTTTTTTTTTACTAAAATGGATAATTCACCCAAAAATGAAAATTCTGTCATCACCCTTGACTTGCTCAAAATCAGTTTAAATGTTTGGTTCTGTTGAATGCAAATGAAAATATTTTGGAAACCAATAATCACTTGTATTAATAGTAGGAAAATCTACTTTTTTGGGAGAACGATGCCTTTTTGAAGTGTTTGTTAACCCCAAAGAAGAAATTATGATTTATTCACTCTCATGGCGTTAAAGATTGTTTTTGTTTGTCCCTACGTTGAAAGTCTAATTACTCAAAACAGAACGCCACTTTTCAGTACCAAAATCAGTTTTTATTTGAGATTTATTGTGCATTTAATGACTCCTCAAGCAGATCTCACTCTTTTTTTGCATTCATCTTTGTTTTTTTCAATTATGTTTAGAAGGATCTATCCGTTGACATCACTGTACCCCTGCTTTATATGATGAGCAGATTTAGTTTGTTTATTTTCTTATAAATATTGATCAGCGAATGAACAGAAGCTCAATCACACTTGACAGACACTTGCGAATGAACTTCAAAGGATCATGTGAAAGCTCAAACATTCTGGTGACATGCAAGAATGAACCTTAAGGGTTCTTGCGGATCAAGCGAGAATACCTGAGCTTCGGGGATCCAGTTTTGGATGCTGTAAACAATGTTCACTAAAACTAAAATAAAATTTGGTCTTCTTCACATAAACCTTATCTCTTCAGAAGATTAATCCGCGTGATATTTTCTGATCTCTTTATATAAGTTTTGAATCTTAAGCATTTGGGATGATATGGCTGTGAAAAAGAAATATATAACTTAATTCGTTCCCGAAGATTAACTAATTCTGAATTTGAGTAAATGTTGAGACTTTTAATGTGGTGTCAAATGACCTTTTAAGGTTTAAACCAAAGGAATGGTTCACCCAAAAATAAAAATTGTTATCATTTATGCACCCTCCACTTGTTCCAAACCAGTTTGAGTTATTTTTTTGCTTGGTTGAACACAAAAGATATTTTGTTAGAAGTGTTGGAAACATATTACCATTATTACATCCGTATTAAGAAAAACAAATACTATCGAAGTCAGTGGTTGCAGGTTTCCAGCTTTCTTCAAAATATAATCTTTTGTGTTCCACAGAAGTAAGAAACAGGTAAACGGGTAAAAGGTGAGTAAATGAAAACAAAATCTTCATTTTTGGGTGAACTATCCCTTTAACTTGGCTCTCCAAGTGCATATAAACAAAAAATAATTTTTGTATAATATATTATAATTTTATTTACATTATCCAAAAAAAAAAGAGCAGAATAAAAAAAGGCTAATTGATTGTTCATAAGAGCTTTTTCCATTTATTTCTTTTCTCTTTCAGAGCTCTCTAAGGAAGCTAAAGCAGACTTGCAGAAGTTTGAGGAGAATGAGCGTCAGAGGAAGCAGGGTCGTTTTGGAGGACGAGGGAGAGGAGGGCCATATGGAGATGGAGGAAGAGGAGGAATGCAAGGTAGAGGTGGAATGAGAGGAAGAGGAGGAGTGGGAGGTCGAGGACTCGGAGGAAGAGGCGATTTCCACTTGTTTGGAATGGGAGGTTTTCGTGGCGATGGAGTCGGAGGTCGAGGGAGAATAAACGAGCAAAGGCCTCCGCTGATGCAAATGAACTTAGGAATGCAGGTAAGAGACTAATGACTTTAACATGAATGCTCATATTGAACCTGTTGAAATACAACTATGTGATATGACAGCTGTATTTAGTATGGAATTAAACCATTTATATGACAACTAATTATTAGCGGTTATATTTACATAAGAATAGATGATTTCTGAACACTGGATGAAGAAGATTAACCCTCCTATTATCTAAGGGGTCAATTTGACCCACTTTAATGTTTAACATCTGTAAATACATAATTAATTTAAAGGGTTATTTAAGTTGTCAACAAAAGGCATTTATTAATTGACGCAAACCTATTAAAAAAATTATAATGTGAATGTTTTAAGTGGTGACTTCAAATTGACCAGGTTAGTAGGAAACGTGTACAGCATGGCTGCAAAAACAAATCAGTAAAATTAATTGCAATCTATTGAGAAAATAACACTGATTTAAATAATTGATTGAGTGTGTCTTGTCACTTTACATTAGTGAATAACTCATTTCTATGACAGGAACACATGACATGTAGTGAATTGTGGGGAAAGTTCATGACCCCAGTTGTCCTAAACCTGAGAATGCTTTAAGCTCTTCAAATGAGTTCATAAATATGTAACACAGTTTGACCTGACATGGACATGACATGCATGTGCCGTGTACTGTTTAAAGTGTTTGAGATGTGTTCCCTTGAGCATAACTAGTTGAGTCTTAATCTGTAAATGTTAGAAAGTCACATAATTTTCCATTTAGCCTAAAGGTCCACCTGTTAAAGTTCTGGGACTTCACTGAACGAGTACCAACATGCAATAGATGAAGCACAGTAATTGTGAAAATATCATTTTTTTAAAGATATTTTTTGCTAGACATTACATTTTTATGAAAGCAGTAACAATAAATGGACTTAATACTTATTCATTCATTCATTCATTTTCTTTTCGGCTTAGTCCCTTTATTAATCTGGGGTCGCCACAGCGGAATGAACCGCCAACTTATCCAGCATATGTTTTACACAGCGGATGCCCTTCCAGCTGCAACCAATCACTGGGAAACATCCATACAACTCAATCCAAACATTCCTTCACACTCATACACTACGGACAATTTAGCTTACCCAATTCACCTGTACCACGTTTTTTGGACTTGTGGGGGAAACCGGAGCACCCGGAGGAAACCCACGCAAACACGGGGAGAACATGCAAACTCCACACAGAAACGCCAACTGACCCAGCTGAGGCTCGAACCAGCGACCTTCTTGCTGTGAGGCGAATGTGCTACCCACTGCGCCACCGTGCTGCCGACTTAATACTTAATAGATGTATATTAATTAATGTTGCGTGTATGTCGCTTGTAATTTAATTGTTTTTAATGTTTTTTTTAGACTTTACTATTCAAATTTTCAAAGAAATAATCAGTATTAATCACTTAGCAAAAATAATTGTTAGTTGCAGCATTACTCTCATACTCTGTAATTTGAGAAACACTCTTCACAGGTCTGCAGCTGAGCAATATGGATATCAGAATCCTAAGTTTACCCTAATAAAACCCACAGAAACCTTGAATAAATTAACTCAATACATTTACACTGTCCCATGAAATGGGGCTAACTGTTTTCTGGAACATGTACCATTTGAATATTATTTACGTACTAATTGTCTAGTTATTGCTGGCATTGGCCAATACGCTGTTTCTCAAATCGAAATCAAATTGAAATTCTGCTTGCTTCTATTTCAAACCTTTTCCTCAGCATAAGTAAATAGCACATATGCTGATTGTTATCCATTGTGATTCTGTGTCAAGGGGTTTTCTAGGCTTCTCCTGCCCTTAATTGACTATTAAGAGAGCGGAGGTAGAATTGTCCGCATGTAAACGTATAATACTGACAAGCCCCGAAGGAACAAATGCACATTTACAAGGTAAAATTTTGAGTCAGCCAGTAAGAGTGTTTTTATACTCTGCTGTTGTCATGACAATCACCGTGTGGACATTCATTAGCAATCAGCATTCATTGCAGTTGTTTCCTGCAATTGTGATTCCTTTGGAAATGCATTTAAAACAAAAAATAGAAAAGACTTTTATTTTCGGTGTAAAGATGGGTGTCATTGAACTGACAGCCTTGTTTTGAGATTGCCAATTTACAGGTATTTCTAGACTAGTGTGAATGTTGATCCTTGCTTTTCTCAGGGCTTTGTACATGACAAAGCAGCCTCTGAAATAGAAATGGTTGTATTTACATTAATTCTGGTGTTTAAAGATGCCATATAGCGCATTGATTTAATAAGATAAATTGTTCTCTGGTATCTACAAAGTAGAATTTTAGTAAGTTTAAAAATTCTACAGATATAGTTTTATGAACTCGTTTATTACACCAGAATATATCCCTAGAATCAGAAGTTCCATTTTGACCTTATTTGGGACAGTCATGAATATTAATGAGGTCTTCTCTGACACTCATGCAGCTCATTGCTTGCTCTTTCACTCACACACATGCACCCAGTGTGATGTACTGTTGCTCTTTCACTCCAGAAAAATAACAGCAAGATCTGGGTCATATGACACAATGCTGAAACGTGCATTAAACACTCAGCAGTCTACATGTGTTTGTTGCCTCATTACAAACATACACAGGAAATTCCACAAAATATACATGCTCAATTAACAAAAGATACAAATAAACAGACCTTATACCTCTTCGGGTGGCAAATTATGAAGAGCTGTAAACAGAAGAACTGGAGAACCACAGTGCATTGGCCTCTGTTCTTGTTGTAATACAATGTATAGAAAACAATCTTTTAAGACATGCCGTGGCTGGCTTTAGCCTGTAGTCTTTGGCTTTATTGGTCTCCCTGTATCTCCTATTTTTAAAATAAGAGTCCCACATACATAGGAAGTTTAGTATAAACTTCGATAAACTTAAAAAATGGCCACAAACTGTGGTCTGGATGCTGAACTTCTGATGACTTGGCTGCTGGTGCAGGTCCGACTGTATAACATGTATAATGTCAGCAGCGTGGCAAAAATTTACCCATCGATGAAATGATCACGGCACTGCGGCTTAAGCGTGTGGTATGAAAGCTCTAATCTGTTAAAATGGATGCCGAAAAAAACCATTCAGTGCTTATACTCTGCTTGCACGTGTGGTGTGAAAGAGACTTCAAATCGCTCTCTGCAGCCGATAGCCGATTTGATATGCTGAATCGGGCCAACAAGCTCTGATGTTAACCCAACAAGAGTTTATGTGTGGAACCAAACCAAATAGCCAGACTGTCGAGGCCCAACAGCTGACTGTCGGCTTGGTGTGTCCCTGCCCTTATACTCACAAGATTTACATGAGAACGAGAAAACAATAGAGTTTGGCTCACAGTATAGCCATTTCCATATACTGAACATTTATTATTCAGCTATGCCTAGGTATATACAGATTTTTATTAAATGGCACCTTTATTACGTTGTAAAATATATGAAACTATAATTGCATCTTTAAATAGCATTTTTGTTTGTATTTTTGCTTTAAGAAATAAACAAAAAAAAACATCTGACCACAATCTTTCGAAAGGCACTGTAATATGGTTTTCAGCTTATAAATACAAATTTTTCCTTGATTGGTAATCAGGCAAGCTTCTTGGGATTTGATTATATATTTTGAGGTGGTTGAAGATTGCGCATCAGTTTTAGATGTTGCATTGACTTTTGTCTTGTCTCACCCTTGCAGAGTCAGTTTGCTTTTGAGTAAAAGTCAATTATCACCGTTCTCACTCCCTCTCTTATCCATGTTGATATATGGATTATGGCAAATAACTTGGCGGGAGTCCATTGAGGAAGCATTACACCAAATTAAATTTGTACTTTGCTGAAGGATTTAGCTTCCTGCGCTTATTTTATTATTAAATATCTGTTGAGGGTGTAATCCCTTTGCGCTTGAGCTGTTCATTCGAACGTTCGCGCTGCACCTTTTTTTTTTTTTTTTTTTTTTTTAAAGCTGATTTTCTTTTAGAAAAAAGCCAGCCTTTCCAGGCTTTTGGCACAACTTGTCATTCCTCGACATTGATGTGTTCTTTTACATTGCGGTGCTGACAGGAGTATATAATGCACTCACTTCCATAATGATTTAATTGGATTCTCTCCACTCCTGTCTCTGAGTTGTAATATGAAGTGTCTTCATCAAGTTGTCTTCATCTGATCATGAGTTAATAAATATGGTGTGTGTACATGTGCAAGCCTTTCAGAAAGACTGCAATAGGTATCTGTTTGTGGAGTCAATCGTTCACTCATTTCAAATGAGATGATGTCCTTTAGGTTAAATCAACAGGGACACAGAGGCACAACGCATGTTTTTTGAGAGACTGCTTGAACATTTTGTATTCGTCTTAAACTCCTCATTTAATTTAGATTCAGTCCCAGTCACTTGGCTCTTATGATTGATTACTTGATTAAAGGGGTCGTCTGGAGACCCAAGGTCACAACACTACAAGATAATGATTTTTTTGGGTGAAAGAAAGAAGGCTTACGTTATTGATTGATGGTCTTTGGTTTCTCTCTCTCGTTTTTAAAGCAGCAGCTCAGAATGACTCCTCCGCTCCAGCATCACCATCATCAGTCTCGTCTGCCTGGTCCTAGAGGCTCTGGTGGTCCTGGGCTGTTCCCGGATCCAGGCACTCCGATTGCTCAGCAACCGCTGCAGCTGTTGATGCCACATCTGACCCACCGTTCCCCAGGCCCCAGAACACAACAGTTGAGCTCCCCACCACGGCACTCGCACGCACATCCCAACCAACATCAGCAGCACCAACAGCACCATCCCAAAAACATTCACATCAACCCTCACTTCAGAGGACCATCATCCTCACCTGTGCAAGGTATGGCCCCAGATTCCAGTCAATATTCTTTAATGCATGTTTGGCATTCTAAAGTTCCTTTTCGCTGTTAATTTTTTAGGCTAAGCACTTTTGGCTGATGCTTACACACTTTCATTCTGCGAGGTCCTTTTAAGGGTTTTTTCCCCCCCCTCTGGTGTGGCCTTCACTCTGTAGGCAGCCCATCAGCATTAAACCAGCTTTCTGAAATGCACACATCTGCGAAGGTGGAATGATTCACAGCGAAATTACTCCTTTTGACTGTCAGTTTATCTCATTAGGTGGCCAAGTCTGCTCGAGAGAGAGATGCAGAGTTTAATCAGCAGAACAGCCCTCTCTCTGTGACCAGCTGTGACAAACCATGGTTTAGACACGTGGCAAGAAGAGACTTTTATGGTGTCTGTGTTACGCCAACCCAGTCTCTCGTTCTGCATCCCTTTTTCTGTCTGTTTGACTCCTGCTTTTTCTATTTCCATTTAATCTCAGTTCCCTCAATGCCTCCTGTGCAGAGCCAACCGAGGCCTAACATTGCTTCACAGAGACTCTCGGTAAGTAACCTCACGTTGCTTTAAGTTAGAATTAAGTGATTTCAATCTGCATAAATCTGCTGTGTGTTACGGTCGACACTTCAGGATATTTCCTGAATCTGCCTGGGTCATAGTCACTGAGAGCAACATGTGTGGAAGGAATGCGTCTAAAAGTGTCCTCGTATATGAGGAAGGTCTGCCAGTTGAAATTGAAATGGAGACCGTGAAAACATAGAACAGATATAAAAGCCCTTTACGGCCTGTAAGGATGTAGGAACCGTCATGCAGCTGCCTGCACTGTGGCTAAAGTGATTACTGCCGAGAAGGAGACCATCAGAAATGGTTTCCCCAATTCTCTTCTTTTTCCGCTCCGTTACAAATACTTTGGTTTTCTCTTTATTGTTGCTGTCTACTGGAGCTGTAGTTGCATGTTGCAGTAACATAAGCACTATGCAGTGCTATGAGCAATGTTTTCATAAAAAAATTAGAAAGTGTTTTTTTTCTAATTTTGTCTTTTTTTTTTTTTCTTTTTAAAGGTAGTTTATAATTGTACATATTGTGATAATACTATTCTATACAGTTTTATAAACGATTTATAATTATTACTAATGATTATAAACTATTTTTGTGACTCCATGTCAATTAAGACATTACGTCTTTTTCAAATTTAAAATCACTCTCATGCCATCAAGTGTATTCACTTTCTTTTTGTTTCATGAAAAGTTTATAATATCCATGCTATCCATGTTTATCTCCATGCTGTGTGCACAGTGGCCGCTAGTTTAGAGACACTCTGGACTCTTAAAATGGTTGGTCGTTTCTGATCTTGCTGAATGAGAAAGAAGTTTCACAATGACATATTTCCAGCTGTCTGTCTCCCACAGCCAGTCTGGTACAGACAGGACACCATTAAAAATGCCAATGGCATTTTGCAGGGATCAGCGTCCGTTAGCCCTCTGGGCACTTGATTATCATACATTAGCATACGATCACATCTCATCTTACAATAGGCTGATCCACAATTTCTCTATGAATATTTACTGCTTAAGAGTTTTTGAATATTAATCTCCATGCTACATATTTATATTGTATTTATGTTTGATACTGGTCATAGCAGAAATCCTTTTGCAAGGTATAAGTTTAAATTTGTCTTTTGTAAGTAACATTTATTGAATTATAAGTCATTTTTCTTGTTTAAAGTGACAGTTCACCTAAAACTTGTTATTTACTCACGGTTTATTCACTAGTACCAAGTGGTTGCAAACCAATTTATAAGGTTATTTCTTCTGTCAAACACAAAGGTTTTTTTGAGAATGTTAGAAACCAGTAGCCAGTATATTTTCTTTTGTATTAAACTGAAAAAAAAATATTTTAACATGTTTGAAACAGGTAAAGGTTAAGTAAATAATTAGAGCATTAAAATGTTTGTGTGAACTATCCCTTTAAAAGCTTAGTAGTCTCTAGAATGTTGTAAAGTAGTGCAGTACATTTTTCTTAACGTTGAACTTTAAGAATTTTTCTGGTATCAGTACGGCAGAAATGAACAAGTTGCAGAGTATATTTTAAGACACACGAGGCTTGTCTCCTAAATGCCATCAGCCCATGCTTGGCATTTGTCTTTCCTACTCCCTTTCTATCTCCCAGGCAGATCATAACTGGTTACATATTGAACAGATCCATGGGTATTTACGAAAGATTAGCCCCCCAAAAGGACATGCTCCTTTTATCAAACAAATGCAAACTTGCAAAGGTATTATGAATGTACTTAAGCTCCCATTGTGTTACAGGAACTGGCCTTTTGAATAGAGCAATGAAGTCTACAATAACAATGTGATTCTCCCTCGCTCCCTCCTGTCCATTGCTTAGCTAAGCTGCCTGATTGACTTTCTGTTAAGCAACTTGGCTGGCCTTGGTGACACTCACTGGCTGACTAAAGATCAGGGCTGAAAACGTGGATTAAAAGTTGGATTGCATCTTAAGTCATTTATAATGAGTAAAGAGGTGCTAAGCATCACAATTTGCTGGAGTGTGGCCTCTTTGAACGAAGGCTAATTTCTTAAGAGCAAAGGATATTTTCAAAGAATAAAGGAGAGGGGATTCGCATTCAACTGCAGGATTAGTAAGGATCGTTATCTTTTTTCCTCTGGAAAGGTAGAGAGGGGATTTTGAGTTTTATGAGCAATGGGTTAGGTAAGCACTGCGAACGGATAAAGATTTATATTCAAGGGTGTATGCAAATCATTTTTTTTTTCTGCCGAAAAGATTTCTCAATGGTATAAGCTGATGTTTATGATCTTATTATGAAGTGTTGCATTTAAAAGCAAGATAAGGAGTATAAAGCTTTTTGGCTTTAAAAATCATCCATCAACAATAATATGTCTGTTTTGAAAAGTGTGCTTTCTGTGGAGTCTGTGTGAATTTTTGATATTTTATTTGTGCTGTTTTCCATCCTACTCCAGGCTCCTCCTGATTTTCAGCAGCATCTCCAAGGGAATTTTGGCCCACCTCTGCGGCCTCTGCCCTCTCAGGAGCCATGGAGAGGACCACCGCTACCACCACATCATCAGGATCAAGACCACTTCTTCCCTGGTGGTAAGGTCAAATTATTTTAGAAAGCTGAAGAATGCCAACCTAAATGTGATGTCATACTGGATGCTGCATTATCCTAAATACCAATTCCTCGTTTGCTCAGCAACCTAAATAAAAAAAAAATGTGTTCATCTTACCGCTTTTTTTTTTCTTTTCCAGAACCCAGATTTTCAGGCCAGCACATGTTTGATCAGCCAGGTCCTGCTCCCCTCTTGAATAACAGTGTTCTTCCATTGTCAGGGCAAGGCCCTCCGAATTTCCCTCCGCAGGGGGGACTTGGAGGTCCTGCATTTGGTCCTTTGGGGCTCGGACAGAACCAAGGGCCTCAGAGTTTGGCCCTACAGCATGCAGGGCCTCCTGGTCCCCGTGGATTTGTGGGTCACAGACAGCCATTCTCACCCCCACAGCAGGGACCCCCCTTTAGCCCCCAGCACATGCCGTTTGGTATGCAGGTACGACAGAGAGTAAGTTGACATAACAAAAAAGTTGCATGTTAATCTACAGCATGGAGTGAAACGTGTTATTATACTTGCATTGTGTATTTCTGTATTTTATGAGGTCATAAACTTACAGTCTTAATTTAGCTCAGGAAATATGTCGGTGTTACATTAAGGTTTGGGCTATGCATGTGTCTTTTACTGGCAGCAATTTAATGTATCCTTGCTTAATAAAAGGTAACTTTCTATATAAAAAAACATGCTGACCCCAACCTTTAAATGGTAGGGTTGATGGCACAGAAAGTGTAAACAGATGTTGGTTTTAGAAGCAGACGTGTCAGCTGTGCAAGGATAACCTGCCCTTTTAAATGCAAGCAGCAGACAAGACTGCCCTCTTGTGTTAGCAGTATTTGTCAGTTCATGGTTATTTGAGGTCACTGGGTTAGTTGTTACACATCATACGCCTGTCTCTCTTTCATAGACATTATTTCTCCTGAAACTGTTTATTTTCCTTGGCTTGATGTAAAAATGTATTTATGTTGTGAGTTCAGAATCAGATCAAATTTTAAAAGAAAGCCAAATTAACTGTTTAGAAAAATGGACTGCAATATTGTAGAGAGCTGACTTCAACTACTGTTGACTAGATTGTTTTTCAGTGTAAATGTCCCTTTAAGAGAAAGGTTTATAAAGTTGATCTAAGTCATTTGTACACTTGACATGTAAATTATATTATTTTATTCTCATTTGATTGTGCGTCTAGTTCATTTTTTTTATGTTAAATTTTTAGAGTCTACTGCAGCAGCCCCTGCATCATGATTCGCAACTGTCCCATCAGCCCTTGCACCTGCAGCAGCACCAGCAACACAGACAGGACTTACCCCCCCAGGCCTTACTTCACTCCCAGCCTCCACCCCAACATCAAACTCACCACCAACACCACCCAAGGGACCAACACCTCTCCCAGTCTCATTTCCGCCAATTGATTCCGAGTGGCCATAGACAGATGCAGTCCCGGCCACAGGGCAACCAGCAGCGTAACAACCATGCCAGACCCAGAATGGTAAGCACTTCAAATGTGTATTTGATGCTGGTTATTAAGTTCTTTTCCATTCATGCAAAGCAGTTCACTACATTAAAGCAAAACTGCCGTCAATTAATTAATTTTCAGTCTTGGCAATACTATGAACATCAACCCATTTTTCTGATCTTCTCCTGCTTTTCTTCAGACGCCTCCTTCTCCACTGCAGCAGATTCCTCCTCAGCGCAACAGCAACCTTCGGGAACTGCCCATCGCTACTAGTAACAATAATACCTGCCCATCAGTGCCTAGTGGGCAAACAAAACCAGTTACCAAGGCAACGCAGAATGTTAGGCAAGGGCCTGTTGCTCGTTCTGGACCAGCAGGAAAGGTTGGACCTGTGCCACAAGGGCAGGGCTCAGCCAGAGCACCGCTGCAGCCCAGAGCGCCCGATATAAAGAAAGCACATCCAGCTGCACAGTCAAGCACCACTCCACAGGTAATACTACATAACACCACTGTGAACATGCCTCACGTGTGGGAGCTGCTGGATGTGTCTGAAGTGCTTTACATAACTGCAGTTGTGTACCACAAGCACTGTTTTTAACGATTATTTTGATTTGAAGTTCATATGTTTGTTTGTTTTTTGTATCGTGATTGTCTTTTTTGTCTTTGAATCTGATTGGCCGAAAGCCATGCAGTATTCTATGAGTATCAGCAATGATCCAGCCTTTTCACCTGTGTGCATCACAAAGCGAGTGCTATGCAGACGCACTGTAGTTTGACACATACTGCGGCTGTTGTACCACATAATGTATTTTTGAGTCTTTTTAGGCAAGAATGTAGTAGTTTAGATTTCAACTGATCTCAAGTCAAGTCAACATTTATTTCTATAGTGCTTTTAAGAAACAACAAATGTATCAAAGTGCTGTACAAGCATACCCCTTTTAAAACAAAAAGAGAAAACAAAATTCAAACATAAGACTGTCATATGATGGTAAAAACCAAAGTGTAGAAATAAGATTTAGGACTAGATTTAAAAACAGAAAGGTTTTTGGCCTGCCTAATATGGAAAGGCAAATTATTCCACATTTTTGGGGCTTTCCAAATTTAGCATTTGGATTTCAGCCAAACGCAACTGCTCAGCAGATCTATGTGCCCATTATGGCTGTTGAACTTAGCATTGATATTGTTGTTTGCTCAATGTTATTGTTCAATAAATTGCAGTGGTATTTAAAGGTGCAGTAGGTGATTGTCTTCAGAAACATTTTTTGTTGTATTGGTTGAAAGTCTCAGCACATTCCACTAGTAATGATTAAAGTAAATGATCTAAATGTATTTATATGTATTTTTATATTCTGGGTAAGGCATAAGATAAAAACATGTACATCCAATTGAATATTGTCGGGTCGATAATTCCATAACTCTGATAAGTAGCCCAAACTGCCTGTCAGCAAATGCATAATTGAACAACTGAGCACCCGTTCACGCAGATCCGCCGATGCGCGTTCACGCGGCTTTAGGACAAAGCGTGTGAGAGAGTGAGACTGATGAGAGAGTGATGGCAAGTTTTGATGCTAACTACATAACTGAAAACGTGCTAGATATAATACAGTTTTTCATTGGGAATTGTTAGTAATATAAAGTTTTCTAACTGGCGAATGACATGATCTAGTGGGTCTCTGTTATCTTTAATGTGCGAGTTCAGGAGACGTGGTTTGGACGATAGTGGAGGGATTGTATTTGAAAGATATTATGCTAACCGGTTAGCATTTAGGCAGATCACCTACTGCACCTTTAATAAAAATACTTGACACTGAAAAAACTCTGCATATTTGGCAGTTCACATTATGTTGTTCCACTATAATGTGGTGACTGTATTTTCATCAATCTGAAAGGCTTTGAGAAATGTGGAATTTCCCAAGAGAGACATTGCTTTCCTCAGTGGACATTTCAATGCCATTTTTTGGCTTTTATCTGGAGTTTCCAGATGTTGTAGTCAGAATAATACAGACAGATGATGTCTCTGTTAATTTATTCATTTTGTTTTATGTAATACTCAACATTAAATATGTAATTAAGTTATTTAAATACTTGTTCTAAAGTGAAGTATTTTTTAACTGGAAATGACTTTTGCCCAGCTGTTACAGTCATTTTATGTGAATCCATAGCAGAAGAAAATAGTTCCTCACACAGACACAGTGCTACAAAAATATACCTGTTTAGTCAATGATTTTTCTTGGGTTGTAAAGAATTTTACCAATAGTTTTTCTTTACCAATAGGTTTAGTCAGGTCAATTTGCGACGCAACCACAGAAAGGCGATCATCAAAATATGTCTTTTCCACAATCCGATAAACATTGTTTAAACACATTCAGTCTGTAGTTATGAGTAACAACTTACCTGATTAAAGATTTTCCTGATGATTTTCCATTATTTGACTAATGAAATGTTTATTAATAAACTATTTAAATCATGCAGTTAATTGCCTACATGTCCTACAAGTGCTGAAGCACACGCATAAAGCTTGTCACAGCACAACGGCTGTGTAAGTAATGGTTGTGAATGTGTAAAGGAGGATGCATTAACATTTAATAGCCTATTGATAAACTACTGCTTCCAATTTTTTTTTTGACTTATAGGCACATGTCCACTGAAATATTTTTATGCAGCTCATAGCCAGTGCTCTTCCAAACATGCACTTGTGAGTGCTTCTGCAGTGCTGCATTTAACATTGAAAAACAGCACATATTGCTTCAAGTGAAACAGACGCTTAGCGCAGAAAGCATGCCCTGTTTGCTTTCATAATTTTACAAAACTGTAGTGTTTTTTGTAGAGTAAGAGCAAGTTATTGTACAGGTCGCCCCTTTCTATAATGCATTGAACATATGACACACATTTCTTAGATTAACAATAGGTTGAATGGGCATGTAAAGCTGCTGTTTTGAGGTCAATGACTGGTGAGCATTTACATGTCATGCCCCATGTACTGTTACCACAGAGACCAGCCATTAGCAATCTGACCACCTTGATTCACTTTAGCATATCCTGTGTATAAAATAAATTCTGTGATTGTGGGTTGACCAAGCCTCTTCTCTTTGACAAGTTTATTCTACTATTGGGGCAGGCCTAGGTAACCGTGATCCCAAAAAAACAAACCAAATGTTACAATTGTATATGTAGATAAGGCAATTATAGCTAGACTTTGTCTAGAATGTGTAAGTAACCACAAGCAACTTTGGTCTCGTGCATATGCATCAGTAGACTGAAATGTTTTTGCATAAAGCCAAAAGATGTCTTCATTTATTCATCCAGAATTTATTTTCATCCTTGTTTAGAATCCAGATGAAGATGAGGAGACACGGCAATACAGACTGAAGATCGAAGAACAGAAGCGCATGCGAGAAGAGGTCCTTCGACGCAAAGAGCTGCGCAGGCAGCAGCAGGCTGGTGAACGCAAAAAGGAACTGTTGGAACGAATTGGCGGCCAACTTCCAAACCAGACCCAACCAACACAGAACACCACACAGCCCCCCGCAGCCCAACCTCCTCAGCCGGTCCCTTCCCTGATCTCTAACGGAACCCTCCAGAACCCTTCGCCCCTATTTAATTCTCCTCGTCCCAATGTTAAGACACGTCTGTTGAACACTAAACCTCAGGCACCTGCTTCAGGCTGGTGTGGGCCACAGAAGCCACAGAGTGCTGGTCCTAGCGGCAATCTGCAGGGCCAGTGTCAACCACTGCAGAAGAGGACCATCGCCCCACAAAACACTCAAAGACCGGCTGTTCAGGGTGTCGGTGCTCAGACCAACCCAATAGAGGGGCATGGCCTGGGTCAGCCTCAGCCCGGTGGAAAAAGAACAGTGATGCAAAGAACCAACAGTTTTGAATCACCACAAGTTCCACAGAAAGTGCGTGTAGTTAAGCTTCTGGGAGAGGTGAGTGAATTTGTTACCTATTTAAAATGTAGATGTGATCTTTAAAGTTCATGTGCCACAGAAATTTTTGATTCTCTTTCTTTTTGTCTTTGGCCTTTGGTGGTTTTCTTGAAGTAGTTGTCACCTTGATAGAATTAATAAAAGAGCTTGCCTCAAAGACAAGGAGGATTTCCAATTACTGTAAAAGTCATGAAGTCTACTTTTTCGACCAGTAAAGTTTTTAGAGCTAAAAACATTTTAACGTATGTAGCAAATTTCTCTTTTTGAAAGAATCGATAGCGATGGTAGTCTTCATACTGTGATTTAATTGACAGAACACTTTTACCTTTTAAGGCCATAAATGGCACCATCCTGCTGTCATTAAAGTGAGATGCTTGGCATTTGCGTCTTTACTCTGAGTGACAGCAGATCCAGACATTGTAAAGGTTTGTATCTTCTTCAAGTCAAGCAGCATTTTTACAAAGACCAAATGGAGGTTTATATGGAGGTTATATGGACCAAATGGAGGTTTCGCCAATCATTTTACATTTAAGTCTACAGTTTGAGGTTGTTCTGACAGGGCGTTTTATGCATCTCAACCAAGAAAAGGAGGACCCAAGAATTGATTTATGGCCTCTAAGAGATGATTTGTTCATTGAATGAGGAGAAAACATCCTTTTCCAGTCTCCTGCCTGAAGCAAAGCTAAATATCTCCTTTGACTGCCAGATCTCTGTGAATGAAGATAACTGTGTGTCAACTTAGTTAATAGAAAGCTACACGCAGCTATCTGAAGTGCCGTGGCTCTGACTGACAAAGAGGAAGAAGGGGGAGGGTCTGTCAGACCGAAAGAAGCTGATCCTCTAGGTGCTTCTCTTCTCCTGCTGTCAACCTCAGCCGCCTGACAATGTTATCTCTCTTTCTAGTTCTCCCTTCCAACTTGTGCTCGCTCCGTGTTGCTCTCTTCATCTATCTCGTCTCGCCTCTCGCTTTATCCATCCATCAGCTCATCATTGAAGTGTGTTAGAATAGGTGTCAGTCCGGGGACATCTGCAATTAATCTTTCTCGTCTATGTTGATATCGGTGTAATAATACCTGTGAGAGTCCGGGAGAAAGAGAAATGCCGGTTTGGGGGGATTTGTATTTTTCCCAGCTTAGCCGCACTGATAAGGGCAAATTAAATTTTCATCAGCAAGAATACAAAAGCCTGCACCGTACAAAAGCAGCATGGGGGATGGAGGTGACGGGTTGGGTGGGGGAGGGGGAGGGACTTGTCAAATGTCGTCACCCCGCCCCGGTGTATTGCTGCGGAGCATCTGATGTAATCTGAAGGTGTGGATTTTGTATCGAGTTGGATTAATCCATTAACCCCCTCAGATGGAGACAGACAGAATAGAGATAATGCACATGGTTTAGAAAAAGACAGATGAGGGGAAAAGGATGAGCTTAGCTGCTTTGGCAATTATGTCTTTGTTGTAGACTGAAGGAATGTTTATAGGGAGTGTGTTGAATATATTCAGGTTTGTTGTCGAATGAGGAATACATGCTGAGGTTTCTTTCTCTTTGTGGTAGACGGTATAAGTCGGTTATTGTTTATGTTTGCTTTTTATATTTTAACAAAGATAAGAATAACAGTACAACAAAAATAATATACAAGACATTCAAGTAAGAAATCATTTGAATATGATTTTAGTCAATGTTAATAAATGATTCCCTTCATTCTTTGGTTGTTTGATTAACATCAATGACAGACTGGAGCAGATATATTATATTAAGACATAAAATGAATGGATATGATTTAATGATCATAACATTTTCCCCCAAACTTCTTACATTTACTCAAGACATAACAGACTATAATTACATAATTCTGTTTATATCTTTGTGTATTTGACCAAAGGAACAGATTTTTGGATCATGTGCTGACCAATGATGAGATTTTTGTGTGTTTCAGAGATTTTTCTTTTCTTTTCCAGGGTTATTGTCATGTTCATGAAACCTTTGATATTCAACATAGTAGATTGTCATTGATCACTGATGTCATGAGATACAGAATTTGACCGGTTAACCTTAAGCAGGGTTATTCTCACAAATGATGTTCACATGACATATTTAAGAAGGGAATAGTCATTCATTAAATATAAAAAAGACACTGAGATGTTGTGTTACAAGAACAAATTGTGGTGATTGGAACCTTAAACAATGTTAAGAGCTCTTTTTGTGAGGTTCAGTTCCTATGAACAGCTTAAATCTGGCTATTTCAACATGGCCTTCAACAAAGCCTTCAACATCTGAAGACTGCCAGGAGCCTTCAGATAACACAGACACTTTGAAAGATGAGGAAATAGTATTACTGAGAGTGTGGAGCAAGAGCCAGAGGCAGTGTGTAAAGTCCCCAGTCCATGACATTTATACTTAGAGATGTGGTCACCAGTTTTCTGGAAGATGTTTGTATTTAGCTATATTCTATCCTCTAAAAAGCATCCTGGAATCAGATCACATCACCTCTTGGAGCAGTGTTGTTTGTTGTTATTTTGTAGGGCTGCCGAATATATTAAAAAAAGTGTTGTTATGGTGATAATAGCATATGCAACATTTATTTCACAGAGAAGTTGTTTTTCCTAATTTGACCAATCAAATGGGGCCTTCTTATTCACATTTGTTCTCCTTTGAGTCTGTCTTTTTACCTACCTCCTCAGTAGGGGCTGTTATACTATTGGCTAGACCAGGCCCAAATATGCCTCAGAATAAATTAATAAAAACCAATGGGAGGAGTAGAGACAAATAAGGAAAATGACAGCAGCAAATAAGAAGCAGAATATCTGCAGAGGTTTTCAGTCTTTCAGTGTTTAAAGTCTATTTTTTGGCACCATGACAGTTTTTTTTTTGTTTGACTGAATTAAATTATATCAGAAAATTGCTCTCTCTTTATGTTAAGGGGTCTTAAGTAGAATGTACTTATTGTGTTCATATAGTATTGCACAACACTTCTGGTGCTCTTGAAGTAGGATATGGGTAAGGTTAGGGACAGGTCTGGGGTTTGGGTAGGTTTTTTTTTAAGGTAAGGTGCGGGTAACAGTGTAATTATAAATGTAAATGCAGAAATTAATTACAGATTTAATTTCAAGCATATCATTTTAAAAATATTAGTACAAGGTAAAAACATGTATGCACTTAAATAAGTTGTACTAAATGATTAATTTAAATATAAGTACATGGTAATTAAGGCCACTTAATGTAAAGTGGGATCAAAAAACCAGTTTTTCCTGTTTATTATAGTATGATCATTACATAAATAAAAAAATGCTAATAAAATAAGGACAATTCTTTAGGAAAATGTAATAGAATCACATATTTTGGCAATTTCGTCCATTTCAGATGGTCTGTGATATTTGTTAATCTGGGAATTTCTTTGTGTGGTTTATAAGATGTGTCTGCTCTGTGTTCAGCAGGCAGATTCCAGTCCCAGCACAGCTCCCTCACAGCAACAGCAACCACCAATTGGTCGGCCTGTCCCCCAACAGAGGCTTGGTCCCATCAGAAAAGTTACCATGGCAACTGGTGGTGTACAAAATCAACAACAGGCTGGCCGTGGCGTGACAAACCAAACGAACCGGGTATGACATATGAATCTGGATTACTCTCACAAGCCCTTAATTAGACAGGTGCCCAATGCCATTTTGAAGAGATGACACTAAGCTCTGGTACTAATGGTGCTTTCAGGTTATGTCCAAATCAGTATATTAAAGTCTTGGACTTCTAAATTTAAGCATCATTGCTAAAACTGGTTATGACTGATCATAAGTTATAATTATTAATTTATGGTAGCCATTTTCTACTGTTGTGGAAAAGGACAAGACTTGGCAGAAAACTATTAAACATGTTCAAATTCCCATTGCCCTGTGCAGGGTTCCAGAGAAACCTTGAAGAGCACTGGCATCAGTGTCACTAAGTTTTTTAGACTGTGACACTAGCACCTGATTTGATAGCCCAGTCCCACATGTTTTATTTTGGTAAATGTACGTTTAACAGTAACTTGAGTTGGGATGCAAATGACGTTTTTCTCTAGGAAAAATAGTACCATCTGTAAAAATTGCAATACCATGATATTCACAGGTATAGCACCTCACCAAAACATCTAATCTTACTTAACAAAAATACTAATTTAATACATTAATATTTACACTTAATACAGTAATAATATGAAAAAATTCTGCCACAATACCATAGTGACCATCAGTGTTTCTGTAGTAGAACCTTGATAAATGTTGGTAATTTGTTGGATTTAAACACCTTCTATCTATATTTCTGTGTTAAAATGTTATTCCTATTTTCCTGTTTTAAAAAAATGTCTTACTCTCTGTAGACTTTTGAATAGTCGTTTACACAAAACATCTTTTATGTTTACATGCTCTTCATTTTGTTGAATTTGCACTGAAAACTTTCCTGCCATTGTCAGGAAGTGAAAAAAGTGAGGCATGAAATTGCCCAGTTTGTCAATATTATTGACCAGAAATCACTTAAACACACATATCGTTATCATATTTTGTTTATTTTTTATCTGAACCATTGCTTATTTTTCATAAACTTGTGTAGTGCTGTCCAGAATGTACAATACACTTGTGCCGTTTGTAAAAGTTATCATTGGCTTTTTGTGGCTGTCATGAAGAGCTGCTGTAAGTGGCTCTCTCCTCGGCGCTTCAGCACTAGTAAAGACGGCAGGTTTGGTTTCTGCTATGGCTCAGCTGTGTCACTGCTTCTCCCAGGGGACTGGTAGCTGTTTTGGAAGAGAGCGGGAGCAGTAATGATATGGAACAGAGTGCCAGGTGCGATGATATTGACAGGCTGAAGCAGGAGAGACGAAGATCCCTTGGCCTTTCCCGCGCGCTTCCGTCTCTGTACAGTCGTCCGTTCTCAGGGGACAAATACAGTGCTAACGTGTGTCAGTCAGTCACAGCAGAGCGCCTTCCTGCACATCTGCCTGAGCGCTCATGTTGAGTCAGATATTCCAAACACTCACTGCTGTTTACTGATATAACCGTGGCCTTGTAAATCACTCACTGACAACGGACCCAGGGTTTCGCTCGGAGCAAAAGTGAATTGTATGTTCAGTAAGTGGTGAGGGAGCAACTGGCTTATAGCACTGGGAATCTTTCAGCGTGGATGGCTGCTACATTTAGTTGGGTCAAGAGCCAACCTAGGCCATTTGATGCCGCACGTCTGTTTGTAAAGATGGATGACATGCCTTTGCATTGAACTGGAATGTTTTATTATTTTTTTAACATTTATTATACACCAGCAGCACAAAATATCTGCACATATTAAGTGGTTTAATAAGTAAATGTTTTATATTCACTACTATGGAAAAAATGGCATCAATTACTCATCCCTGTGACCCGTGTTCACCTTCGAAACACAAATTTAGATTTTTTTTCAAAGCAATTTAAAACTATGAAGCTTTAACATTTACATAGAGATTACATAAATAATGGGCTACAAGGTGGCTCAGTGGTTAGCACTGTCGCCTCACAGCAAGAAGGTCGCTAGTTCGAGTCCTGTCTGCGTCAGTTAGCATTTCTGTGTGGAGTGTGCATGTTCTCCCCATGTTTGCGTATGTTTCCTCCGAGTGTTCTGGTTTCCCCCATAGTTCAAAAACATGGCGACCCCTGATGTAAATTAGGGACTAGGCTGAAGGAACATTAATGAATAAATTACATGAATAATAATAATAATTTGTATGAATTACAGGAGTTACGAATTCAGAGGCTGAGAAATTACTGGAACCCAGAGAAGAGTGTTGCATAAGCTAAAGTGAAAACCAATGTTCATTCAAACAAATAGATGTAAACTACACATTCGAGCTAATTGATCAAATCGATTGCCCAGCCCTAGATAAACACATTTTAAATTTTATTCACAAATAAACATTGATCAATGAACGGTGTTTACAGCATCAGAGTATTAAGTGCATATAATTTCTGATTTTTAATAAATTGATAACAATAAAACCAAATACAATGATTTCTGAATGTTAACACTAAAACAGTCAGACTAAACTGGAGCTTTGTCATCACAGGAACAAATTCTAATTCTAAACGTTTTTGGTGTAGCATCTAAATCGGTTTTACAAGGTGAAACTTGAATGCCTTTAAAAAAAAAAAAAGTCTTTATTGCCTTACAAAATGAAAAGCTTTTCTTATACTGAAGCAATGTCTGCTTGACTGTAATGTTGCCGTTATCTGTCTTTGGTTTGTGCCCAGCATAGAGCTTTGCTTTCAAGGCCAAAGAGCTCAGCTTCAGTCTCAACAGACCACAACATTTTCATTCAGCAGGTTTTGTCACATGGCCTCTAGCAAACTCCAGGCGTGACTTAATGATGGCCTCTTTCTGAAGTCTCTTCCCTCTAGTCGCTTCAGAGGCTTAATCAGTAAAGTGCTGAAGAGATTGCAGGACTGCCTCTCCTATCTCAGACAAAAAGCACTTCACCTTGATGTTGTAGCTGGCTTATTGGCCACATTTATGCATGTTTTTTTTTATTTTTTTTAACCCACATTACAAATAATGGTGAACACAAAACTGTGAAGTAAAGTTTTTTTTCTTTCTAATATTTTAGCTGGCAATTAAATAAAGAATACTGCAGAAAATAAATCCACATACTTTACCTTATTGAAACCATTTATAAATAAAATGGTCGAACTGTAGAGGTTTAACGGCGCCTCTGAAAATATTAATATTAACACCATTATGTTTATGAATTATACAGTGTTATGTTTGTTTTTAGGAGCAGTTACTGAGTTGTGTTTTTTCTGCTGAACTGCTATAGAGATGTAGAATAAAAATAGCTAAAGGATATAATAATGAATTAAACAACAAAGATTCTGCAATTTCATAATCATCCCTTGTTCCAGCATTACATTAAAGCATTTGTCTGCTCTATGATGTGTCCTCTTAATGAATAGTTCTCTCCATCTTTATCGATGTCCACAGTTGGTAGTTCGAGGAAGAGGACGTGGCCGTGGAACGAACCGTTTACTGACACAGCAGAACCCAAAACAGAACCCAAAAACTCAAGATCATCAGCCCAGCACTGTCTGCATTGAGGGTTTATCAACCACCACAACCAATAAACAGCTCATGAACCTGCTCAACTCCATTGGCCCTGTTGAGGTTAGGAACCTTGAGCTTTGTTTTTCACTCATCAAAAATACTTTTATATTTTTGTTTCTTTAAAGATCAAGGATTTGATTTCAAAGGTTAATGCCCTAATGTATTTGATATGACATGTAAACACATGTTTGGGTTGAAAACCAAAACTGGACATTGCATACAGTGATGTACAGTCGTGGCCAAAAATTTTGAGAATGACACAAATATTAGTTTTCACTGAGTTTGCTGCTAATCTGTTTTTAGATCTTTGTTTCAGTTGTTTTTGTGATGTATAAAGTGCTTGTAATTATATTTCAGTACGTTTCAAAGGCTTTTATCGACAATTAGATGACATTTATGCAAAGAGTCAGTATTTGCAGTGTCGGCCCTTCTTTTTTAGGACCTCTGCAATTCGACTGGGCATGCTCTCAATCAACTTCTGCTTAAAGCTCGTTCTAGCATGGGCTTTCAGATGGGGCAGCATTTACTGCAAAAAGTCTTAGTTTACTAACAAACTATGCAAAATGATGTTAGAAAACAATTTAATCACATTGAGATAATCGTTCTGTGAAAATGATATTGATGAAATGATTTACGGCTGCATAAGAAAATGCAACATAATAACGAGCTTTACATTTTTACTTCGAACTCGTTTCATAACTTCAGTCGAATGTTTGAAATAAATCCTTCTGTGAGATCATTTCATAGTTTTGAGATTATTAGTCATGCTGAATCGATGAATGCGGTTAAATACTTTATTTACAATGCAATGCTATGGACTTTCCTGGATTGCTGCTTTGTGGGTGTTTGGAGTTTCTGCACGAGTGCGCCCACTGGCCTATGGAGGATATTTCACAGAATAAATACTGTGCTTCCCTGACAAGATGTGCAAGACAATCACAGCTTGCACAAATGTCTTTGTGATTTTATTTTAATCACCCAGTCCTATTAAGTAACTCTTTTTTTTTTCTCCAAATAATATATATATATATTTTTTTTTACAATTTATTACTATTAATTTATTTATTCTTAGTAAATACTTTTTAAAATAATATTAGTGATTTCTTTCTTAATTCTTTTAGCTTAATTCTATTATAGATTGATTCAATTGTAATAATAATACAATCTGCAGATTTTGTGATTTTGTTCTGCTGTTTTTAATGAAATAATATGCAGTCAGTTTTATGGATGGTAAAAACCATTCATAAAGGGTAAAGTTGTTCAAATCATTATTTGTTTCAGTTGTTCTCATCATTATTTGTTTCAAACCCTTACGCACAGGTGACATGGCCACTGTTACTGTCTTATAAATGCAAGCAGCACAGTATAAAGATTCCTTTGTTAATTGGCTTCTAATTAAGGCTTAAAATTAGACTTTCTTTTGAAACCAATGAAAAGGAGCAGGGAACTATGTTGTTGTTTGATGGTCAAAAGATCAATTCTGATTTGATGCTTGAGAGATGTAAATGGAACTTTAAACACTGACTTTATTTAGCATTTTTGTAAACTCTACGTTCATATTGAACTGTAAACACTGATAATGCTCCTCTATAGTGGAAGATTGGATTGGCAGCAGCACCACCTGCTGGTTAAACAGCATAAAACATCGTTATGTATGAATATATTTAAAGCTTTAGAATTTCTTTATCTAATGTGTAATATTTTTGGTGTATTCTGTGTACACTTTGTGTATATTTCGATATGCTAGATGAAAACATTGAGTTTTTATCAACAGATTTTTTTATCTTTCAACAAGGAAAGTGGAACATTGTGAAGAGAGCATTACAAATGTAGCAGCAAATAGCTTGTTAAAAAGCATTTTGTTGTTCAAATCCTAAGTCTGCATGTTTTTAAATGTTAGTTTTTTCTGGGTTCTTTTCATTTATACCATTTTCTGTCTGAATACTACATTGATAATGGCTGGAAGGAGTGCATTACCACTAATTCAGCAAAGTTGTAAATGAATGTGCCGACTTCAATGCGCAATTTCAAACATACGGGCAGTCACCCACATAGAAATATTGAGTGTCAATATATTTGGACAACTAATGCATTTGGCAAATGCAAGAGTTATTTCAACAAACTAACTTTGTTTCAAGTTTTTGGACACTTTTTCAAAAGCATACAAATGTTAAACCTTATAAAAATGTCAGGTGGTTTAATAATTTTTCACATTACCTTGACTTTGGAAACGTTTTATTTCTCTAGACATTGACCCCAGAATAAACTGTTTACAGGGTGGTCTTTTAAAAATAGTACAATGGCGCCATCTGGCTGTGTGCATTTGTGCTGCATTCCTGTATGATTTTTACCAAGTTCTTGTTGTCTATCACTCACTTCTACAGAGCAAAAAACATAGGTCATCAGTGTAGATGAACGTTTAGAAAACAAAATCTAAAGCTAAACGTCATTTGTGTTTTTCTTCTGTAGATGTTCAATATGTTGCCTGAGCAGCGGAAGGCCATTGCCAAGTTTACGAACCCAGAGCATGCAGTGAGTTTTCAGCACAGCTTCCACAGGTAAGCGTTTAAATTCCTCAAACTGCACAAATATCGATGGAGCTGTTGACATTTCTAGGATGATTTTTACCATAAATTTGTAAGTTCACAGCACGTATATTCAATTGAAATCTCTTTTGTGATTATAAATAGAAACGGATTCATTCATTCAATCATATAAAATTTTCAGCAGATCGTGGTAGTATCCCTAAAAATGAAGGTCTAAGGGTATGTTCACACTTGTCAGATTTGATTAAATCAAACCCTGGTGATGTTGCTTTGTTAGTGCAGTTCAATTAAATGACGCAATCCAAACCTGATGTGCACCAAACAAACGTATTAAGACCGCTGAAAAGTTTGGTAATTTTTCACTTACTAACAAACTCTAGGGCGATTAGAGCAGGCCAAAGACCTCAAAATGAATCAAAAACAAGACATAATGTCACAAGATGCAACCCCAAAAAAGGAGTTCTCAAGCACACCTGGCTTTTCTCATCCTAATTGCGGTGCTGTCCAGTAAAGTTTAATACAGGCATTAGTAACGTGTTTACTTGTAACAAATATTTGTGTGTTGCTATTTTGACTCCTTTATACATTTTAAACCTTTTTACGAGTTCTTAACTGATACTACTACCATGAGATGAACAGACACATCCAGTACCTTGTTTAATAAAGCATACGACACTGTTTTGTATGTTCAGTAAGTTCTGGCACAAAATGTATGCCATTAATCTTGCGTAACAGTGTGAACACTGAAACAGATTTTAACCCATTTAATCCTACCCTGCCTTTTTTCTTATATCTGGAAGCTCTAAAAGTGTTGTTGTCAGCTTTTGAAATGAAATTCAACCTTAAAAAAATTGATTTGTTTAATTACAATGATTCAACCTCATATGACTAGATCAGTTCACATACTTCCTCCTTGCACATCTAAAATAAATAAGAGCTTGAAATTTGTTAATCTCAATTGTAACCGATAGTATTACAATTGATATTTGCAACATATAAGGTGATGTGGCCAAGTTTGGTGTCCCATACTCAGAATCTATACTCTGTGTTTAACCCATCCAAGTTCACACACGCACGCACGCGCACACACACACACACACACACACACACCAATGCAATACTGACTATGCTGTTTCCCTCTTCTAACTAGTGTGATCAGGTATTCAACCTAGTTTAACCAACATAGTATCAAAGTAAGCTTGACTTTGTGTGTTGGGGTGGTCTAAGATTAAAACGTATATTCTCAAATTGCAAAAAAAAAAAAAGTTGGATTAAATAGGTTAATGTATCTTTTCTTTTTTTATCTGTATCAAACAAACCAAGAGAGCCAAAATGCAGGTGTGAACACAACAGAAATGATACAAAAACAAACAAAAAATGTATATATTATAATATACAGTTGAAGTCAGAATTATTAATCCCCCTGAACTATTAGCCCCCCTGTTTATTTTTTCCCCAATTTCTGTTTAACGGAGAGAACACATTTTTAAACGCAATAATTTTAATAACTCATTTCTAATAAATTATTTATTTTATCTTTGCCATAATGACAGTAAATAATATTTTACTAGATACAACACACTTCTATACAGTTTAAAGTGATATTTAAAGGATAAACTAGGTTAATTAGGTTAACTAGGCAGGATAGGGTAATTAGGCAAGTTATTGTATAACGATGGTTTGTTAAAGGTTGTTGTTGTGGCCAATAGTTTGCACAGGTGCTTGACAAATGAAATGTGCAGCATCAGCAAATCTTAGCTATCAAAAACAGGCTCTATGGTGACTCTATCGATGGTCATGTTTTGTTGGAGACAAAATTTGAAATGCACGTGTCTCATTTCCATCACATGTTTCCTTGATCAGGCACATGATAGATTTGTCTCACATCGATGTTTCCATTATTGATGGCTGAGGAGAAAGTCAAGAAGAACAGAGAAGTGAGCAAGAAGTGAACATGTCTTTTTCTGGATGAAAGACGCACAATCAAGAATCAAATGTTTCGAAAGCCACATGGAAAAGCACTGTCAACAAACTTGAGATCCATGCATGAATGAATCAAAGACAAAGAGCCCAACACTAGCTGTGTCCTGCTGGATATGGCACAGCATTACAACTCATGACTTTGGCATGAAGTCCCGCTTTCTGTATCTTCATGTGTATATACATATATACGGAAATCAGTAATCAGATTGAAACCAGCAAGCAGTTGAAAAAAAAGTTAAGAAACCAAGACATTTTGAAGCCACTTGATAATAGTTGCTCCCATCCTGTAGTTCTTCTTATAAATCATTAGACACGTTCTGTTATGAATTCTTGATTTCTTTTGGAGTTTTCCACAGTAATTGACTTGAGCAAAGGTAGTAAATGCGTGATTTGGTCTCTGCATGCTGCAGTTGTTGTTTTGGTCACCTGCAGAGGGCAGCAGAAGACTTCTGATTTGAAGTCTTTGTGTTGAGCTTGTAGACATCAGCTTGGAAAGCTTTGTAGAGATGTTGAAGTGCTGTTATGGACCTTCAAGAGCAAGTTTGGGTTGTGTTTTTGGAAACCACTGTAGATTGTCAGTGTCTCTTTTTTTTGTGCTTTTGTCCATGACTGTTCACTATTTTTAGTTTTGTCATGGTTGCTTTCACCATTGTAAATGTATTGAAGTTGAGTTCTGGTCTGCAGAGCTGGTTTGTAGTTCATAATGTGTGTCTAAGGACAGCTGAAAAACAATTTGACAATAAATGACTTTTTATACTTTGGTTTTAAGTTTGGTGTTGGAGTCGCTTGTTTAGATTCTTTTAATTGTTGTTTGAAATGGCTTCCAAGAAAGTATTAAAATCAGGCAGAAAGTTCCCTTTTCTTTTTTTAATAGGTTTGGTTTTCTTTTCTTGTAGCACACTTTGTGTAGAGAAGAAGACACCTTAATTACGGCCTGTGGGATTTTATTATAGATTTTGATGCTGCTGGATTTGTTGACATGGATTGACTTTTGATCAGCTTGAGTTAAATGGTAGACCTTTGGCTTGGAAATCGTTGGTCAGATGGGAATGCAGATGTTGAATTGTGGTCAGTTAAATATGGAGATTGGCTGTTAGGGACCTTTTCTTAAACCCTTTATCTTCATTTTCCATTTTGTTTTCCCTCAATAATTGTTACCCAAGGCTTAGATTGTCAAATGACAGATTTAGTTTTGAACACCGATATATGCACTAAAATCTCCAGTGAGTATAATGTAAAGTATAATATCTTCCCAAGTGATGTCATAGCTTTTAATCATGGGTTATCGCTGTTATGATGTCATCATCTTTATTATTTGTATTATTTTACTTCAAAGCATAGAGCTGTTGTACTGCTTGTAATTATAAAACATTTATGTTTCAGATACAACAGTATAGCGAAGTCTCTTATGTTTGAGCCATTTCAGTAAATGAAATATAAAATAAATATAGTTAACAAGGCACCCGGGTCTGTCGTTTCAAAGGGTTTGGGAGCAACTATTATCGGTGGTCATGTTCATGTATATAATGAAAAAACTCTGAAACTGTCGAGTCTGTTGTTTTCTCATCTCGAAATCTTCCCATGTTTGAAAACTAGTATGTGACAGGTGAATTTCATTTCTCAGTTATATATATATATATATAAATATCAATAGTACAAAGTATTCCTTGGTAATTTTACATCCGTTTTGTTATTTGAGAACTTCAAGATTATTATTATTTGAGGATATTTTAAAGATGAAAAATAAAAGATGGTCACATATATACCATGTAAATACGGGTATGTGAAGCCAACTGTCTATCACCATTAACTGTTGTCTGATGTTGATTTGTGTTTGAAGAGTCGGTCCTATTTAATCTGAACACAACATACACTCTTTTTTTTTTTCCTCTCTCTCTCTCTATTTTTCTCCATACACCTCAATGTTATTTTTCTATGTTGCCAAACTGAAGAAACTGAATTTGAGGTGAAAGATTGTGTTTTTGAGTCGGGTAGATTCAAGCACCTGAGGTGTTATTTTGTCCATCATGTCTTTCAAAGTTAACTTGCTTATCGCAACCCTACAGCATCCACTTGTTTTAAGATGCACTTGTAATTTGCTGATCTTCCCTCGTCTGTTATAGTGTTGTAGTTGGGCATGGTTGATCCCAGTTCCCTCTTTGTCTATATGTGTATGTTTGTGTTAATAGTTTACATTGCGAGTTTCCAGGAATTACAGAAATGCATTATAATGGGTAAGATTATGAATGTTAAGATCCACTCCAAACATTTATTTTTTCCTTTTGTTTTTGTTCACTTTTGAGTTCATGTTGTTTTTAGAAAGACAAAGAATTCATTTTTTGGTTTGAATGTATTCATACAAGAAGAGTGAATCCTGTGGATTTAAAAGGTTTAAAGCATAGCATAATTCTAAATCTTATAAGACCTATTTAAAATAAGCCTTATAACTGATTCATAAAAAACTGATTCATATTGAATCTCTTAGTAACTTCATTGTAAGTGTTAATTAACTTTGAGGGGAAGTGTCCCTTTGCAAAATGTAATCACACACGTGACATTTTTTATAGATTGACTTTTTGGTCTCTTTGTCAGAGATCTTTTTTACACTGTCTAGTCTAAAATAATGGCTAATGTGGTCTGTTATGTACTTAAGAGTAGGACTGAGGTTTACTTTATTTATCTATTTATTTAAATTTATTATTTCTGTCAAACACAAGTGGCTGTCACGCTCCATGTGTGTTTTCTTTTTCTTTTCTTTTTTATAACATGGATCCTACTGCTTAATGCCGTTTAATGTCGCAATTGGCCAGTTAATAAAAATATTAGGGCGGCCAATTGCTTTAATATTAGAGGGCTGATCGATTACTTGCACTTTTTTATTATGGTAATCAGCTCAGAATTTGTAACGCCTTTAAATTCTGCTGCTTTAATTGTATAATCGTTTAGCGTGGTTTTACTGTTTTAAGCGTCACACACTGTGCACTGTTTCCCATCAGTAGCAGTCAGATGATAATTTTTACCTTGAAATTAAACCATTTTTTTCTCTTTTTCAGGACAGATCTACCAGGAGAACAGAAAGGAGGGTTTTTCATTAAACAAATGCTCCTTTTTATATTCTAAAATTGCATTGGTTTTCTAATTTGTATTGTAGAAATGTTTTTTTATATATACGTTATATTAAAAGTTGGGTTTTAGTTGTTTTTTGGTTTTTTAATTTAATTTTAATTTATTTTTTTGTCTGTCAAGGTGGAGTTCAGTGTTAGCCCAATTGGGAGATAGATGAATCCGGACAGGATGGTGCCATAAATTTAGTCTGGTCTAGTGCACAATTAATTTTAGCTTGGCTAAGCTATCTGGTTGATGACTTATAAGGTATCTTGAACTGATTTGTTGTCTTGTAAGAGTTGTGTCTTTGTTATCAGGTTAGTGTAATGATTGACTGAATGGTGAAGTGTGGGTCAGATAGTGGAGTTCTCCAAAATGTGCAGTTTTTGAATGTCCTACTGTTCTGTTCGTTTAATGACAGAGGCCTTTTTGAAGCATGTATGGTGTTGTGTATGCTGCTTTGGTGCTAGTGTGAGAGAAAGAATAATGTTTATTATAGATAGTATGCTTTTAATCGGTGTTGTAATAAATTGTTATATTGAATTTTATAGTTTTTTGTTATATTGTTATATTGAATTTTATAGTAAGCTTTATTTGTTAAATACTTCAAACCCAAAGAGAAATTAATTAAATAATAATTCACCCAGAAATGAAAATTGTCATCTTTTACTCACCCTCTACTGTTGAACAAAAAATAAGATATTTTGAAGAATGTTTAGAACCAGAACCCACTGACTTTCATAGTAGCAAATACAGTAGATGTCAATGGTTTCCAACATTCTTCAGTATTTCTTAATTTTGACTGAAATAAAGGGCGAGTAACATGACTACATTTTCAGTTTGTGGTGAACCACACTGTAAAAATATATCTGTTAATTTAACTGTTTTAATTTTTTTGTGAATCACAAGTGGTTTTCGTTTATTTACGGTTGTGAATTGCATTATGGGATGTTGATTTCTGCTTTTATCGGCTTTTGATGTTGAAAATTCAACTCTAGTTTAACAACGTGACTTTTATTGACATTTCAGTAGTTTGAAATAATGTAATGTATAAAAAATAGTATAGAGAGAAATAAGTCACTAAAATAACAGAAAATGTACTGGCAGTTTATTACTAGGGTTTTGTACCGTAATATACAACATCAACCCAGATAATATATCTTTTAAACTATAAATATTTGAATAAAAGTCACTTTTTCAAACTTTTCAAGGTTAAAAGTTGTTGGAAGAAAGATCAAGATCCCATGATGCAATTTAAAAGCATAAATGAATAGGGAAAATAAAAAAATCAAGCATAAATCACAAAATATGGAAAATTGCTAATTTACGGATATTTTTTACAGTGTATCTCTTTAAACTGAATGAGGTCCAGTTCCCATCATGCTTTGTGTCAGACTGTTCAGGCATAATAAATGGTGCTGTTTTGTGTGTTTTTGCAAAAGATTATTATATAGAGGCGTATTGCTGTTTGTATTGGGGTTTATAAGGGGTTTGTTTAGAGTTGTGTTGGGGTTTATGAGGGGTTTGTGTTGTTGTATGGGGCAATTTAAGGGCTCAACTCTGTGCTGAAGCTGAGGTCATGGATGGGCAACAGCATTTTAGGATTTATATACTGCATGTTTTTAATTGTCTGGTAAATGTGTAGTGATGGTCACATTCATTTCTATCGACACATGCAACTGTGTTATTTGTAACTCAAAAGGTTGAGTTTGTGTGATATTCATTCATTCATTTTCCTTCGGCTTAGTCCTTTTATTCATCAGGGGTCGCCACAGTGGAATGAACCGCCAACTTATCCAGCATATGTTTTACACAGCGGATGTCTTTCCAGCTGCAACCCAATACTGGGAAACATCCTTACACACTCATTCACACACATACACTACGGCCAATTTAGTTAATTTTCTTCACCTATGCCGCATATCTTTGTACTGTGGGGGAAACCGGAGCACCCGAGGAAACCTAATCACAGAGCCACCATGTCGCCTTGTGTGATATTGATGGTTGTAATTTCATTCTAAAAATGCTTTATTTAGAGACAAACACACTGATGATGTTGATGATAATGTGTGATGTCTTTGCATTAAGCACTTTGCATTTTTTTGGCCTCTAAATAAAGTGTTTTGTTTTTTTGTTTGATTCCCAGTACTGGGTTGTGTTTAGAATAGCATCCACTGCGTAAAACATATGCTGGAATAGTTGGTGGTTCATTCCACTGTGGCTGACCCCCTGGACTAAGCCAAAGGAAAATGAATGAAAAAGTTCTTTGAGTCCTCGAGTTATTGTTTTGAGCTTATGCAGTTCAGTCACAGATTGTGTTGTACAATTCATCATTTAAATTTCTGCTGTTTTCTTAATCTTTGAGTTTATTATGTTTGTGGTCTGCCAACTTGATACACTCAAATAATAATTTTTGAAGTACAAGATTTGCAATGAAAGCTCATTTCTCCCACAGATTTTTTTAAATTGCTACATTGTGACTTGAAATACTGACTTTGTTTGCGATTTGATTTTATATCACAATTCTGACTTAAGAATTGCAATTTTATATTTTAAGTTAACATCTCCCTTTTTGTGTGAGAGAGTCAGAAGTTTTATCTTATGGCAGAAATGGGATTCCATATTATTCCATATCCTGATTTTGAAAACCACTGCATGGGATTGAATATCAAAAGCTGAAAGATGAAAAACCCTCCTTTTGATTCTAGTTTCAATTAATGTTATGTCTATCTACAGTAAAGCTGCTCCAGATGATGCTAACCTGTCTTCATTTCTCAACAGGTGCTCCTCAGTTTAAGCGCTTCCAGAAATCCTCCCTCTCTCTCTCTCTCTCTCTCTCTCTCTCTCTCTCTCTCTCTC
>CAIGQW010053631.1:4722788-4736254 GCA_903798125.1 Danio choprae
TCTCTCTCTCTCTCTCTCTCTCTCTCTCTCTCTCTCTCTCTCTCTTTACTTTTCTTCTGTTTTCATTCTCACTCTTTTTCACCCTTTCTGGATGGATGGATGGGAAGGCTGTTGTTGGTCTCACTGTGGTGTTGTGTGCACATAATCCTTCTGTATTAAAGCAGGGGGACGTTGCGTCTGGATTTCCTTTCTGTATTAGTCCAGGTCCGTGGAAGTGTTGCGTCTGTGGGACCGCACCCTATTGACTTCCAAAAGTTCACAAACTCGCACAAAGCCCCGAATGATCTGTACGCTCTTGCCAACTGTACACATGGGTTGTGTTGTTGGATGAAAAGAAAGCATTGCTTGGAAATCATTATTGTATATGGGAGGAAGTGATTTATGCTGTTTTGATCACCGTTTTTTTGTGCGTTAATGCAACGTTTTTTTGATGTGTCTGAAATGTGTACTCCAGACTGTCCTTCATGTTCAGTTCTGAAGAATATAAATGCTGTTTGTTTAGTAAGCTTTTTTCTGGAGCTTGTCAAGTGGAAACCGATTGTATGCCTTTGACTGTACTTGCACTTGAGTAATTGCTTGAAATAAATCCTTTTCCTGGGTTTTTATCTTCTGTTGTTGTTGTTGTTGTTGTTTTTGTTGAGTGATAAATTGATGCCTTTTGACACTCATCTCGCATCTTTCTGTGTACATTTACATAATGCCACTCGCAACTAAAAACTTTTCATACATTTTGGACATTCATTCATTCATTTATTCATTTTCCCTCGGCTTAATCCCTTTATTAATCTGGGGTCGCCACAGCAGAATGAACCGCCAACTTATCCAGCATATGTTTTACACAGCAGATGCCCTTCCAGCTGCAACCCAGTACTGGGAAACATCCATACACACTCATTCACACTCATACGCTACGGACAATTTAGTTTATTCAATTCACCTATGCCGCACGTCATTGAACTGTGGGGAAAACCATGAGCACCCGGAGGAAACCCACGCCAACACAGGGAGAACATGCAAACTCCACACAGAAATGCCAACTGACCCAGCTGGGGACTTGAACTAGCGACCTTCTTTTTTGTGAGGCGACAGTGCTAACCACTGAGCCACCGTGTCACCATTTTGGACATTTAGGGCCTAAAATGTTTTGAAGATGGGTTAACTAATGGTAATACCATTATTGTTTTCATGTAAACTACAAATGGATCATTTTGTGTAATTCATGCATATGCATAGTGTTTAGTCTGGGTATGTGCAAGTACTTCACAACCAAAACAAAAATGTCAGATTACAGGACCAAATCTAGTGTTTCTTAACAAAGTGACATCTCCAACCACAGCCCTAGAATGCAAAATGCAGCATTTTCAGTTGTTTTCATAGATTCAACTTTTGACTGTACAGCTATGTGCTTTTTTTCTTAAAACATCCCTTGAGTTCTTTATTATTATTGTCTATTAATTGTTAGTCTTTTTGTTTTTATTTAGTAAACCACTGATTGCATGTTTTTCCAAATTTGAAATTAAAGTGTTGTTTAGAACTTGCATTGCTGTGCACTTTTCGGGCTATTTTATACATATGTTTTCAATGTTTTAAGAGGAGTTAAAAATTTATATTTTTTTATTAAAATTATTATTATTATTTTGACCAGTTTACTAATTTTTTGGAAAGAAAAAAACACCCTAAAAATGACAGTTTTTAAAAAAAAATTAAAGACACTTTATCAGACGTTTGTAGTATAAAACAAATGTGTAGGTTTTACTCGCATCCACTGAAATAAATTGTGGTGGTCCATTGCTGTATGTAGCAAAAATGCAAATGAAAAAACTTTTTTTTTTAAGTTCAGTATCTTGTAAACATAACCTAGTCTAGTTTTTAGCATCAAGTAAGCCTCATTTTTTGAGCCTGCAAAGCAAAATTACATTTTAGAGATTTTTAAAAAGTAAAACACATGCTGGATAAAAATCATTAGGAATCACTGTGGTCCACACCAATCTCTGTCAAATGCTGTAACCTAGGTGTTGTCATAAATTTCTAAGCTCCCTGAAAATTGTGTTTGTCACTTGAGTAAATATTTACGCAATCAAGATGAATGATTGGAATTTAACGATGGGCAACCTTTATTTCGTTCACACTTCACAACAGCTGCCAGTCCGTTTTTGTTTGCGAATGCCAGCAAACGTTTGTTGAAACAGTTGCTTTCTCCGCAGACACAAGGCCCCTCTGAAGGATTAGTTGGTTTTATTTACCTGCTCCGAGGAATGCTTTTGCCCGGTCGCTTTTGTGTCTGTGTAAATGCTCAAGGTCAGGGCTGAGAGTGAGCCTCACCAACAGCTCTAAAAGCAGCAAAACCTGCAGCACAATGAAGTCTCCTCGAGAAATGGTAGTGGAATTTCTATTCGTGTTGCGACAGAGTTCAAAAGCTCAAACTTCCATTCAGTCACTAGTTAACACCCTTCAAAGTGTCCATGCACACACACGCACACATTCATCATAAAAGACAAAAAAATGGATATGGCTGTATATTCACTTCTGTTTTTTGTGCAATGCAGACATATTAAAGTCACTCGCTCGTACTCTTTTTACAGTGACTTTCAGCGAAACATAATTAATAGGGTTTTTTTCTGTCCCACAAATGCTCCTTTAAAGTGGAAAAGTGCTGTTTAGATTATTAAAATGTTCTTTGCTCTGAGAAAATGAAAAAAAAAAAAGATTCTCTGGGGTTGTTCCTAAAGCATCACTGTGAACATCACTTTTTGGTTCGTCCTGGCACCTTTCTTTTTAAGAATGTAGTGTTAAGAGCATGTAACAAGCTAAACAAAAGCTATTCCAAAGAATACACTATAAAGAGCATTTTACTTCATGGTTCAGTATTTGATAAACGGTCTACATGGAACTAACATTGGCCATGAAGAACACTTTAGTGAGTATGCATAGTCTTCTTTAAAACTGACCTAAAATCTCACAGAAGGCTCTTTATAGTGGGAAAAAAGTTCTTTGCTCTCAGTAAAATAGTTTTAAGAATTGGTCTCTAAGTCAAAAATTCACTCAGTACTCATTTTATCAGCTGAGTTCACATTGGCTGTTCCTTTCATTGATAATATTGTTCAGCAGAGACTCACTTATGAATGATATCATCATCTGGGAGGTGTTTGTAAAAGTTTGACTTTTTTTTGGATTGGTAAAGATACGGATTCAGTGACATTTGGCCATTCAGCTTTAAAAAACAGCACTATTTGAGTCGGATCAGCAGGAGAAGCATGTGATTACTGCAATGTCTACTGTCTGAACTTGTAAATGGGTTTGGGGCTCATTATCAGATGGCTGTTGTTTCCTTGTTTGAATCTAGAAGCCACATATTACATCTCGGGCTTAACCAACGGAAACATGGATCCTAAGAGTTTGGGCTTACCTTAACCGCAAGTTGGGAAAGAGATTCTGGGATCGTGTGTTGGATGTGAACCGAAGCGCTTCATCTCGTCGCACCTGTTTCAAAAGTTCGTATATATAAGACTACGCATATGTTAAACCACACTGGAAACTGTTTTTTTTCTGTGTCGTGTCGATATATATGTCAGTACTGCGCCACACATTTCTGGCGTGATTCTTGTGGCGATGAATAAAAGACGTCTGCGTACAGAATGAGCTCAGTAGCCGCTAAATCTAAAGAGAGTCTTCTGCGGCTACGGGGCATGCGCACATCAATATAGCATTTTTGTGACACTAAAACAATCATTTGTATTTTTACATTACTGTGATGGCAGGTTTAGGGTTGGGGTAGGTGTAGAAGTTAAAAAACACAATTCAATGTGTTATTAATAAAAGAAAAAATATATCGCCGCAGCTGTGTGCAGAGCTCTCCAACAGTGGGCTTTTTAATCCGCCTGAGATTTTCAGATGTTATTTGTGAAGGAAGGATTGTCCTCTTCATATTTAACATGGGACCACAACTTTTCGCAAGCATACAAAATCCAGATCAAAGACTTTTTCGCGTCTTACCGATAGCTCTTTTCAAGAGGATGATTTCACTTTATTTCCCATTTCCACACGTTTGTTTGAATGGAGTTCTTGTTTCTCCCACTCGAGCTTTATGCAAGCGGAATTACCCGATGTACGTGGAGAAAGACCGGAAAACTCTTACAAAAAATATTATCTGCATAGAACCTGTGTTAGTATTTTTTCCTGTGGCGCGTCTGTAATATGACGCAGCAATGAACAAGTCGCTTGGTTAATATTTACATAAACAGCCACTGAAAACCGACTTTTAAACAACAATAATGACAATGAAATGTTTATGAGCGTAATGTGATATTGAATGGATAGGCCAAGGTGATCAATGTCTGTGTTGTCAAATGGTTCAAGAAACAAAAACATACCAACGAGCAGTTTGAATATTTTCTTTATCTCATTCATTCATAATAAACATATAAATAATAAATTCTATACATTTCCTGACACCTTGCCTTAATGAAAGGTAGGTTAACTGGTATGGCCACTCAATCATATGCTATCCAAACTGTGCATCAGCGGCATTTTATTTCTATAAAACTATTTACCTATTACAAAATATGAAAAGAAAAATACATTTTAGTAAACGTACAGTAGTTACTTATTAATCTGTTTAACGAAACCCTTTGCTCTTTTACTGTGGGACTATTATCTTTACTCAATCGTCAGAATGTGCATTTCGCATTTTCTTAAAGAAATACAAGAAACAATGAAACCAGAGGAGAGTGAACAGGGGACGCATGTGCCTGTCCCACTCCGACATCCAAAGCAATGACAAAATAATAGACATTTCTAAAAGAGAAAACAGCACAAGACTGCAAAGACTCTGCACCTATTTAAATTAAAATATATTCTCGTATCTTACACTATTTCAAAAAACGAAAAGTGATTAGGTAACGGTCGGTCAAAATCTAATGTACAATTCTGTGTATAAAAATATAATTTCTGGAGCCCCACGGCGTTTGCTTACCCCTAAAATATAACAGTCATTTGCACATATGCACAGAATGTCACAACCTGTCATGAAAAGTTCTTTCTCTTGTCTTACATTATCTCTCTCTCTCTCTCTCTCTCTTTGTCCTGTTTACATGAGATACAAAAATAGATTCTGCACCGCTGGATGGTCACACTGCATTCGAATCCGTTTATGTGGCACCAGCCTGAGTTCACGCGAGAATAAATTATACAAAGAAAACTTTTAAGGCTCCATTTATTCTTTGAAAATGACATTTTTTGAAAGTCATTGTAATAAATATCCCAACTCCGCTCGGAGCCTTCGTCTCTCTCTCTCTCTCTCTCTCTCTCTCTTTCTCTCTCTCTTTCTCTCTTGTACTAATATTGTCTTGTATCCTACATTAGTGTGATTTCGCTTGCTTTATTTCCAAACGAGGGTTTTCAGCTTGAGTTTACCGACATCCCCAGAGGATGAAGCATGTTGCTGTCCAAAAGCCACGTTCCCATTTGATACAGGAGCTTGGAGTACCAATGGACCCCCTCCTGTTGTAAAGTCGCATTGGACCGACTGCTGGAGTTTTGGGGGAACAGGACTGATGACACGTAATAATAGAGCCTGACGGGCGCGAAGGCCAAATGCGCGAGCCCCTGGTCCTCTATTACGGCGTAACAGGACGCCAGTATTCTGTCGACCACAATGGTCCCATGTGCAGTCACTGGTGCGAACGAGCCCCGCTGCTCCTCCGTGAATATCCGCTCCACGATGACAGATTTAAGCTGACCGCTATCATCAACAACCATCACCTTTTGTCCGGCTCTGACACTGCTGGCATATGCGGCGGTCATGGTGTGCAGATCTTCCGTTGAGTTGTCAAGGACAAAAAGGAGGTGAGCGGCGGTGAGGGTGATCTTTTCAACGGGTTCTTGCGTTTCTATGACGTAAAACACACGTCGCGTCGCAGAGTCTCGGTCTGTGAACATGAGGAAGTCGCTGAACACCAGGTTTCCCGCGCTGTCCGCCGCCAGCACCTTGTCTCCGGGGCTCAGGTCCTTCACGGCCTTCTGTCCTCCGTCCTGGAGCGAGACCAGAGCCGAACCTGGGAAACAGCCCCCAGATTTCGCAGCAACCGAATTTTCTGAAGACATAAATAAATAGCAATGAGTGAATGAATGAAACTGGGGGATTTTTTATAGATTAAATAATCATTTAAGCCGAAATGTAAACTAGAGAAACGCGCACGTAAGAAATTAAAAACTGAATAAACCAAAGAAAACGTGGCAACGGGAATTAGGCTGTAAATCGAAAGCTTCTCCAAAAACAACTTCAGTGTCTTTGTGTGAGATGAAGGAGGAAAGAGCCTGGACTGCTCTAATTAAAAACCAATAAAGGCCGGACATTGTCATTCTAATGCAGCTTGTGTACAGAGCACTCTTGGAAAAGGACACTTCTGCCTTTCCCTTGCGCCTCTTTCATATTTGCTCAGGTGCAGAAACCTCTATGACAATTCACACTTATAGAATGAGAAAAACCCCAAGCAGGCTCAAATAGTATTTACTCAGCCCAGACACTTTTTTCCAAGGCTCTACTGGTGTAGATTTGAATGTAAATTAGAAATGCTAGCGGTAGTCAATCAATGCCCTCTCCTTCTTTCCTTTCATTTTCTTAAAACCATCATGCTCTCCGTTGTCAAGCTTAATGACAATAATTCGGGCCTTGTGGGATCTCTTCACATTCCGATCTCTTGGGTCGGTAAACAGAGCTATAGAATGGACTTCTCGTCTAATCCTCTCATAAGATTCTAGGGCATGAAATAAGATGGTGACAATTGAGAAACAGATTTGGGGAGCGGGTTCGAACTGGTTCTCTTCAAAGCCGGTAATGTATTTGTAAATGTGTTCAGAATTTAAATGATAAGATTTGGCGAAAGCTTGTGAGGTTTTGTCAATGCGTTCCAGCTAATTTAGCTTCGATCAGTAATACAAGAAAATACAGAAGAGAATTACACCGTATTTGCGCACGAAATGTCACACACTCCAATAATAATAAAAAACAACTTATTTTGTTATTGAATTTTCGTGTGTAAAACCCTCGATTTGACGCATCTCCAGTGTCCGTGCAATGTGTATTGAGCTGCAGAGAGTGATCTTGTGATGACTTGATAAGCGCTTCCTTCAAAGAGACAGAGAGGGGCGATGTAAGATCAGTTATTATGTCGTCTGGCAAGTATTTCTGAATGACTCGTTTCAACAGAATGATCTGCCATAAGAATTTCTTAAGGTGTAGAAATTTAAAAGCAGGTCTTAAGATAGAAATATAGCCTTTACATTATTGTAAGATCTGACTGTGTATCACCAATTCACAATAACTAAAATATGCATTAGATTTCTTACAGTAACATTTATTTATGTTATTTAGTAGACTTCAGTAATATATATGTTTTAAACTACAAAAAGCAACTTATATTTTAAAATCCCCCATTTTAACATGAGAGGGAGTGTGAAGCATTGTGCCTTCTTTATTTTGTCATCCCGGAGGTCTTACCTGCTTTGACAGAGCAATGAATGTGGGCTTTGGACTCGTAATAGACCCAGTCAAATCCAGCCTCCACAGCTAGGCGAGAGAGTGTCCCGTATTTGCTCTTGTCTCGATCAGAGGTGGTAATATCAACAGCTCTTCCCTCGTAGTGGAGTGATTCTTCAAAATGGTGACCGTCCTCATCCCAGCCCTCTGTCACACGCAGCTTAACCCCTGGCCAGTGGTTCATTACAGAGATGGCCAGTGAGTTCAGCTTGTCTTTGCATCTCTGATAGAAAGAAAAAAAGAATAAGGCACGAGAAAATTAGCTGTTGTTTAAAGCTTTATTAATTTATTCTAATTCTCCAAAGATTCCCAAATTATACAGCGCACTGAAAGACTGTTTACATCCAGTCAAGTTTACTTTAAAGGGTGGTGTCATAAACTGGTTCAGCTCATCTTATTATCATTTCCAGTCATGTCTGTCAGTTCTGAGCAACCATCTCAAAAATCAGAGATTTAGACACCATTAATCCGGTACATTTTCTAATAAATACATCCAAACAAATGTGACTATGAGAAACCTGTATTTACACTTGAAATAATTCAGCCTTGCATGCAAGGATATTCTGCTCAAAGAGCTCAATGAAAAATTTATAAGTTACTGCATTCGCTTCACTGATCTAAAACGTATAGATCCAACCAGGGAAAGGTGTGACTGGATCAGGGGCTGTGTCTTTGCTTTAAAAGGCCACAATACATACAATGAGATTAGGCAAAAAAGTAATAATTCAGTTAGTGGTGTTTATCATTGTAACCTTGAGATTTAGAGCAGTAGGTCTCACTGAGGTGCAGGTATGAACTGTGGAATATCAGGCCATGTTTGGGTGCTAACCTTTCCCGGGACCTTGCGTTGAGATGCTTGGCCTTCACCAGGACAACTCTTCCCAACACTTAACCAATATGTCAAATAAAACACCACAAAAGACTCTTTCACTGCATCCAAGAGGAGAAGCAACTACTCATTATTCTTGCAGCACAGGTTTGCTCAAGGGACGTGATGTGATTGCTTAACCGACGGCCTTTCAGAGGTTATATAAAATCTATTCAAAATATGCTGGCAAATTGTGACACTAAGCCAAATTAATACCTGTAATAATTCACACACATACCCTCCTAGCTTTGACTCACTTGCTCGCTTTCTCTCTCTCCCCCTTTATGCACACACACGCACACACACACACACACCATCCACCAGTCTCTAACATCCACATACATTTCTGCAGCAGACTATTGCCCCACTTCCTACTGATCTGCTTGACCCTCTAATTTTCATGTCAGCAGTGAAGACCACATGCACTTTACTACACTGAATTACATTTGATCATATCTAAGAAAAAAACAATGTTAAGTCAATTATAAACTACACTAAGCTATATTTACAATAAATTTATGAAACGGTTCAGTTCACTCCATTGTGTTTCTAATGTCTTTTATACAAACGGTATAGCCTATAATTCATAAAATAAATGTCAAAATAACAAAACCTTCACAGATGCATCCTCTTGCCGATACATCTTTGGAATATCTGTGCACTGAATGGAATGTATCAGGATGGTGGCTTAACCAAAATTAAATAAAACAGATTCCCCTTAACTATTACATTTTAGATTGCTGCATTTTAGCCCCACGGCACTTGTGGCTGTCTATTGATAGAGTAAAACACAAGCAAGCGACAAAAAGATGCAACCTAGCACATCCTGAGCAAAACTACCGGGGATTCATGAGCCGTGAAGCCTAAACTCTTTATTAATTCATTGGGTCGTGTGCCGCAAATCAAGCCAAATTCTGTTCAGCCACCATGAAGCGCAGCGGGAACCCCCTGTGCCGCCGCTTTGTGCTCCACACGAGGTTTGTTCAACAAGCCGCCTAGTCACAGTCAGCAACTAATCTCCTCCCAAAATGAACTGTTTTAGAGGAAACACTTATCAGCAACCTGTCAGAGCAAACAGCCTCCTGGATACCCAGTTGCGCCTAATTTCGCGAGCTTCACCGTTAAGTCCAATTCACCGCACAGCGTGTTCAACCAACAAACCCTGTCTTACACTCGGATGCGCTTCTCCAAAACATTTGTCAACAGGACACCTCGTTAACTCCCTTTGAAAGACTGAGACGTTCATTTGATGTTACAAGATTGCAGGGGTAGCTTATAGCAGCGTGTGTGCCCGCGGGTCACTGCACACTTATAATCACATTCACCTTAAGTAGAGTTTGATATACATCTGAGAAAACCACACCAGACACGGGTTTCATCTTTTTTAAGGACCGGTAAAAGGGAAACTTTATAATGCACCTGCACGGCGCGTGTAAATCGACTTTGGCTGGCAGTATTCGCAATGCTTGAGCAAACCGTGCTATAATCGGTCATGACTTAGACTTTGAACCGAATAACTATTTAACAGAGACACGTTCAAAACAGCCTAATAAAAATTATGCTTGGGATAATCACTTTGTAAATTACACGGAAACACTTCAATACAGGCTCATTTGCACAGCAAACATATTTTCGATGCACTTAGTAAGCAGCATGTTATTCTTCCTTTGCATTGGCAAAGGGTCAGAAGTTCAAATGATCCCTACTAATGCAACGAGAGTGGAAAGCCATGTTGGGGACAGACAGTCTATTCCCGAAGCTGTCTGACTTTATCAGAGGCCTAGCTTTCTTTAAAATAAATAAATAAAAAAGATAAATCCAAAAGCTACATACAAATCTGACCAAAACATTCACGAATCCAAAAATAAATCATATTGGAGCAACCCAAATCTTTAGCATTATATCTAAATGTCAATATAACGCAGGCTACCTTTGAACAGAGAAAACAGCTCACCGCGACAAAGTATTCGGGTTTACATTTTAAGCAAAGCAATAGCGCATTTTGCAATTAAATAATGTTGTATTAGACTAGACTACACCTGGAGTGCACCAAATAAAACTTATTTCAGACTGTTGCTATTGCTTAAATATATTGGTCAGATTAAATACAGATTATGCAGCCTCGCATGTGCTGAAAAAACTGTCGGCAGATGAACAAACACCTGCATAACATCCAAAGAACAGAGGCGATGATAGATAGTCCATTGTGTCTGATTCTAATCTGTCATTAAGTGTAACCGTCCTGGCCCATTAATAAGTAGAAACAAATTGAAGAGCATCCTTGGAGAAATGTCAATATGTTCATGCCCTGATAAGCAGCCGCTGCGAGCGAGCGGGTGGGCTGCGGTCTGTCTGACTAAGCGATCCTTTGAACATGTATACTTAATTTCATTCTATATTTAGCTGTCACGAGACTGGCATATTCTGACCATCACAGTCCCTTTAGATCAGGTGCGGCACTCATCCGTCGGGACATCCACGTTTTATAAAACGATAACGCGCGCCTGACGCATCTCAACGCGCGGACAAATGCATACATATGACCAGAAGCGCATAAATATTTCACGCAACCTTCCACAATGAGGGTGAGCAAGGAGGCAAGCAGCCGGTCCTCTGTTGATGGCACAGCTTCATTAGAGAGGACTAATTCACAATCCTTGCACGAACTGTACTTTCCGACTTTCAGATTTCGAAAGGCAAAAGAATTACCTGTGTCATGAGCCTGTCCGCTCCCGTGTTCTCCTCATCCTTAAAGATAATGTCGGGATTGTAATTTGGAGTAAGTTCTTTAAATCTCTCCGAATTGCGCGTTATCTTGCCCTCGTATCTGCCGCTGGCCCCTAAGGTCTTCTCCGCGACATTAGGTATGAACTGCTTGTAGGCGAGAGGTGTCAGCTTCTTCGGATGTCTTCTTCTGCCGTAGCCTCTGCCAGGACCGCAGGCCAGTCCGGACACCACCAAGGACAGAGTGAGAAGAGACACCAGCAGCACTCTCGTCAAAAGCCGCATTTTGACGCACGCTGAATCTCGCTGCGGTGTTCTCGAGCGGTCTGTCTAGCAGGGTTTCTCGTTGTCGCGGCGCGGCGCGGATCTCCGGCGATGTCCTTGCCGTCTCCTCAGTTCACGCGTGTCCCTCAGCAGCGCCAAGCCCCGACCGTGACAGGTGCGGAAACGTGCGACTGATAACGCATCGGAGGTTTGCGGCGGGGATGTGAAAGGTAAGACTGTCCTCGAAATCACAACGTTACTTCAAGCCACAGCCACTTAATGCGAGAAGCCTCTTTACTCCTATGTATTATAGCTGCGATCTGAGGTAGGGAGGGACCTGATTGGCTCGACGGGACGAACACTTCTGATGTTATCCCACAAAACAGACGCGCAAAAACCTTTAAAGAAGGTGGGTTTCAGGGGAGGGACGCGGTGAGATGTGAACGCATCAGTTTCCCCCGCTGCTGTCTGTGTGAGGCTGCGACGTGCATGTGTGCTCACTTTCTTACATCCGTATGTGACCTGCTAATGAACCATTATTCCTCAAGCCATTTGTGCTGCTGCTTAAGGTGCACATAAGGGTGAATCAATTATACAACTTTCGAAACTTCATTTATCACAGCAAGTGTGGAATGTGCGCGTTCACGTTCATTCGAATTAATCATAGAATAACAAAGTGATTCCAAAAATGTGAACTTTTAAATCACATTCTTGTCAGATTGATCACTTGTTGTCTCGTCACCCTCTAACCCGAACAACTCAGTTACAGAAGCCAGATTAAGTAGTTTCGTAATGTATTAAAAACAGCCAGATCTTACATAATATTTATTATTCTTCCTGCATTATTTCAGCACCATGTTTTGTTGTCATTTTGGAAGTTTTAAAGTCAAAGGTACGATTTACAGGATTTTTGTTTCTTCTAAATATTGTACATATTTAAAAAAGCCAGGAATGTTTTGATTAATTTAACTATTCTTTAAAATAAAGCTGCCAGACCCGAAAAGGGTTTTTGCCATAGAAGAACCGTTTTGGTTCCTGTCAGAACCCTTTAGAGAAAAGTTTTTCAATAGTACCAATTTTTCATGGTGTTCGGAATATCTTCAAGGAACATTTTTGTTCTTTAAAGAACCTGTTGTGGAATCAAACGCTTCAGTGGATGTCAAAGGTTCTTCATGGAACCATTGAGGGAACCTTTATTTTGAAGAGTGTGGTGTACAATTAGTTATTTCTCTATCTCTATCAGGTGCTTTTCCATGGTGTACCAGAGCGAGAGAGCAGGAGACAGAGATAATGCTGGCTCTTCTGCCCAACAGCTTATTTGAGATATTGGAAAAGGCTCTTCCTGTGCACACAAATGCTAAGCTGTCTGTTTGGGAGAAAGATCAGCCTGCAAAAACCCTGTCACCCCTTAAAGTCCACTTCAGTGACAGATTAAGCCATGGTAACCACTGTGTTCCCTGGCCCATAGCAGCGGGTAAGGTATGTGTTTCATTGTCTTATTTTCTCTTGTTTTCACACATTTTCTAGACTGCTCTATCAAAGATGGTGGCTGCTTGTCTTGTGAAATACATTAAGAAGATCAGGGCCCCTGCTGAAGGTTTTGTTCATTTGAGCATGACAGATGATTTGTTGTCCTATTTGTTCTAGTCTTGAGGTGTGCAATTTTTTGGACCACGAAAATTTAGCAAATGTCATTAAATGACCATATGTTTTTTCCTATTTACCTTAATTGTAAATTGATTCTTAGTCAATTAAGAAAGTTACAACAGGTTAGCATTAAATCAAGCAGTTTCTCTAATCTAAAATAACTCTGTAAGCTCCAGATCTAGCAAACAGTCAAACAGAACTTACTTTATGTCCAAATATTATGCTTACCTGGTCACTGATGTCTAAGAGGAGTGAATTGTGCAGACTGGCTTTTTATAGGTTTCCACAGTAAGATAAACACCATATGAGCTGTAACTTACTTAATTGGTTTAATTGGTTTTAATTTGAATAAGTTTTTCATGTCTCATTATAACCCCCCCCCCCCCCCCACCCTAATTTATTCTGTTCATTTCTGAACATTTAACT
>CAIGQW010053631.1:4740536-4787589 GCA_903798125.1 Danio choprae
ATCACTAGTCTCTCACAGACATTACTAGTCTCTCACAAACATCTCTAATCTCTCACAAATAGCAATACTCTCTCACGGGACATCTCTAGTTTCTCACAGTACATCACTATTTTCTCACAAACATCACTAGTCTCTCACAGTACATCACTATTTTCACACAAACATCACTAGTCTCTCACAGGACACCACTCTTACAGACATTACTAGTCTCTCACAAATATCTCTAGTCTCTCACAAACATCTCTAGTCTCTAACCGTACATCACTAGTCTCTCACAAACATCACTAGTTTCTCAAAAACATCTCTCGTCTCTCACAGGACATCACTAGTCTATCACATACATGACTAGTCTCTCACGGGCCATCACTTGTCTCTCACAGACATTACTAGTCTCTCACAAATATCTCTAGTCTCTCACAGGACATCACTAGTCTCTCACATACGTCACTAGTCTCTCACAAACATCACTAGTCTCTCACAGACAATACTAGTTTCTTACAAACATCTCTAGTCTCTCACAGGACATCACTAGTCTCTCACAAACATCACTAGTCCTTCACAGACATCAATACTCTCTCACAGACATCACTAATCCCTCACAAACAACACAAGTTTCTCACAAACATCACTAGTCTCTCACAGACATCACTAGTCTTTCACAAACAACAAAGCCAATGTTTACCAAATCTCTGTTCTATCAACATGCACCTCAATAAAGGTAGTCTAGTCTTATGATTCTTTCTGCTGATGACAGGTTTGATCACTGCAGGACTTTCAGTCCAGATTATCTTAAACATTAAGACACTGCATGCAGACTAGGCTTCTGACAGTATAAAATTTACTTGTTCTGAGTTATTGCAGAAGATTTTATCCTGGTATACGTTATCACCATATTGACCTAAGATGCAAAAAAGATTATTTTAACAGGTATAGTAACCAAAAAATACTCTGCGTATTGCTTTATTGTATTTACATGTTTAGAGTACATAAATGCTTTAAACAAATTATATGGCAAAAGAATGATAAAGTACAATAGGTAACACTTAAGTCTTATTAAATGTTAATTAATATATTAAAATCAGCAGTAAGAAATAACTGGCATGGCATTTGGCATTAACTAAGAAATTAACATAACCTAAGATTAAAAAAGGCTTTGTAGCTGTCAATACATTGACTTTAGTAAATTATATGATGTTAACATGGAATCTTATTGTACATAGTTAACTAACAAAAGGCCTACAGTCACTGAATGTTCAACTTTGTAGGCCAGAATAATGTGAAAATGTTAATAATTAAAAATAAATCGCCTATTAAGTCTTCAAACATTTGGAGCTGATGAACAACCACTCACACAAAATGTAAATAATAAATAATTATTCACAGTATTTTATCGATATTGATATTGTTCACGTTCATTATCACAATATATTGAATTACTGAATATGAATATGATCCAGCTGCAGTGTTAATTGTCTATTGAGATTCTCTACATTGTCATGTCCTCTCATGCATTTGTGGATGTCCAGCCTTTTTGGGGGACTTGAGTTGGTGACATTGTAAAGATGCAATTTTCTAGAAATCACAGAATCAGAATGTTCAGCTTCCCTTGCTATGACTGAAAGGTGGCCTTCATCGGGGGTAGGTTCTTTTCTATTTTTAATCTCCACCGAATTTTTAATCTTCACACTTCAACTTTTGGTTCCTCCTGTTTGGGGTTTTATTTTGGGATAACAACGGATCATTGCTGTACAATACCACATACTTATGTGATAATCAGAATCGTTTAAACGAAAAAGCAAATAAGAAAAAAATCAAGCCCTAAATCCCAGGAATAGCCTAAAATAAAGGATTGAGAAAGTCCAGGAGTGCATTTGTGGGCTTATTTAACATCCTTACCTTGTTTTACAGGCTCTAAAGCTGCAATGTTTTGTTGAGGCTTCAAAAGCAAAATCAGCTTTCTAAATCTATTTATGGATCTTAATAAACGCCAGACAAACTTGCTATAAGAGATGGTTTAGACATGTTTCTGTGTGTTTTATATTAGGTATTTGTTCAAGGCTTAGATTCTGCTAATAATCATACAGAGCAAAGGCATTTGTCAGTTTAATGAAACATCTGATGCCAGCTTCAACGTTCTCAACTATCCGGAATCTCTAGAAAACGCTTCTGTATACTAAAACAGATAGGTTTATTCATTAGTTACACATTACTTTTTTCCATTTAGAGGCCCAACTTTATCTACTTACAGCGTAGACTAATAAATAATAGTTTCCTGTATATGAGTATCATATTAGAAGCATTTGAAAGGTGTGGTTCAGATCTGTGGAATTTTCCCAGAACAAGAAGGGGGGATTACTGTATAGACAGATAGACAAACCTGCACTAGCCCTTCCAGGTGTGTCCTTAAAGTGGAAATAAAAAAAAACAAAAAAACTTTAGACCTACTGTTAACCAGCAGCAATATACAATTCAATGCATGTTAAACACTCAGTATCTGAGACTGAAAACATCTTGCATACTTATGTGTCTCTTCATACTCGTCGTTCAGCTTATTGCTTCTTCAGAAACCCTAATAAGGGCAGTTGGTTTAGTATGTGGCAGAAGTTCAGTAGACAGGCACATGACACATGCTTGTAAAGCTTGCACCAGGTTGAGAGGTGGTACATTTTTCCCCTCTGTATTCTATTTATTTGATTTGGTTAGTCCTTGTTTGGCCAGTCCCATATTGCCTATGGCAAGAACAGCACTTTGAAGTTGGTCACTGTAGTCCACAGCTGTAGCAGATACACCAACACATAATCTAAGCTCTTTTAGACATTACGTAATTAACATTTATCACACATGTAGACTGTTTTGAGGATTTTGACTCATGAAAGGATAGTAAGACCCTATACTCGTCTCGGTTTTGATCCTATCTTCTTGTTTGTTGATGTCATGCACAAATACATTTAGGTAACCATTTAGATTGTTAACACAAACAAATGATAACCATCAACCATTTGTTTATTGCTGTTTCTAAGCCTTTTCTGTAAAAATCCAATTACTTACCCACAATTTTACAGAATAAAAAATGACTTGTAAGCACTAATCTCTTTAATATATGTGTCATGTAATAATATGTTGTTTTTGGTCACATTAACTTGAAGGGAGTGTTCATAAGACTGGCACATCATAAATATGAAAGAGATTTTATGCATGCTTATGATAACATCATTAAGTGTCATTGACTTATGTCATTTTAAATGGAAAGGTGACATTGTTTGAGATGTCTTTGATGACAACTTGACATTACCAAGACAACTAATAACGTAACAACAACAACAACAACAACATAACATAATAACAATTATGTTTATGACAGACTTATGACAAGCTATGTTGTCTTGGTAATGTTAAGCTGTCATGACAAAGACACTTTTTTGTTGTTTTTGTAATGTCAAGTTGTCATGACAAAAACAAATATAGGTTATGATGCATTTGGACACATTGAACACATCTCAAACAGCATCACACATTTAAAATTACAACCGAGTGAATGACACTTAATGACAGTTGTCATGTCATGAATATAAAGGTGTCATGACAGTGTTATGAATACCCAATTCAAGTTTATTGTTAACCTTTTTATCTTATAAAAGTGCATTTGTTGCAACTTCAGGAAATATATTGTAAAAATCAAGTTCCCTATGAATATGAATAATCAAAAATACAATGAAAAAAATCATATAGTAGAAATACTGGTGGTATTTTCCTATAAAACATACTCCAATAATCTTAACTTAAAAATGTCTTTTATTTACAGCGTATTATAGGCCTACTGCAAATGTGAAGCTAAATCACAAATGACCTTTCAGTGTTCAATCACTCTTACACCAAATGACTTCCTAATACATAAGGCAGTATGCATGATGTTGGCAGGCGGTTTGATCTGTATGTCTAGGTCGGGAAAGCACCTCAACCTTTATCTTTATGACTGTAACTCAGTGTCTGACTGGAAGGGGGTGGGGCGATTTAAAGCACTTCTACTGTAGACTAATGTGAGCCATAAATGTGAAGACCAACCTCACAAAACTTGAGATCACAAAGAATACAGACAGGTGTGAGGGGATATGAAGGCATTGAAGGGGTCGAAGAACACAAACATACATATATGTATTCTAAAAAATAAAAGTCCAATAGTCATGCAATACAATAGGAAAACATTTTGTTTCCTCAAAAAGCCTCTGAGGTATTAAAGAACACTGAAAATAAATATTTTCCACTATAAAGAAGCTTTTGTGCTCCAATATAAAAATAAAAATACATAGGTCCACAGAGGGCAGAAATTGTGTTCAAAAGTTTATCATAATAACGTCACATTTCATTCATTTACACTTACACTGATAAAGAATTTCTTTGCAAGCAACAGTCCTGAAAATAAAGTACCAAAACTTTCATTAATTTTAAGATCCTAACACGAAAAAACTATTGTTTTACTTACATGCTAAGCAGATTGTTATTATTATTTCTTTACTACTATAGTATTGGATAAACTCTAATATCCATACCAACACCCACTTAATTATACCTATATCATTTTAAAATAATTTAAGCCAAATCTTTAAAAAATATGACTTTTTGTTTTTACTTTTTTTTTAATATATTTACAATTCTGTCAGTCTGCTTTCCAGCAAAACAGAAGCTCTGTAAGTAAGAATGAAGGACTTTTTTGCTTAAATGGCACTGGCATGAAATATTGCAGGGAAATGATGGTGAAATATTATAATTTAAATATTACCATTTAATTAAAAATACAAATTTTAGCCAAAATGTATGCTGTTTGGAATAACAATAAGCGTAACAATGACAAAAATGTCCATAAGTGTGCACAATCGATAAAGGTTTCACGGATGGGCACGGTTTTATCTAACCATCTAATAAAGAACCTATATAATTAAGAGTTTTCATGAACACATTTGATTCTTTATATTCCGTCATTTCCATGGCGTCACGTTTTAAACAATCAATCACACTTAAAGAATGATTTGCTTGCTGCTTACTTTTCCATCGTGACCAACATAAAGTCAAAATGCTTAAGTAAGTCAGCCATGTGAGAGCCGCCACATCCAGCATAAATGACAGGAGGGTGCATAAAACCTCACCAACTTGCCACATTAGAACTGAAGACCCGGCGCAGACTAACACTCACCACTCACAAATGTGTTGAATTTTTCTCCACTCCAGTGCTGTTGTAATATATAGGTATTTAGTGGAGAGCAACTCACAGATTTCACAGCTTTTGTATTGGATTTTGCTCTCAGTAATTACAACGCACAAAAATATGACATGCTCTGTTGAGTCAAAAATGTTCCTCTCACATGATTTGTTCAATATTTGTGCTCTTTCTGTCATTGTGTTTTCTGTTTGGCAGGCTGAAGTTGGGGATGCTTTCATAGACGTAGACGACCTTGCAGATCCAGGAATGAAATAAATGCAAGCATTCCTGAATTAAACATACATGGTTGAAGCATTCACACAAATGGTAGGTATGCAGAGATCAACAATGAGAAAAAAAAATAACTTTGAGTTTTATTGCTACATTTTATAGCTGTAGACCAAATTAAATATATTTATATATATTTTCACTATTCATAAACTGGTTTGTTGCTTTTGTTGTTAATATGGAAAAGGAAGATGAGGCAAATCTAACCAATGTAAATATGACATTTTATATTTGAACCTCGAGAAATTATGTTGATGGATTCAAGGCTGAATCTTCACATTACCAATGTTTTGTTGTCATTTGATCGAGTACTGTCAAGCCAGCAATGCTGATTATTTACAATGCTGTTAAAATTGATGTACTGAATATGTTTACCCAACTTCTCAATTGTGACAATGTACCTCATTAAAGGTGTTTGATTTACATATATCAAATTCTGCCGGTTTGAGTGAGGTAATTCTTCCAAGATTTACACAACAGATGTCCGTACTGTATAAATATCTGTCAGCCAATTGCATTTGATTTTACTGCCTTTCTAACAAAATCTGGACTTTTATAGTCCTATTAAAGCTCCATAAAGCCCCAGGATGGTCGCAGTTTTAAAAAGGATTTCTAAATGTATACATTATACTTTTATAAGAATAAAAATAAAGGTTTATAATTAAATATAGGTTTACAGTGATAAATACAATAATAAATGAATATAAATTAATGCATGTAAAATACATCATTTATTGTTCAAATTTACTGCAAAACGGTTTTATGTTGTAAATACAGTGATTCTTTACTGCAAATTTTAAAAAGTATAAAAAATGATCTAATGCTCTAAGACATCATTTATATATTAAAAATATAAAAATACTATGATTTTTTTTACTAATGTAAACAATTTATGCCTTGTATTTCTTCGCACAATTATAAAAATATCCATTTGCTGAAACAGATTTTTGGTAAACAATAACTAATATTTTTTATTTCTTTTTAATTGTTATTATTATAAGACAGATGAAGCACATTTTATTTCTACTTTTTTTTAAATAAATGTGACAATATTTCATAATGATTAGAAGAAAAAGATGCAGCATTGTGTATTTTTTATATATAGTACTGAACCGGCCTCACAGTGGCGCAGTGGGTAGCACGTTCGCCTCACAGCAAGAAGGTCGCTGGTCGCTGGTTCGAGCCTCGCCAGTTGGCGTTTCTGTGTGGAGTTTGCATGTTCTCCCTGTGTTGGCGTGGGTTTCCTCCGGGTGCTCCGGTTTCCCCCACAAGTCCAAAGACATGCGGTATAGGTGAATTGGGTAAGCTAAATTGTCCGTAGTGTATGAGTGTGAATGAGTGTGTATGAATGTTTCCCAGAGATGGGTTGCAGCTGGAAGGGCATCCGCTGCGTAAAACATATGCTGGATAAGTTGGCGGTTCATTCCGCTGTGGCGACCCCAGATTAATAAAGGGACTAAGCCGAAATGAAAATGAATGAATGAATAGTACTGAACCTGAATGAATAGTACTAGCTTTACTTGTGCCACCAAAGCTCTGAATGTGTTTCTCACTAACTGACTTTTAGCTCAGTTTATTACAAATGAAATTTTTAGTGATGAGAAATACATCTCAGGCAATCGCCTTTGCCATTCAGCCTTCATTTGAGTAATTCAAGCCCAATGACTCTACACCGCCTCCAACCAACACCTCTGCTACCTCCATTTATGCTTTTCTCTACCATACTAGAAACGTCCAGCAATAATTCCCTCTGTCAGTCTACTTTCCAGACCAAAGGGTCATGCAGATCTTTTGGTGTGGGGCTGAAATAACGTGTGCCGTGATGCAGGACAGGACACCGGCAAGCAGCATCAGACAGACAAGCCAATTAGAATCAAGCGTTTCCTGTCTCTAGGCAACCCTGGCATTGAGCATGACCCGAACCGGCCAATTACAATTTATCTCCCTGTCCCACTGACACTTTGATGTTCAACAAATATATAATGACTTCCTCTGAAAGACATTTAGCCTCCACATCTTCTCAACACCATTGCGGAGCAAGTTTTGAAAGGAAATAACTATATTGAGTAACATTGTTTGGCTTATGATGAATAGAAGGTTCCTAAGCAGGTTTCTGATCCCAAAACTATTTTAAGAGTCTTATTTAACAGCAAAATCCTTGCCAAGCAATAGGCAATGATATTTGGTGCTTAATCTTTGAGGTAAGCCAAAAACATTCAATCCATTCAGGAGACTGAACTGAAAAGTTTTATGCTTTATCATGTATATTGCATTATATCTTACACAGAAAGAAGGTGAAGACAGTAAAGGACTCTCTGAATGATGATTTGTCCACATGTCTCAGAGAAATGCACAAAAAGACAGCAAATGAGACTAGAAAAGAACATAGGAACCCTTTACATAGGAACTAAACACTCTTAAAAACCTAATTTCTTTTGATTATTGGCATTGATGGTTCATGAAGAAACTTTAAAAATTGTAGAAGCTTTAAATTCCACAAAATGTTCTTTAAAGTTAATCAATAGTTCTTCACTATGTGGAAATATGTGGTTCTTTAAAGAACCCTTCACTTAAAGGGAACCAAAATAGTTCTTATATGGCAAGCTTTGTTTTAAAGAATGAATGTATCTCATGTATGAAGGCAGTGGTGGGGGTGGGGCGAGGATTTGGATGAAGAGGTTTGGCTGAGCAGTTTAAAGTCTCCTTAAGCAAAAAACGTGATTGAGTCTGACCTTGCATAAAATCAGCATGAGTGCAATGCACTCTGTGACAGAGTTAGTGTGAATGACAGGTGAAGAGACCAATACAATGTAAGCTGTAACATACTTTTTGCGTTCTACTACTACATATAGCCAATAGGGGGCGATGTGGAGGTGTTTCCTAAGTATAGCAAGAGACCCTTCCTGCACTGGTGTTGCAACACATTAATATCATCAGTGATTAGAAGAAGAACTGCCTGTTTGAACACAGATGGTGCATTTTTAAACTAAAAGAATAGAAAGAACTTCTGAACAGAAAGCAGACCCCCAAAAATCTGCATTCAGGTAAAGATACTGGAACGCTATGAGCACTTAGCTTAAAGTAAAGGATCTATTGTTCCATAATTGAAGGAATAATTAAGTTTAAGCCACTTAAGAAGGATCTCAAAGTTAACTGGCAAATCTATCTATACCTGTATTTTGTATATAAAAAAATGATGAAAAATGCTGAGTACAGAAAAGTACATAAAACAGAAAATTCTCACCCTCTTGTCATTCCAAAGACAAAAATTTCCTTCTTCTGTGAAACATAAAACAATATATAATAAAAAAAAGAGTTGTTTTGATAATTTAAAGTTGTTCAAATTATCTTGTGTACCCCAGAGCAAATAAATAATACAGGTTTAGAACAACATGAGAGTGAGAAAACATTGACAGAATGTTCATTTTTAGATGAACTATCCTTTTAAATGATTGAGTAAAGCTGTGCTCAGACTACAGTTTAAAAACCTAACGTGCTCAAATTAATTTTCAATTCTTTCATTTGGCAGATGCTTTTATCAATACTGATTTACAAATGAGGACAAGAGAAGCCATGATTTAAAAATCAAAGTGGATCACACACTGCAAGATTTTATTACGATTATCATCCTACCTCGCATGATAACACACATCAGATGCTTTCAACAGGTAATGTTTACATTTGTTAGATAACATATGCAACACTCACCCGGTACATGTGAGTCTGAGGGAATGTCTCCCCAGTGTTTCTGTTCATTCTTCATACTTAATTTTCCTAGACATGTCATACAAGCACTCAAGGACCGAGTTTAGTGCTTTCACAGAAAACAGTACGGTCTCAAAAGTACTGATTGTATGATGCAAGTAAGAGATTCCTTTCACAGCTTTAGTGATTATAATGGCAGTTTCTGCATAACTTGAGCTAGACTAATGTCACTGACTTGGCATAATGTTTGTGATTTCCTATAACAGCTACGATGTTGCTATTTGTTTCTTAATATTGGAGCCTCATCCATTTAAGGATATTCCTCTTTTTTAAGTATAAATTCTATGCAATTTTAAACAGTTTCTTGTCATTAAAAATGGTGTATAATGTTCTGAGTGATTAAAATAAACATTAGTCCAAATAAATAATTTGACATGACAGTATTCAGCACAGACATAATTAAATTAAAAAAAATCCTTGAAAATCAAATCCAGGTTGAAATTATTGCCCCACACAGATGATCCTCACAAGCGAACAATACACCAGGCTGCCCAGCAGCTGAAAAAAGGCTAGCAGCACAATCAATCAGAACTTTTCAGACTTGAGCGTGTATGTTTGTATATGAGAAATACACGTGTGTATTTGTGTGACAAAGATAAATGGGGTTTAGAAAGAGATGCAACGCCTCAACTGCACCCAACCCTCCGACACTAGAATGATTTGAGTGACATGAAGAACGAATGTATGTCAATCAACACCTAAAGCTGTCTAATGCAGAACACAGGAAGAGGCTTTGCACACAAATACAGATTCGGGACCAGTGATGAATGCCTTGAGTTGTTTAAACTTAGTAATGACCATATTATGCATATAGAGACAGCTGTGAGGACAGAAGCATACCGATTCCTAGATCAGCGGCCTATTGTTTATCGACTTCCTCAACAAGCATCCACTTTAACATGCATAATGCAGCTTAGATTGGCCGTTTACATCTATAACTCTTGTTAGGAGCATAATGATGCTGATGAGCAGAGATTGGTTCGTCTGTTTGGGTCTGATTAAAAACAGAATCGAGATACCTACGAGTAAACACTGCGTTCGGCTCTGACGGTGTGAAGTGCTCTGTTTGGGATGATGGTAGGGCTTGGTAGGACATGAAAGGAGATGTTGGAAGAGCATTCTAGCTGTTTGTGTTATAAAAGTCAATGGGGACCAAAATATTTAAGCTCCAATAACGACTTATTTATCCATATGACTATAGACAAAATTTGTACATTCAACAATATATAAACTGTTTTTTACACATAGGCTAGGGCAAGAGTGCCCAGTCCTGCTTTTGGAGGGCTACTATATTGAATATTTCAGCTCCTACAATAATTAAACATGCCATAACCAGCTAATCAAGGTTTTACTAGTCTTACTGCAAACCTCATGACAAGTGTATTGTAGCAAGTGGGAACTACTTTCCAACTCTTTCCATGCACTGTCCAGTTTTTCTAACCACATACACACTGAACTGGGATTTTAACTGGAAAGAGTAACTGAGAAAATGGAAAAAGAGTGATAAAAAAAGTCTTATGACATGAAAAAGATAAATGTGTGTGGTGATTAAAATATATTTGCAACTATTTTCATTGAGTACAAAATATTTTTTTTAATTCACCCATAACTTTTGGAGAAAAAAGGCCCAGACACTGGACAAAGACAAATGTTCTATGTTCACACAAGCTATCAAGTGGGAGCATATTGTGACAGGCTGTGCTAATGCTTTGGATGCAAGCTGCTGTTAAATCCTAAAGAAGCGGAGACAACTGTAGCACTTTTTCTCACAGTGTCTAAAAATTTTAGTTTAAGGATCCGGCCTCCCCTTTTTTCTTAAAGCCCCTCAGCACTTATGAAATGAGCAGTAACAATGTTCACAGTTTTACCGCATGCATTTGAGCTCTAGTCCTCATCGTTTGCGAGTGCAAGCAAATATATGCTTCTGCAACAGAGAAAATGTCATCTTCTAGACATGCTGACAATCAAAACCAAGCTCTTCCAGGACTCACTTACTACTACAGTGTTTATGGGTTCACAGGTAGCCAATGAAGGCATTGGTAGGGTTGATAAAACTGCTAATACTAATTTCAGTTCTTTCTTTTGAGAGAAAACTCCATTTATCATGCACCTGAAACCTTTACCAAAGTCCATTTAAGGCAATTCATTTCACTCGATGGCCATCTTTAAAATGCCTGTCAGCATGCAAGTGCCGCTCCCATCACTTTGAATGGGGAAAACAAAATTCTCCAAAGATGTTTGCAAAGTTTACTATTAAATGTCATTTTTGGAATCATCACTAAAGTCAATTGTCTTGTACACTTTTTTTCTAAACGTGAATCATGATAAAAATTTCATTTTTTTCAGGTTGATCAAACTAATGCACATGCGCACACAGAGAGAAGGAATTCACAACACCAACCTCCTTTATGGCTGTTTCTGAAGGACACAATAAGGTATCAGACTGTTGATAAAACTAATGTAACTACCATTCAATCATTCATTCATTTTCTTTTCGGCTTAGTCCCTTTATTAATCTGGGGTCGACACAGCAGAATGAACCGCCAATTTATCCAGCATATGTTTTACGCAGCGGATGCCCTTCCAGCTGCAACCCATCACTGGGAAACATCCATACACACTCATTCACACACATACACTAGGGACAATTTAGCTTACCCAATTCACCTGTACCACATGTCTTTGGACTTGTGAGGGAAACCGGAGCACCCGGAGGAAGGAAGGAAACCCACGTATCTCGGACCAATCAGTGATCAGCAGTGTGTATGCATCACATTTTGGTTATGTATGGGTTGCTTGCAACCTCAACTGAGGTGCTACTAAAATGTCCTAGGTACTCGGTACAAAATATAGAGGAAAAGCCACTAAAAGTGAGTCACACCAAACCATGCCATACCATGCAGTGGAAAAGTGCCTTATGCAACAAAGTTGAGCCTTAGATCCTCCAGTCTCCAACTCCATCCTGGAAAGAGGATTCAATTAATCTTTATTTCTATAGCACTTTTACAATGTAAATTGTGTCAAAGCAGCTTAACACAGAAGTTCTAGAAAATTACAACTGTTTCAGTCCAATTTTCAGAGTTGAAGTTCAGTTTAGTGTAATTTTAATTTCACTGCTGAAAACCTAATCACTAAAGAGCAAATGCAACAATGCGCAGCACCACAAGTGCCAAACCAAGCAAGCCAGTGGCGACCCCTTAGCTCCACCTCAGGACTCTGAGATCTGTACTTCACTTTAAAACCCCATCTACTCCTCCCCTGCTCCACCAGAACTGTTAGTACTCAGACTTCGCTGGGTTCCCTCATCTTTCAGTTGTCAACCTACCCCCACAATGGTGTTTCAGTCATCTTGCTCCAGTGGGCTACTCTTTTTTCTGACAACTCCTTTGCCCCGGCCTACCAAGCCCTATATCCAATCCAGTCCCATAAGCTTGCAGCTCTTCCTAACCCTCTAGGCCCTCAGATGTCACCACTTATCAACATCTCAAAAATTTTACCTGGGATTTCACAAACATTGTCTCCATCTGTCATCCCCATTTCTGGATTTGCTACACATAATAGCTGACAATGGTGGTCCATTTTGTTGTGGCGACCCCTGATAAAGCAGGTACTAAGCTGAAGAAAAGTGAGTGAGAGATGACAATTACAAATCATTCATTCATTCATTTTCATTTCGGCTTAGTCCCTTTATTAATCTGGGGTCGCCACAGCGGAATGAACCGCCAACTTATCCAGCATATGTTTTACGCAGCGGATGCCCTTCCAGCTGCAACCCATCTCTGGGAAACATCCATACACACCCATTCACACTCATACACTACGAACAATTTAGCTTACCCAATTCACCTGTACCGCATGTCTTTGGACTTGTGGGGGAAACCGGAGCACCCGGAGGAAACCCACGCCAACACAGGGAGAACATGCAAACTCCACACAGAAATGCCAACTGACCCAGCCGAGGCTCGAACCAGCGACCTTCTTGCTGTGAGGCGAACGTGCTATCCACTGCGCCAATAATATTTCCATTTTTACAATCACATAATCAAATTTCAACACGCACACAGGATGAACAGTAGGCAAAAAAATCCCTTGATCTATGGTCATATCAGTTTAGGTTAAAAGGGAATTCCACAGTGTCCAAAAAGTCCATTAGCTCCTAGTAAAAAAAGCTAAGCTGTTTCAGTGATGTTTTCAATTCTCTCTTTTGCTTTCTGTCTGCAGCATTAGTCTTCTTTTACTTGAATAAGATCTTAAGATCAGTAGTAATGATGGGTGTGAGTCTGAAGTGTTTTTTTGTGTGAGTAGCTGTGTGTTTGAATGTTTGAGGTGCCAGGGTAGCACAGGGGCAGCGCTAACAGCTCAGAGACAAGACTGACGCAGGTGTTGGCATTCTCAGAAATACCACACTTCATCTTGCGTTCCCTGACTCCAACCTGTCTTCTCGCACATTACACAGTCTCTAGGACTCCAGCAGTGACATGTTTCTCTAGGACTCCAGCAGTGTCTGAGCCATATAAAGTCAATCTGTCTTTAGAATGTGCTGTAGACATGCTCATAGCAATTTGCATTTTGTTTTAATGTTTTGACAATTTCATTTAAACTTGTATGATATCATTCGTTTATTTTTGTACTGTACTATCTGTTATGTCTAGGGATGGGCCTTTTTGCTTTTTTTTCTAAAACATTACATTTTCAATTCATTTTCCTATGAGATTGGGTTAGATCACTGTTGTGTGTTAGCAGCTCAGACTTATGACATTGTTAGATGGGATAAAGATATATATATATTTTTTATTTTATTTTTTTATACACAGTTCATCAGTTCATCAGATAAACAAGAAGAAATCTTATTTATATTCCACAAAACTGTCAACATTGTCAATATTAAAACTTAAACAAAAATATATAAAAAAATAAAATAAAATAATTGAAAAACATTTAATATATATTTATTTCATATATATATTTATATATATATATATATATATATATATATAAATAATTAAAATATATATTTATTATTTTTTAAACCTTCCTTTAGGTAAATAAAGGATCAGGATGTTACTGGAAAACCAAATGGGACAGACCTGCAATTACTTCCTTAGTTTTGTTTCTCTTTTAAAATAATTTCCCAAATTATGCTTAACCTACATCACCTTATTTATTAGTGTGGTTCACAGTGTGTGAGATATTCTGGCCAGTCAGCAGCTCCTCATCTGCTGTTCTCTCCAGCTTTAATCTACATTTGATGTGTTTTCAGCAGCCGTCTTTAATACGAAGGTACCTGACAGAATTACAGGGCTGCTGCAGAAAGATAGATTCACTTTCTTGTGGATTTCTAAACACTGTTTATTGGGCCAGTGTGAAGCTGTGAAGTTTAGTAGAGATTATCCAGTCTGGAGTTTTCACTCAGGGCTTTGAACATAGGAAGTGCATGCTAACTTGCTCTACAATTAATTGAACCTGATTTAAGATGATGCAGCAGCACACATTTTCATCCAAAGACCCAAGTTAAAGGTTCTTTCATGTATCATGACTGAAATCTTTTTTCCTTTCATTGCAAGCTTTAAATATTGCAAAAAACAAACAAACAGATAAATAAATGTAAGTGTATTAAACATTCAAATTCAACTCTGAAAACTGGACTGACACAGTTTCAATTTACTATAACTTACTTCTATGTTAAGCTGCTTTGCCACAATCTACATTGTAAAAGCGCTATAGAAATAAAGATGAATTGAATTTAATTTAATTGGGGGCAGCACGATGGCGCAGTGCGCAGCAAGAAGGTCGCCGGGTCGAGCCCCAGCTGGGTCAGTTGGCGTTTCTTTGTGGAGTTTGCATGTTCTCCCCGTGTTCGCGTGGGTTTCCTCCGGGTGCTCCGGTTTTCCCCACAGTCCAAAGACAAGCGCTTTAGGTGATTTGGGTAAGCTAAATTGGCCGTACTGTGAATGTAAGAGTGGGTGTTTCCCGGTGTTGGGTTGCGGCTGGAAGGGAATCCGCTGCGTAAAACATATACTGGATAAGGTGGCGGTTCATTTCGGTGTGGCGACCCCAGATTAATAAAGGGACTAAGCTGAAAAGACGTAATAATGAATAAATGAATGATTTAAATTGAGTAACTATAATAAAGTTCAAAAGAACAACCAATTTCCTAAGGTTGAGGGCACTGCTTAGTCTTATTTGTAGTTATGCTAATAGGAGTAGAGCAGTTTTTGAGCTTATTTAACTCTGAAGCACAATATATAACTTAAAATATTTAAGCACAGTATATAACTTAACATATTTGCAAATGAACACTAATCAAACTTTCCTCACAGTTCCTCACAGTTATCTGTGTTAATCTGAGTCCTGGTGGTAGTTTATTTAATTATCTGGCAAATGCCTGAAATCAGCGGCAAATCAGTGTTTGTTCACAAGAGTGAAAGTCAAGCAGTGTGAATGATCATAGAAGCAAACTGACAGATTCCCTGATGCATCACAGACACATCTGGACCTGTAGGAAATTCAAAATCATGTTGTCTGAGTTGACTGAAAAACACATCAACAATGAGCTAGAGCCAATGAGAGAGCAATATACAGGGCAGCGGGAAGTTCAGAGAGGAGTTTATGAACTAGACAGAGTCTGATGATTCTCCCTATTTTAAAGTCATGAGCTAGTAACCTCCTCTCATTGATTCGTTGTACAATGTGAACAGCAGCAACTGAATGCTACCTCAGATTGTCGTGCAGTGTGAAAATAACAGTTATCTGAAACTTTGAAAAGTGTGAACTCGGCAACAAACAGTGGAAAGAGTGACCCCATATGTGCAAGAAAAGTGAATGAATTGTGGAGGTGAAGTGTCATGGTTTGCAGGATGTCTTTTGCAGCAGGCTTGTTAAAAAGATACATGGCAAATGCAAATTTGTTGAATCAATCAATTTTGGCTGAAATTTAATTTGTAATGTATCTTTGTGCTGCAGTCATGGTTATTTTGTAAAGCACTGTTCTAATAGAATGGTACAACCAGTAACCTCTAAATTTTGAACAATGGTGATTTAATATTTTTAGGAAGAATAATGTTCATAATATTTTCTCTAATTTTGATCTTCACTGTACACCTTTTAGAATTTTTAAAACTTCCTTTAGATAAGATAGCTCATGTCAGATCATTCAATGAGAGAACATCAACCATTGACCTTATGCACGAATTATTTTTAAGCAAGCCGAAAAACATTTGATAAAATGTTGGTGTGGCTTTATCTTAAGTTACATAAAGTTCCTTTAACAACATTGATAGTAATATTTAGTTTATTATTACAATATAGCCAGCTAAACAGATCTAAGCATTCATTTCTTTGTTCAGGCTTTATGAAAAGACATGTAATTTAAGTGCCATGAGGAGTAGCAGATAAGCACTGAAAATTCAAATAATGCTGTAATATAAATGTTCATATTTTAAAGATGTGGCGAGGCACAATGTAATTTAATACAATGCGTCTTGTTTTGTGTGTGGACCACTTTAAATTTTGTTTCAATCAAACAGTGTAGATCATTGATTTTTAAAAAAGGTAGACCTTAAATGTTGTTTCACCAGAAACGTCCAGGCTGATGTTTGTCTATCATATCACATAGTCCAGATTAAGTTTTATAGGCTTCATAATATGATACTAATTTTATTTTAGGGTTTTGATGTCTTAATTATCATCAGAGCAGAAGGTGAGTGAAAAGAAAAGGCTTCTGTCTGATATTGAGAAGGTAGTTCTGGGTGACAAACTTGTAAGGAGAAATTACACCTGCCCAAGTCCTGTCTGACAGTTTTATGCTACAACATCCATTTTTAAAAATACAGTCCATCCTATGTTCAGCCTTGAAACTGAGGCAAGTAGGAAGAGACGCTAAAAAGGGGAATAAAAGGCGAAGATAAAGTGAGACATCAATGACATCACCCTTTGCTCTTTGAGAGGATCCACTCCAGAGAAGGGCTAATTATTACACATCTGAAAACAAGATTGATTCAACTCTTTATGTCCTCAGAGCGCTAAGTCTTCCGAATGAAGGTGGGCAGAAATGCAGAGTCATTGTATCTCACTTTCATACTCATTATGTGATCATGCCAAATGATTATAATAATTTAGCCAACACATTAATTTTGGGAACACGTTCTGCCAGGAACGCGCTGATATTTCGCAATGAAAAATCTTGCATAGCAGTAAATGCTGCTCATCAACACATATTTACCTGTTATAAAAGCACCTGTAACCTTTTGTTCCTGCAAAACCACATGGAGATAGCAGACCCTTTTCTCTTTCCAATACTATCTAGCCCAATTACATTATAGAAATAGATTTTTGGTGCCAAACCTTAATTCATTTTGCTGAAAGAAAGCGCATCTCTGTCTGTTTACCTTTGATGCAGCTTCCCAGCAGTAAAAAAAGGTGCTGTATTAAAATAAAGAAATAAATGCAACCAGATCTAAACCGACAGCTTCCCTGACAGGTTATCATGCATGTTTACTTGACATGTCTTTGGACAGGTTGATCATAGCCACAGGCCTCAGCTCATCTCAGTTTGGAAAGGCCAAAAGAATTTGCGTCCTCCGGACATACTCGCCATCTTGGCAGGACGTATTTAAAAATACATGAAGAAAAAATGATCAGATGATTTACAACTTTCTCTTTATAATGGTTGCTTGAGCTTTATCTGAAGTCTGATCAGTTGGCACTTTATCAAATTTGTGATAAGTATTACATGCCTGTGTCTATGACACAAATTTTGATAGTAAATATCTTCAGTATCATTCATGATGACACAAGTATAGGCCTTCAGATCATCCAGATGTTATTTCAGGGGTTTTGAACTTTCTGACTACTTCATATTGTTTATATTGTAAAAAGCCATCTGAATATCACTGTGCAGTCAACACTATGCCAATAAAAACTAAACCCACTGATGACAATAGGCCCAGAAAGCATAGACAATGTGACAAAATAAATATAATCAATGAAAAGAAAAATAACAAGATGAAACGAAAATAACAACAATTATCACCTGATTTGAAAACACTGGAAGTCTCTTAGGTGTCCTCTCTGTTATAGCCAAACCAAAGAACAAACATTCTGAGTACCCCTGAGAAACTGCAAATTTCCGTTTTCTCCCTAATCATATTATTTCAGTCACCAGTTCATGCCTTGAGTAACATTTCTCATGTGAGTTAATGTGAAAGCACTGTAATATAATTTTTCTCATATCTTATTTCTTATTCTTATGCATATTCTTATTTCTTCCTAATCACACAGCAGTTGTATATGCAAGTGTTGATCAAACAATAGGATACATTTTTGGGTTTCACTTACTGTTGTTAAGCATTTAATCTACCCAGTGTATTTTTTTTCTCTACCTACCACCCATGATGCTTTGCATGAATTATGAGAGTAACTTCAATTAAAGTTCATCCACTGATAGTCAAAAGGCGATTTATTAGAATGAACACCTCATTTTCAGCAGATCATGAAGGAGAAAGTAATCTGGAGGAACAAAGCACAGTGAACTTAATGAGCTTTGGATACAGTTATACTTGTGTGATAATAATGTTGTGTTAAAATTCTAAGCATAACACTGTTTTCTTGATGGAAACAATATAGTTTCCACTATATATAGTTTATTTTTAGCATAAGCTTATTTTTCTCAACTGATTTCATTCATTCATTTTCCTTCGGCTTAGTCCCTTATTCATCAGGTGTTGCCACAGCAGAATGAACCGCCAACTATTCCGGCATGTTTTATGCGGCGGATGCCCTTCCAACCACAACCCATTACTGGGAAACACCCATAAACTCTCGCATTCACACTCATACATTACGGCCAATTTAGTTTATTCAATTCACTTATACCGCCTGTCTTTGGACTGTGGGGGTAACCGGAGCACCCAGAGAAACCCATGCAAACACTGAGAGAACATGCAAAGTCCACACAGAAATGCCAACTGGCCCAGCCGGGACTCAAACCAGTAACCTTCTTGCTGTGAGGCAACAGTGCTAACCACTGAGAGACTGTACCACCGTCAACTGATTTGTTTCAGCTCTTTTAATGCAAGTGCATAATTAGAAAAGTAACAATCACATGCAGAAAAAGAAGGAAAAGCTGTGTTCATTATGTGTGTTTACCAAATAAGAAACTGCTTTAAATGATTCAGCTTGTTAGTAAACTATTTGCATACCTCCAAATGACTTACAAACCACTTCAAATTACACTGCTAACCAGTGTGACTGATCCATTGCAAAAACTGAAGGAGTGATTGAGTCTGGGATAAGCACTGCTGGTTTTGTAGTGACTTTGGGCTTGTCCCAATGTCCACTTATTCAGTCTTTGCACTTGACCAATGACATGATTGATTTTCTGTATTTGGCCCAAGCTTTCAAGTGTATGAAGGCTACAAGTGTGTGTTTTTCATTAACCAACTGGACACACAGCAAAGTGTTGTAAAATGCTAAATAAAATGCAAATTTTAGGCTTATTTAAGTGAAGTTTATTCATAAACTAATTTCGAGAGGAGCACGTGCTTATGATTGACCGCAACTGATCCCGCTTTAGCTAATGCATGATCCACCAATCAGATGATTCCTAAATCGCTATAAATAACCAAAGTATCTCACCTTAGCCATCTTCGTCCTGAAGAATCCCCCCTTCCACCTCTACTCCTCCTTTTTCCTCGACACGGAGGCCGGTGGTTAGCACTGTCACCTCACAGCAAAGATGTCACTGGCTCAAATCTCATCCGGCCAAGTGACATTCCTGTGTGGAGTTTACATGTTCTCCCCGTGTCCGCATGGGTTGTCCCCGGGTTCTCCGGTTTCCTCCCACAAGCCAAAAAACATGCAACATAAGTAAATTGACCAAACCAAATCGACACCATAGACGAGCTATCAATCAGCTACATTTTTCTCCACAAGTATTCATAATTTACATTCACCATTAACAAGCGGGGAGTTCTCGAGACCTACCTGAGCTCAAACTCCCCTCTCGCCCCGCAAACGGGAGGGAGCCCCGGTCTTGAGAATCTTATGAGCTCAGGGCTCTCTCCCGGGACAGCATGCCAAACTCGCTTTTACATTCAATCATCAGCTAAGTGTGAACTCTTGAAAGGTGTATTATTTTGACATTTTAAATAAACTTCCTAATTTCGGTTCACCATCCTTTGAGTGGCACAATTTAATTGGTGTTTCTAATTAAGTGAACAATGTTGCAAACGCAAAATTACACATACTCAAAATTCTCACAAAAATTCAATGTGAGTTTATTTTTCCAACCTTTGCATATTTAATTTCTCTCAAGAATATTTAAGATATAGGCTATTTTAGGTGAAATTGAAGAGCTCCAGCAACAGTCCAGCAAAAGCAACAGTCCAGCAAAAAAATATTTAAAAATCCTCAAAACAGATCATTTGCCTTCAGTGATTCAATCAGAATTTTATCAGTCTAGAAGAATAACGTTGAGTGCACATAAAGCAAATTAACGACAAGAAAACAGGCTCCTTCTCTTCAGTGTCAGTACAGGACATATGTTCACAATCTCTGATGTATAATCCCAGAATGAAACAAAGCACAGGCGCATCACATAGATGTCTATGGGCAAATCCAAATTATACGTCAGAAGCATGACTAAACGTGACAAGCACAGGGCTCTCATAAACGTGAGAAATTGATAGCATAATTTTTGGGTGAACTAACCCTTTAAGCAGGTCTTCACTAGACATCACATCATTATGCCAGTGAATGGCAACAAGTACCATCTTTTCGAGTCTTTATGTGTGCATTACAGTATTTGAATTATGCAGATTCTTTCAAATGAAACAAATGAATAATTTACTTAACTAATGAATTAATAAAAGCTCATTTATTTAGTAACAAAGCAAATCTGTATGAATGAGTCACTGAATTTACCCAACTAGTTTGAAATAATCACACAAGAAAGCAAAACCTCCGCTGTGTGTTGTGTTATAAACGTTAGGCTGTTGTTCATGGAGTAAACAGCATTAACTGTCCTTTTTGTGTATTGTTCGTCATTCTTGTTAATTATTGAAAGCAATATCACTCTATTGCACTGCCTCCTTGTTGCAAGTCTTTAGTGTTGCTTACAGGGCTACAGTATAACATTGTTTGCAGCCTACAACATTATGCAGTTCAGTTTATAATAACTGATGTAGGTGGTGATAGTTCATATTCAGTAGGACAGCTATTAGTAATCACCGGCTATTATACGGCAAGTACTGTGAATTGTGGAATATGCCCTACGATTATGATCTTATTGGTGTTGGAGGGCAGAAAGAGGACAGGGATTGGCTCGCAAACTTGTCTGGCATGGTAATGGACTATGATAATGCTATTGATGACAGCATAATGTGTTCATGAATTAAATAAGATCTGTGATGATATTTGTTCAGCTCTCTCATGAACTGCCTTGCGGACAAAAGAGCACACTGAGGCAATGTGGATAGAAAGAGATCAGAGAGAGGCCGAGAAAGAAAGACGAACAAGAAGAAGATGACGTAAAGGAACAAGATGGAGAAGGGAGAAAAGAGTGATATGGACAAATCTGTCAGGACTTGTTGGCATTGTGAAGGTCAAACGAATGGTCAGGACTATCGTCTGTGGGTTCTACATGTCCAAGCAGAGCATGGCACCGTCACCTGTGTTATTTAGAGTTTGCATGAGCTTTTTGTCAAGCTGTGAAACTCTTTAAAATGGTCTCAGGGGTGAAGGCCTATATGTTGAGGGAGGCGAGCGGAGAAGAGCAGAGGCCTGTTTCTATCTCTCAATCTGTGCCTCTCAATCCCAATCACAGGCACATTGTTCTCATCATGTTGTGGAAAAGGCTTTTGACAGGGCACAGTGATGAATCACCCACGCCAGTCTTTCAGCAAGGGAAATAGAGTGAGCGAGAGAGAAAGAGACAGAGAGAGAGAGAGAGAGCGACAGGGCCTCACAATGTAAGGCCGGCAGAGAGGAAGGAGAAAAAAAAAAAAAAACATCAACAGCACAGCATTCAATTCATTTCTGTACCTCTTTCATGTCTGGCTCTTTTCATTGGTGCGACTGTGTTTTAAAGTTATTCTCTGCTTCTTTTTTTTCCCCCTCCTACAGGATCAGCTTGAGCAAATAGCGAGAGCCAGAGGGTGAAAGAGGAAGTGCTTTTACCTGGGCAGAGGTGCTGATGGCCATGAGCTCCCTGTTATGTTGGAGACGCTTAGAAAAACAAACGTTAAACAGGCACAGGTCCATTACTGATGAGCTACTAATGTCTTTCAGAGTGTCAGAGCCTTACAAAGAGAAAGCATATTTCTTAGCATAGTCACATAATGACATAAAAAAAACGTAAAATAAATTCTGTTTTTGTTTGTTTTAAGCTATTTTTAGTAAGCACAGATGAACAGATGCTCTATAAGCAACAATTAGTGAATTAATAAATAAATAAATAAATACACAATTGTCTTTCCATTTTTATTTTTTTATTTTTTTTATTTTTTTTTATTAGAATATTCAAGAGCTACATAAATTGGGATCACATACAAAAAAAACAAAACAACAAAAACAGATGAAAAAACAACAACAATAATACAGTCAGGTACTGGCAGGTGCACGCGTTTGCATGTATGTGTGTGTTTGTGTGTGTGTGTGTGCATGTAAAGGTAGCTAGGTGAACATGTCAGAGTACATACATAAGAGAAAGAGAAAAAAGAAACAATATATATACATAAACAGCATGTATAACAGTCTTTCCATTTATGACCAATAGAAAATCTGGTGAATCTATTTAGATGGTTGTAAAATATATATATATATATATATAATCTAAGTATAAAATAAAGTATAAGTATAAAATAAATCTATATTATTTAGCCTCTGATTTAAATACATGGTAGTAATATATAATGAATGAAAAGGATACAGCAAGTTGAGTATTTGCATATTAGTGTGTCTGTGGACAAAATATTCTCACAGGGTTAGTGATTCCTTTTTTTATCTTATGGGGACATTTTTTGGTCCAGAAAAGATAGAAAACTTATAAATCATACCAAATGTTTTGTTTTGTTTTGTTTTATTGTTATTTTATTTTTGCAAAAATAGAGGAATCGTTTAAAATGTATTACCTTAATGTTCAAAACTGTAGAATCAGTAACATTATAAACGTCTCTATTTCAATGAAATTTTGTTTGTTAGAACTTTCTATGAACCCTTTTATTGCGTTCAAATAAGAATATTTGAAAACAGTATAACAGTTCTTTATTTAATTATTTATTTATTTCTTATTTATCATTTTAAACTAAAATGTCTGGAAAAAAAGTTTAATTGTGCGCTTTTCCGATGTTTAAATAGCTGTAACATGGATGGTGATATTGGAATTTTGGCAATAATTACAATTGCATTTTTTTGATCTGATAAATGCAGTATGTATGATTATAAGGGACTTCCGAAAATAATTTTGAATGGTGGTTTAAATTGATAATGCAAACCATTGAAAAAAATCATTACAATATCATGTCTGTGCCTTTGTTAAAATGTAACAAATTATTGAAACCCCCCCATAAATCTTTCAACCTCACATCTTTAAGATGATCAGGATGTCCTGTGCTGATGTTTAGGAGGAACCATAGCTTACAGCACAATTATAGAGCAGTACGACTGCGGGAGGAGCTAGACTCAAACCACATGCTTCCACCACACCTCTTCAAACCCCAGACTAAACAACATGTGCCGATTGACAAGCCCTAAAATTCACTAGTCCTTCCTATTCTCGGACTGCTGCTAACAAAGTATCCTGCTTATTAGTTGACTAATTTCAACATACGCTGGACCTTTAAACAAGCCCAAAACCTTAAAGCCAATCAAAGATAAATGCTCTATAATAAGACACAGTGTGATGCATAGTGAACTTTTCCTTGCCAAGTGCCCCGTGGTAATACCTTTTTTGTTAACCATCTGAGTAATTATGCACTTTATTCTTGGGCTATAAACGTGAAAAGTTTTGCGCAGGGTTGAGTTGGGCTGTGTTGATGAATGAGGCTTTAGACGTAGCCGGGCTAGTTAAAGCATGCGCACTGCACATAAACAGGAAACCAGTCCAGGTCCAGAATGCCACAGCTGTGTGTTCGCCTAGCGCTTTGTGATCAGATACATATACATATTTCATATCCATTCAGCTCTAATCTCCCAGCCCCGAGATGGATTCTGTTTGGAAAGCCAGTGCAAACATTGCAAAACAAAAAAGAGCACTGATAATGGTCACGACTTCCGAAACTTTGCGAAACCCAGCAAGACTGCTGGCTTGTTTTGATGGCTCGTCTGAATTGACCTGTTGGGTGCTTTTTGTGTGAGAAAGATATTGCGCGTATAAAGGCCAACGAGGACGATGAGAGCAGTAGGTTAAAAAGTGAGACGCACCCTTGGCTGAGTGGGTTAGAGGGACTGACACCTGGGCAAACACTGCAGAAAGACTCATCTGTCATCAGCTCTGAGAACGAGCTCGAAACTCAGCCGCTTTTGTCGAGCCACAACAAAGAAGAACATATGAATTAATTTAACACTTTGCATTCGGCGGTCTCTGAGGTTGAGTTCTTCTAAAAGCCAATATTATGGGTCAATAAACATCATAAATTACTGGAGTCGACATCTTTGGACATGAAGTTGATCTCCTCTCTTCTTCATTCGACATGTCCAAGACATACACAGTCATTATCCTTTACGCCTTACCTTCATTTCAGGCTCGAGGCTTTCTGAATTTGAGATTAAGTCAGACACAGTAGGAGATTACTCAAACGTCTGAAATTGATGACATGTTTGTATTCTTTGTGCTTAGTGTTTTGTGATGCATACTTGGGGGCTGAGGAAAACTCTTGTGTGGCTGGGAATGCTAAGCCATTAAGGCCCGGATTCCATGGTGAGCTCAGAGCCATACAGACTCTGAGTGTCACAATTACAAAAATCAGAGCATTAGTGGACACACTAACACCCCTTAGCCTTATTCAATCAAAATGCTTAAGCAGAGTCCGCTGACAAAAGTCATTATATGGAACCATAGTCCAGTGGATATTCCATTACACCAGGATGTCATTCAGTTGTAAAGATACATAGACATCAAAACAATTAATACATAAAATAGCTTTAATTTAATAGGTCTTGTTTACATATTTGTTAACTTTTTTATGAATATACCTGAAAGGCTGAAAGATGAAACATTGCTTCACCCATATTTTGACATTTTCATTTTCACAAATGTTGTTTGACACATAAAACCCCAACTTAAATTTGCATTAAATCTGTAAATAGGTTCTAAAATTGTAAAAGCGAAATAAATGTATACTATTAGTACTACCGGGCCTCACAGTGGCGCAGTGGGTAGCACGTTCGCCTCACAGCAAGAAGGTCGCTGATCGCTGGTTCGAGCCTCGGCTGGGTCAGTTGGCGTTTCTGTGTGGAGTTTGCATGTTCTCCCTGTGTTGGCGTGGGTTTCCTCCGGGTGCTCCGGTTTCCCCCACAAGTCCAAAGACATGCGCTGTAGGTGAATTGGGTAAGCTAAATTGTTCGTAGTGTATGAGTGTGAATGGGGGTGTATGGATGTTTCCCAGAGATGGGTTGCAGCTGGAAGGGCATCCGCTGCGTAAAACATATGCTGGATAAGTTGGCGGTTCATTCCGCTGTGGCGACCCCAGATTAATAAAGGGACTAAGCCGAAATGAAAATGAATGAATGAATGAATATTAGTACTACCACTATTACTACTACTAATAGTAATATTCACAAAAATATTAATCCTGCTGATCTGCAACAGATAACCTAACATTTTCTTATTTGAATACACAATTCAGAGCGGAATTGTGTCTTTGTGGATAAAACAAAATCTCTTCACCTCACAAATTGTTGTTGAAAACCCCAAAACGACTAAGAGATAAGTACTGGATTTCAGTCAGCATTTCAGGACAGCTGTTCTTGTTACTATTATTACCTTATTTTTATGGCAATATCAAACAAGCATCTGAAAATTGAATCGGTCCTCTTCCGATAATAATCATTGTCAAGTATGATCACACCCTTCTCAAATTCCCAAAAGAGCTTCTGCATATGATATGAGCACCAATATGTTAGCGGCTGACTGTGACACAGAGTTGAACATAAATCAGCTAAGCACATCAGAGAATGAGCTTCAGAGACATTTCCATGGCAACACATGCATTGAAATGGCAGAGACTGATTGTTTTCTGTCAAAGGCCAGCAACATGGACAGAAAACCTTGAGACCACGTCGACTAGCGCCGTGTGGAGGCTTTCACTTCTCACCAGCTAAGAAGACCCACAGCACTAGCACCGCTGTGCATGTAGAAAGGAAACTCTAAGCTGTTTAAGTCAGCCAGTAATCCAGCTATGAGTGCAATGTGACATGACCACTGGGGACAATGAGGCCATGCTCATTCATTCATTGTCCCGCCAGCCTGATATCATCCCCATGCTTGCTAAATCTGCTGCCAGCAGAGCGATGGGCTTCTTAACATCATTATTAATATGTTTAGAATAATCTGTGTCTTCATTACACCATAAAGCTGCGGTAACAGGATTTTTCTTCTAGCTGATATGCTCACAAAATCCTCAGAATGGCTGTCAGATTAGGGCTTTTCTGTGAATGAATGTCTCCTCCATTCTTAAGATCTGTATTCAGCAATTACTTAGATTCTTGAACCTGAGTCACAATTCAACTCCAGAGGAAAGAGGGGAAACTACACCCCCTATAGCCACTTAGTTTTAACAGCAACTGAGATATATAGGCGCAAACGTTAATTCCCTTAAGTCCAAGAAGTTGTATGTGAGAAGTGTTTCATGAATATTTATTATACGTACTTTGTCAAAATATATTACCAATAGAGTAAGGACAAATACTGTGTATTTTCTTGTAGCTAATAACAACAAGAGGCAGATCTTTACAGTTGCTTCAGTAAACTTTCATTCAAACTATCAATACCATTGCATCAGCATTGTAAATCTATATTAGCTAACAAGAAGAAATATACATTGAATGTTGCTCTTTAGAGACTAACGTCCTGATATATGCATTAAAGTAGTTAATTAACCGAGAAAAATTTCAACAGTCAAAAGAATTGAAAATGAACAGGAACAGTGGAAATGTGGAGTGACAAAAAGTAAAAGGTTTTCATTACAAGAATATGGACAGAGTAGAGTTTAAAAGAAAACAGAGAAATGACAACAATAATGTCTAATTAAGACGGCACAATATTTCCGATATAAGCATTAGCATTTAGAATGAAAGCAAATTAATCATTAAAATGCCTTTAAATGACTAAAATGATTATTGGTGAATAAAAGGAGTCCAGTGCTGAGTCATTTGGTGCAGCTTTGATATGCAGTACAAGCACAAACAGGAGCAAGCTTTTAAAAGTTAGCATGAGGATTAACACCCCTCCTATGGTAAATCTCTGTACTGCATGGCAATAAATCACTCCACTTAATTTCATTACATTTTCCATTAATCCACAGCTTTTTTGGCAGTCAAAATATTTTGTCTTAATGCTTTCCATACAGATTAAAAGCTTTACTTTTGCCCTTGTGAAAGTTTAAAATGAATGAGATTTAAGGAATTTCAGGAATCCTCAAATAATGAAATGCATTTTATTCTAAACATACAATTAGAAGCGCTGTTATGACATTCATCCCTTTGGGAGTGTTTCTAATTTGAGAAAAGACACATGTCATCTGAAATCTGGAAATGTGGGTTAGCCAGATCATGATCAGATTAACTGAGCAGTCAAGATTTGACAGGCTCTTCCTAAGCAGAAATCATGTGATTACAAATGGTAAGAAATGGTTACTGAATGGGTTTGGGATTTCTATCACAACCCTCCTGCAGTTCCTCACAGAGGCCCTAGAACATTACACACAAGTATAATTAGTATAATTACATTTCATTTCACAAGCCATTTTGGCGTGTTTTCAAAAAGGTCAATGTCTGTTAAATGGTCACTAATGGTGGAAATGTCAGATGTTTTTTTGTAGCCAAAAATAACAGGCCTATAGAGAAACTGACTTTTTTTAAAGCTACATTTATATTTTCTACATTGATCCCATTGCAAAAAGCCTGTCTGCTTAATACCTGAACTTTATTTTGATGTGCTCCCAACAAATATTCAACTGAATATAAACAACCTAACAGTCGCCAAATACTCTACTAATAAAGTGAACTATATGTTACTCAGGTCACATTTACATTACGTGGTTCAAGAAACCCAAATTAAAATTTCATTAATGACACACAAATTTACAGGGAAAAAAATACATGGATTCTGATATTGTCAGATCAGTTAATGGCCTTATTCACATAAATTTGACATACCCACAGGAAAAGTGGGTTTGTTTCTATACGTACATATACACTGAGTTTCTTTGTTGCATGTATAATATAGATGCCAACATAGACCCACTGGAAATACATGCTTTAGCCTACATTTTTGTGAAACTGCAAAAACGTACATATGATTAACTGCAGTTTCTAGGTTAAATGAATGCTATGAGGCCTCATCTACTGTAACTCCATATGGATAACGTTTTTGGCATGGTCATTGATGCATAGTGCTCGGGTTTGAGTCCGGTGAAGCACGGTTCCACAAGAGATAAAATCAAAGTATAATCAAGGTAAAACTACATGGTTGCAGTATACTTTTCCCTTAAATTTGCTTTTGTTGGTTGGGTTAAGGGAAGGGTTTAGGTAAGTGGTTCGCTGGTCTAGGTGATCTGTACGACAATCCCTGCCTTCACATGGACGTGTACATGAAGGACATGTATCTGAAACGTACAATAAAACTTACCCTAAGTGATACGCAGAAATGTAAACAGTGCCATCTAGTAGACGTGTCATCTAAAATGTGCAAAAAAATGTACCCAGAGCAATATATTTTGCGTTTTGGAAAAATATAGACACATATTTCAAAATGAGCCTGGGTTTTTAAATGCACATATAGCAAATACCCCAGTCATCCATATTATTTGTAACCTTAGAAAGTATTAGTTTAATCAAAATTTATATTTTTATTTTCATTCATTTTCCTTCAGCTTAGTCCACAGCAGAATGAACCGCCAACTTATTCAGCATATGTTTTACACAGCAGATGTCCTTCTAGCTGCAACCCAGTACTGGGAAGCAACCATACACACTCATTCACACACACACTTTTTGCCAATTTTGAGCAAATAGGCCAATAGGCAAATTTGGTCTATTCAATTCACCTATAGCGTATGTCTTTGGACTGTGGAGAACATGCAAACTCCACACAGAAATTCCAACTAACCCAGCCGGGACTCGAACCAGCGACCTTCTTGCTGTGAGGCAACAGTGCTAACCACTGAGCCACCGTGTCGCCATATTTTATTTTATTATTTTATATAAAGATTCTATTGTTTTGTTTCATTTATTTTTTCCCCCTCATCCATCGATTATTCCCAGAAACTTTCAAGCATTATTTCTAATAAACACAAGGCTGGAAAAGAACCACCTCACCATAGTCTGATGTGAAGTTAAAATACTAGCATCTTACAGTATGTCTCTGTTTGCTGTGAAAATAATCAAAGACTAGGATCCCGCATACACCTCTGCATTAACCATAACTATCTGTCTTCATCTCAACCACAGTGTGAGGTAGCATGTGAACTGCAATTTAAAGATGACAGCAGGAATAGGAATCTCTCCTAATGGCTAGATGGGCATCGCTGATTGGGAGCACTCCCTTGTCTCCAGCTCAAGAAACCAGTCATAAAAGGATTGGATCCTCAGACTGCATTGGCAAATAATAATTAACTCCTCTTTGGTCTCACAGACGCAAGCAATAATTGACAAGGCAGATCTAAAGACCTCAAAAGACACTTTACCGTGTTCTTATGATGGATTAACATCTGAAAGGCATCCCAATAGGACATTATTCCGAATACTTGTCATATTTCAGCAGGTGAAGTGTCTGAGCAGAAAACAAAAGGACCTTTAGCCCTGCAGTGTGTGTATAGTCTATTGCCATATATCCTATTAACATAAATCACGCAGTGCAGAATGTCGAAATTTGTGTTACTGGGAAAATTAACTCTAACAGAAGAATGTGAAAAACAGAATGAAGAGGAAGGGTGTGTGTGTGTGCGCGTCATGACAATATAATGGAAGTCATGATTCTCTATAGAAAGAGATGGGCATAGATGCTCGTGCTCTCCTTATATGGTTTGTACATTTTATCATCTCCTCGGCAGAGGTGTGTCACTGCACTGTTCTCAATCTGATCTGACAGAGTGCTGGTGTTTTCAGTGATACAACATCTTAGCAAAGTGCTCCAAAGACGAACCCATGTTTTATTCATTTCGTCTTTATAAGCCATGAAAATAGACAGAGATGCAACTCCGTCCTATAGTCAAACATGCTCGGTGATTCTGACTGAAGTGATCATGACACCAAGCTTGGCCTAATATGGTTGATCTGCATTAGTCTTCATTCAGGCACTCATTTACTTTGTGCATTGTGGTAATAATGCTGTTAAATGAGAATTGTCTTGATTGATTACGGCCTAACATTAAGTGTCTTAAAGCACAAATACAGTAATGGTTCTTCCAAATGCTTTAATTTGATCTTTAATCAACAAAATATTAGATTTCCAAAAAATCCTTCATAATAAAATTCCTACAGAGCATTATTGTTGGTCTTCTAACAGACGTTAAATTAACATACTGCTTTTCGTCAGGATTTTTTATTTTCCACCTAAAATAAACCACTGTAAGATAATGCTGTGAGACGCACAAGCACTGTGATTGGCTGCTATGCTGAACATCTGATTGATGTTACACAAATAAAATAAATGCTCTCATAAATGTGCGCCGACTCTAACAATCACCACCTCCCCTCATCTGGAGCAGAAATTTACACTATACAGTAGCTCTGGGCCACTGACCACCATCAATATTTTATCAGGCCCCAACCCTGACACATAATTTTTTCATGTGACACTTAAGCTGCTGCGGAGATGGAGGTTTCTAGGCATGTCAGAAAAAACTGCATTATTTCGTTCACTAGAATAAAAGACTGTTATTTCTCTCTGTAATGCATGCATGGATATTTCCAACACCACATACACGGAACAGCATATGTAAGAGAATTACGGAGAAAGACATAATTTGAGTCATTACCCAATTAAGTAACATTTTGATGGAAAGGAACCATTAAGGGACCATTTTGATTGTTCCCTTTAGACATTCTACTGACTAAGTAACATTTTATCTTCATGTCAACTAGCAGTCATTAGACTACTGGTTAAAATTACATTTTGATGTGTGTGAATGCACATTGTGGTTTTATTTACTACACACATACACGATTCGTGGTGTTTTACGACATCTGCTGTCATTGGATAAGCAGACATGAACACATGAAATTCACCTCCAGACCTTTACAATTTTCTATAGTCTTGCACATCCAAACATCTTCACAATAACCTGTTAAAATCTTCACAATAACCTGCTGATTTTTTTATAGCTCTATTACTATTTAGTAAGGATATAATGATACAACATATATCGTTTCAGCATCAATATCGCAATGTGCGCATCCACAATAGTCCCATCACACTTGAGGGATGTGCAATGTTTAGTCAGGATTATAGTTGATTGAGAATAGTTCAGGACATGTGATTTGAAGAGTCACTGCAGAGTTTAAGCACAATAGAGTGAAAGTTGAAGGCCTGTGACTGTGTGAGCATTTTAAGAGTTTAAAGCATTCAGGCACAAGAAATTGTACTGTTTGTAAATTTAATAAAGATAACTTTTAATGAATGAAGACTATACAGTGTTATTTATTCAGTTTCTGTACCTGAATACACTTTGTACTTTGAATCCCCTAAAATCTATAAACCACTGTTTATTGTATTTGTATATTTGCTCTATTTATCTATGCTTGTAATTTGCTGATTATGTTGTATGCATGATGTACTCTCCAATAAAATAATCCCAATCAATCTAAATTAATGGATTATTTCCAAATAGAGCTATTAAAATCTGGTGAGATTTTATTTATATCACCAAATAACAATTTATTGCCATGTCAGATTTTTCCAATAATAGGCAGCCCTAATACACCAGTGCATAAAAATAATTAGTATTAACTTATAAAATAATTCTATCACAATGACTATAAAGTAGAGTTTTTTTGATTACTCCAAGGGTAAAATAAATGTATTTAGCAAGAACTTCTAGTGATAGACATGAATAGATTTAAACTTTGTCCTGGTCCTCAATGCGCAGTGTGAAAGTAACACAAATATAAAAATTCTGAATCTGAAAGCACAGCAATACCTTAGACAGTGTTGTCCCGGACTACATATAAATAGGTCAAATTTACTGTTAAAATTCACCTCTTGTATTATTCATTCATTCAATTTCTTTTCGGCCTAGTCCCTTTATTAATCTGGGGTTGCCACGGTGGAATGAACTGCCAACTTATCCAGCATATGTTTTACGCAGCGGATGCCCTTCCAGCCGCAACCCATCACTGGGAAACACCCATACACACTTATTCACACACATACACTACGGACAATTTAGCTTACCCAATTCACCTATAGCGCATGTCTTTGGACTGTGGGGGAAACCGGAGCACCCGGAGGAAACCACGCGAACACTGGGAGAACATGCAAACTCCACACAGAAATGTCAACTGACCCAGTTGAGGCTCGAACCAGCAACCTTCTTGCTGTGAGGCGATTGTGCTATTCACTGCGCCACCGCGTCGCCCCTCTTATATTATTAAACATTATATTCAATGTTATATACAGTAGTATGAAATTGTCACTAAAACGTCAATTTTCCTTACTCATTATGCCCACACTGTGATTGCAGGCATTCACCTGATCTTTTACAGACAAGCCACACAAACACAGATTACCTAAGATATTTCACCTCTTGCTATTAATGCATCTACATAATAAGAATTAAACTAAATCTAAAACACTTGAGTATTCATACTAAAACTAAACATAAAATTTGGTTGTGATTTAAATGATGCTTGCTCTTTTACTCTGAGGAGAGCTGCTTGTGACAAAATGAAAAATTCGGCCTCCAATTACATTTTTTTTACATCATCATTGGGAAGATATACTTGATGAAGGTCTGTTAGGTTTGAAACATGATGAAGGTGAGTATGGCTAACATGATGGCAGAATATACATTTTTGTGTGAATTATGCAGTACAAAAGTACAGTAAAATGAATTATGAACAACTATTGCAAATTATATCATTTACATATTCTTGCATATTGCTTTCATCTTGATATCACAATGTACCATTTCACCTTTAGAATGTACTTCTAAAGGTTGTGTTAATAGTTAGTAGTACCTGTAGTAGTAGCAGCAATAAATACAATTATTACAATAATAATAATATTAATTAATAATAAAACTACTTTCCTATATAATAATATTAATTAATAATAAAACTACTTTCCTATATAATAATATTAATTAATAATAAAACTACTTTTCTTCAATGTTTTATTATTAACATTGAAGTTAACAATAAGTCAATGTTAGAATAATGTATATATTTTTAAATCCATAAAGTTTTATTTTATTACACAAATTACACTATATTATAATAATAACGGGTGGAGCAGTGGGTAGCGCTGTCGCCTCACAGCAAGAAGGTCGCTGGTTCGAGCCTCGGCTGGGTCAGTTGGCATTTCTGTGTGGAGTTTGCATGTTCTCCCCGTGTGCGCGTGGGTTTCCTCCGGGTGCTCCGGTTTCCCCCACAGTCCAAAGACATGTGGTATAGGTGAAATGGTTAAGCTAAAATTGTCTGTAGTGTATGTGTGTGAAAGAGAGTGTATGGGTGTTTCCCAGTGATGGGTTGCAGCTGGAAGGGCATTCGCTGTGTAAAACATATGCTGGATAAGTTGGCGGTTCATTCCGCTGTGGCGACCCCAGATTAATAAAGGGACTAAGCCGAAATGAAAATGAATGAATGAATGAATAATAGCAAAATTTAAACATAATATAATGAATGAACACAATTTCAGAAGTTGTGAAATTATTTCAACCAAATATTAAAAGCAAAAGCAATCCAAATAGATAAAGACATTTCGACAGAAACAACGTTCATTGGCAAAAGAACTAAAAGGAAGTGACATGTTTTACCAACACAGAACTCATGACAATTACAGTCGGATATTACGGCGAGCGAGATCAAGAGAGAGAGGGAAAAACAGTGTTCTGTTTGCCCAACAGTGGTATTTGAACGACAAGGATGAGAAAGGATTTGTGGTAAAAAGGAGGTGTGGTGGGGAGGGGGGATAGGTGGACAAAAAAAAGGCACAAAAACTTTTCAATATCTGTGCCGAGTGTTGAGGCCTCAGCCCTGCCTGTCTGTTGCCCCGGGTGCGTGTGAAATGCTTCCAGTGAACAAAGTAAGCCATGGGCGCATCCCAAAGGCCTTTGTGGCCAAAGCCTGGTGAAGAGGCTCTTTACAGCGCCAGCAAACACAGTCTACAGCCTCTCACCACAATTCGGCAGATCCTCCCATTGTGTCCCAACACACATTACACACTCAAGAGGGAAAGAGGAGAAACAAGGCAAAACTAATGAAAAGCTTTGAGTGGCTGCCCTTCTCGGAGCACACCCACACTCTAAAGCCCCAAAACTGGCCCAGACGCACACACGCACACATACCTCACTTCCACAGAGTAATTGCTATTGAAACACTTATTTGCTGTTGTTACCTGCACATCCTACCACGTCGAGAGGGACAGTTCTGCTGTGGTATTACTCGTGGAGAGATAGAGGGGGTGGGGGCGTCCTATTCTTTATCATCATGCTTCACGTAAGGCCAAAAACCTTGTTTCCTCCTCTCTGAAATAGTTAAAAGAGGTACAACATCAAGTTAAGTAATGTATGTGGGAAATGTCAAAACAGCGGATGACAAATCGTACTGAGCAAACCAATGCTGGTTAGTACAAACACTGCTTTCACAGAATAGTCAGCTGAATAATTGTTTATGTGTGTATGTAATAACAACAGAATAACTGAGACACTACAGTTTTCAGAATGAACTAAAGACTATTAGTTTTGCTGGACCAAGAAAAATTTGAAAAGAAAACAAGGAAACAATTGGCTTTTATTATGAATTCTGAGTTGCGTTTAGTTATTTTATTCTGAAATCTGTTCCTAAACTGTGAGAGATGCAATATCTGCTTCATCATGCGTCAGTAATTCATTCATTCATTCATTTTCTTTTCAGCTTAGTCTTATCCAGCACATGTTTTATGCAGCGGATGCCCTTCCAGCTGCAACCCATCACTGGGAAACATCCATACACACTCATTCACACACATACACTACGGACAATTTAGCTTACCCAATTCACCTATACCGCATGTCTTTGGACTGTGGGGGAAACCAGAGCACCCAGAGGAAACCCTCGCGAACACGGGGAGAACATGCATCCACACAGAAATGCCAACTGACCCAGCCGAGGCTCGAACCAGCGACCTTCTTGCTGTGAGGCGATCGTGCTACCCACTGCGCCACCGTGACGCCCCTGCGTCAGTAATTCATACACATGAATTGTCATAAAATAATATGGGCTTAAAATGGACCATAACGTTAACCCTAAATTGAATTTCTTTTAGTGGGTTTTACACATCGCACAGCACATTTACAAGTAACAAAAATGCTAAAAATTTATGGGAATTCATAAAAATGTGTATTTAGAGAGGGACATTTTAGGAAATAATGGGAAGACTGGGATGAAGAGAATGTATACAAATATACAGTGTTCAAAGATAAATGAATAAGTGCCTAAACCTGTTCAGTGGTGGTGAGAAACAGCTTGTTAATGAACAGATGTTTATTTGTAGTAATGAGATTACACATTCAAAAGTTTGGAGGTACAGCAGACATGCATTATTGATCAAAAAGGAACTGCATTTATTATCTTACAAGATTACTATTTCAGGACGACGCGGTGGTGCAGTGGGTAGCACAATCACCTCACAGCAAGAAGGTCGCTGGTTCGATGTTTCCCATTGATGGGTTGCGGCTGGAAGGGCATCCGCTGCGTAAAACATATGCTGGATAAGTTGGGGGTTCATTCCGCTGTGGTGACCCCAGATTAATAAAGGGACTAAGCTGAAAAGAAAATGAATGAATGATTACTATTCCAAATCAATTATATTTAAAAAACATTATTGTCAAAGAATCCTCATATCAATGACCATACAAATATTAAGCATAATTTAACATCACTGTTACGAGACACTTAAAAAAAAAAACATTTGCTTCCAAACTTTTATGAGTTTCTTTTCTCTGTTGTATACAAAAGAAGATATTTTGAAGAATGTTGGAAACTGGTAACAATCAACATTTCCAGAAGGAAAAATACCATGGAAGTCAATGCTACTGGTTCCTAATATTCTTCAAAAGAAAGATACTCAAACAGGTTTGGAGGCGTAAATGATGACAGAATAATTTATATTGTGCATAGTCACTTCTTAATAAGTAGACTCTCTCTCTCTCACTCTCTCTCTCTGCATCAAATCTTCATCAATTACAGCGATGGTGCAACATTCAGTAAACTGAAAGCAAACATCCTCAGCATCAGAATTTATTTTGAACATCTAAAAAATCTCATTTGCTCAGACCTTGGTAGAACTTGGTAGAAAAGCCTATATTTATTTTTGCAATTAATATTTCATGCATTATATAAAATGAAGTAAGGTCAGCGAGCCAGTCAGCAGTTAAGAACTTCAAAAATATGCACTGTGTATGAGCGCAGCAGAGGGAGGCAGACATGTGGCCCTGAGTGCATTTTACTGTATTTCATCAGGAAAAAATACATTCTCTAAAAATAGGAAAGATGAAGAACTGGGTGGAGAGGGGGGGTTAAGAGGACTCCGAGGTAACACAGGCCTGCTGATCTGTGCAGCTTAGTTCTGTAAATATACATGTGAAGAGAGAGAGAGGAAAAATGCTGAGTAACGTTTTTTATTATGCTCAGGTAACATAAAACTATTACACAGTTTTTTCGATTGCTAAAACAGATTTCTTAAGATTTTTTTTTCTTTTTTTTCAAAACTCCATAACTAATCCATAACTTCAAATGAAATTTCCCATAATTCCTACAATATTCATGTCAAAATAAAGCTCTTCATTCAAAACAATTCAATTTTGATGAAAAACCAAACTTTACTTAAAATAAGTGAGTAAACCTGTTGCTATTAAAAAAATGAGTTGACTTTACTTAAAATAAGTGAGTAAACCCTTTGCCTTAAAATCTTTAAGTAAATAAACTATGTGCATAATTATAAATATCAAGTTAAATCAACTTAACAGTTCCAAGTTACAATGGGATTTCTCTCGATGTGGAGGAGCAGCGGCTCTACTCTGAGCTCCTCCCGGGTGACAGAGCTGTCGGACAACTGTTAGTATGACAATATTTATATACAACAACTGTAAATACTTTGCTGTTCGCCTTTGGAATCAGTGACAGCCTTTAGTATGGTGTCAATCATCAAAGCTGTACTTAAAAGTTTTTCTGTTATTCTCAACATAATATTATGAAAAAATAGTTTTATGTAATGAAACCTATTATTGATCATTTTGTGTATTATTTATATATTCTGAATGCTCTTTTGTCATTATAATGAAAGAAGAAATGGAGGATCTGTTTTAGGTGTTACCAAACTTACAGAGAACAACTGTCGAACACTTTGACATCACAGAGCATTGGGAGATTATAATCATGGACTGTCGCTGAACATGCTTTTAAATATTGTCAAATGCAATTCCTTGATGTTCTTATTATGTTCATGCCCAGTTCCTGTACAAAACAGATGCTTGAGTATCCTGACATGATTTCCACACATAGTTTTGTAACCACATGACATTTTTACTCAGTTATCTGAAACATGTCTCACCACCTCTCTATGTCGGATCTTGTCTTTAGGCCTGAGAAGCTTAATAGAAATATTCTATATTGCAAAAGAAAAAAAAACTTGAAGGTGATTGTCCTCAGTAAATAGCGAGGATAAATGATTATTTTTCCTCTTTTTTCAAAGACAGAAAACTTCATGAAGACATGACGGCTCTGTTCATCATTGTCAAAAACTGTCAACAGATTTTAGACGTGCATATTTGAGGACTTTCTCATTTCAATAAACAATATTGTATCCAGCCACCAGTTTCATAACAAACTGAATAAAACATGACGTGAATCATGATTTATTAGCAGGAAAACAAGTAACATAATCCAAAACTTCCAGCAAAAATTGTACTAGCTTCACGATCACTCCTTTATGTTTTTCAGGTTGTGGTGGCAGGGAATTCCTGGCTGGTGATGTTCAGCAAACTTTCTGACAATCTTTGTAGCAATGCGAGACAAAGAACTAGTCTATAACAAAATGCAAGTCATGGGGGATTCATGCATAAACTCATCTTCAGAATATTATGGGAAATGTCCTCCTAATAAGCCTAGAAGATGATAATCTCTCAAATAAAATAGGTGCAACGCTTGTTTATAATACTTAATATGCGGCATCAGACCAGCTGTGTCCTCATTCTGAAAGACACACATTGTTCGCCTCCTGTGAACTGATGGAAAAGAACCAGCTTTGAAAAGTGATTTATGTATCATCTGTGTCATCTCGATAGCCATATATTCACATCACGGTGCAGCTCTGAAGCAGCTTTATGGCCTAACGGTGTTAAGCACAGTTTAAACAGTACACATTATTTGATTAAATGGTACCTGTGATTTTCGAGACTTGAATTATGACTGAGAGTGTCACAGGTAAAAAAAAAAAACACCTCATATAGAGCATACTTGTCGTATATAACTTGCATCTTTAGTTAAGGATTTTCACATATGGCGATATGATAATCTTGATATTTTGCAACAGTAGGAATACACAGAATATTTAAATACTTAAAAGTAACTTAATCACTCTTAATTTAGTTCAAAATACATTTGTCTACATTTGAATTTGTCTTCTGTGGAATACAAATGAACAACATTTTGTTAAAAAAAAAACATCACAAATTCAGTATCTTAAATTATCTAAATTTAAAAATATCTAAATATTATTTATAAAAATATTAATATTCTTTATTAAATTAAAGTCCATTGTTGTTCAGACGTCTTCAAAATGCTAAATATGCTATTAAATATTTATTATAGCTTTCTTTTAGGGCTGCAAGATAAAGCAGCAGCCGACTGTCGTACGCATTTCTCAGTAAAGCCAGTTGTGTAATCAGCAGTAAATCTCCAGCATGTGCATTTAGATTAGTGCACAGAGCCACAGTTAACTGACAAGCTACGCAAAAAAAATCACATGCGATATAATCATATGATAGTCAAATCGCAGACAATTATTCTGCGATACTGACAGATGTTTCTTAGATTCTACGTGAAAAACAACCTTTTTTAGTAAATGCAGTGACTAAAGGCATATCATCATTACATTATTATCAGATTATTATAATTATCATATTAAAATAGAAAAGAATATTAAAATGATACTAATAATAACTTGATGTCTTGGCTGTGTTTATTAATTAATACATTAATATTATTGAATCAATGAAAGCGGGCAGTGCGGTGGCGCAGTGGGTAGCGTTGTCGCCTCACAGCAAGAAGGTCACTGGTTCGAGCCTCGGCTGGGTCAGTTGGCATTTCTGTGTGGAGTTTGTATGTTCTCCCCGTGTTCGCATGGGTTTCCTCCGAGTGCTCCAGTTCCCCTCACAGTCCAAAGACATGTGGTACAGGTGAATTGGGTAAGCTAAATTTTCCGTAGTGTATGAGTGTGAATGGGTGTTTCCCAGTGATAGGTTGCAGCTGGAAGGGCATCTTCTGCGTAAAACATATGCTGGCTAAGTTGGCGGTTCATTCCGCTGTGGCGACCCCAGATAATTAAAGGGACTAAGCCGAAAAGAAAATGAATGAATGAATGAATCAATGAAAGCTGTTAAATCTTCATTGTATTTACTAACTGCTATGAGGCTTTCCTGGGTTTATTTGGGGCATATTTGGTGGTTCTGTGCAGCTCATTAGAGCGCCCTCTGGCCTTCAGAGGAGATTTACTACTGACTACACAACCTTGCTTCACTGACAAGATGTGCATGACAATTGACAGCTTTTGCTAAATCACAAATACACAGGGTTTGCTAAATCACACCCTAACTCTTTTTGATTTTGATTATAAAGTAAAAGCTGCTTCAGAAGGACAATTATTGTAAAAAAAAAAAAAAAAGTGTAATGTAAATAAAATTGAATCGAAAAACACGTACGCAATGTTTTATATTGATTTATCATGCAGCCTTCTTTTCTTTACAGTGTGTTTAAATAAAGCACAGCTTACAGTGCTGTATTGCACTGTGACAAAATCTGGTCACCCTATCCTTTCAAGCGATTCTTCAATTTAAAACCTACATTTGATCAGTTCTGAGGCATATCAAAGACTTTCGGAAAGCCTGAAAATGTCACATACAAAGCAGCCTCAACAGGTGGAGCACATGCCTTTCAAACGCTTTATGATTATGACTCTTAATTATAGGATGCAACTCTTGTTTAGGTGCATTTTAGCTTTTCATTCATTTTTCCCCTCTCCTAAATATTAAGCGCTTGCCTCTTGAAATGAAATGGCCCTCTATGGGTTTTGAAACCCTGATACTGCATTTACAGCAAATTGCACCTTCACTTGTAAAAAAATTACAGTGCTCAGTGTGTATTTAAGTAAGACTGTGTGCCATTTGGAAAGCAATACGAGCAGACTCCATGACCACATGAAACACAACTTAAAACTGACTTCAAAGGAGCAATGGAAGAGCAGCAGGAGCAAGCTCTGACAGCAAAAACAATAATTTAATCACATCATTATAAATATTAAGCAAAATTCGGATTTCTCTCATCATCTTTAAAGTGGCTTTTTATGATGTTTACTCTGTGTAATAAAGGGTTAGGATGATTGAGGTGTCATGTGGGTGAAACCCTCAGCTTCCCCTCCATTAACATCTAAACACGATGCATCCGTTTATCTCTAAAATATCTGATCGTTTACAATGCCTGCAGCAGACAGATCTTACAGGTTCATCTCCAAGCTGTTAATTAAATCTTTAATTTAATTAACTTATCTTTGAGTTTGAGCCAATCGCTTTGTATACAGATACTCAGGTGTTGAAAACAAACATATAGCCACATCAGAAATGGCATATGAATGGAAATTTATTTCTGCATAATATGTAAGAGAGATTTTTGAAAGTCATGGCAGTGAAATGTGAGGTCACAATAACACACGAGTTCACTGATGAGTCATGGATAAGATTCAGAAAGAAGATGCTGTTGTTTAGAAGCGTATTACATGTCTGTGACACTGTAAAAAAAACTCTTTATTAACAGTCATTGTATATTTTAACATTTCATTCTGCTGTGGCAACCCCTGATAAAACTGGGAATAAGCTGAAGGAGAGTGAGTGAGTGAGTGAGTGAGTGAGTGAGTGAGTGAATGAGTAAGTGAGTGAGTGAGTGAGTGAGTGTGTAAGTGAATGAGTGAGTGAGTGAATGAGTATACTGACTGTTTTCAAGCATATTTCATCCATTAACATATAAGCCATATCTTACATATTTATGCACAATGTAAAAACTTAAATTATTTATTTTAAAAAAGAACACCAATGATCCAAATGAAAGAACATCAGATACCTAACATAAGTTACTGATACTTATCTGATTCCTAGTGGTAAATACTTTATTTGACAAACCCTATTTAACTGGCAGCCAAACTTTCCAGTTTTCACTGAATTTGCAGTATAGTTAGGCGTTCTAAAATTACTGAAACCTCCAACAGCAGGTTGTCCAGATGAAGGCCAAATAGAGACCCGTTGGGCCACAGCAAGAGAATTTGGTCATTCCAAATCTGTTTATTCTTTAACATTGCATCTAACATTATTTAACATTGCATCTTTACAATCTCACTAACGCTTTCAAGTTCCCCAAAACAGCTGGTCATCCACAAAAGACAAATGCATGAGATGACAGTATAATGGAGATAATCTCAAAGGGCAATTGGTTCAACACTGCAGAATTAGTTCAGTGCCGAACAGGTAAGAATCTTTATCTTAGCAAACAGTGTCTAAACTGAACTGAAAGCCCTCCAGTGACCAAACCTCTAGATCTAAAACTCATTAGAGTTTTAAATCATTAGGCAGCAAAAAACTTTTAATTAATATTTTAAGTTTTCTAAACTTAAAACTTTTTAATTTCTTTAAATGATTCACCATGTCTCTGTTTAAAATGATTGATTGTGCTTGAAATTCTGCCTTGACAATGTGCTGATTGGTCGATATGTGTTATATGACACAAGGTGGTCATTTTGCTTGTGATGCTGAATTTTGCTGAAGCAGCAGGACAGAGGCACTACTCTGAGGAAGTACACAGAGGAAAATTTTAATTATTAAGTAGATTTAAATGCTTATATACATTTTTCTTAATTGATATACACGCAGGGGTGACACAGTGGGTAGCGCTGTCGTCTCGCGGCAAGAAAGTTGCTGGTTTGAGTCCCGGCTGGGTCAGTTGGCATTTCTGTGTGGAGTTTGCATGTTCTCCCCGTGTTGGCAAGTCCAAAGACATGCGGTATAGGTGAATTGGGTAAGCTAAATTGTCCGTAGTGTATGTGTGTATGTGTGTATGTCCTGGTCCACCAGGTTGGGGGTTGAGCGTTGGGCTAACGACCCACCTCGTAAAAATTAGATGTTACGAAACACCAACATGGTGCGGCCAAATATCAACTTTGATATAAATGGCCCTGGAGTAAGTAGGTAAGTAAAGAATATAAAAGCTGAAAAAATTGGAAGTTTAGTCTATTAGCCATTTTAAGTTATCTGTACTTAAACATTTAAGTTAATTCAAGGAAGAGACCACATTTGGTCAACTCCATTAATTGAGTCGTCGAGTTCCCATTACTCAAACGAACTGAGGAATCACTTTCCTCAAATCATTTGAGTAGTCTCAACTTATTAGGGTTTACAGTGTAGGGATGTTCTGTGATGTCCTGTTAGAAACTAAAGTCATTCACAGCAAGGACCTTTTCACTTCCTACCAATTTTTGACTGCTGTAACCTTTAGAGATTTTAGTTTTAACCCTTTAATTAAAGTTGTATTTTCCATGTTACAACCATTGTTGTTGTCATATTTTCATTACTGTTTTCAACAAAATAAAGGGTTTTTGTTAAACTGCATATTTCAAAGCATGATATATCCACTGCTAAAATTCTTTCAAATTTGAAACAATAAAGACTATTTAAGGAAAAAACAAACAAACTGGTGTTTATTGTACTTTAATTTTGAACTCAACTGTAGCTTGTCTGGGCTGGTCATGTAAATTACCATGCAAAAATTGCCTAGCTTGTTGGATAATGATAATTTCCTATTATTTTACAGATTTATTTCTAAAAATGTAGACCTGATGCCATGTTAAGTGGGTTTCTTCATATTAACAATGAAGAAAAAACTCAAAATTAAAAAAGACCACAGCACTTTTAAACCAAAAAAAAACAACAAATTATCTTACTTTTAATTTGGTGTTCATGTTTTAGTGTTCAGACAGCAGAGGCTGCACTTTATCCTTGAACAGAACAAGAACCTGAACATCTCTGACTACCATGAACTCTGGTATTCGTACCTGTGAAGCTACAATTACATGCACAAAACGGTTTAAGTAGAAGCATAATGTGCTCTTGGGAAAGGGGAAAAAAAATGGGATGAGCTTAATCTATCCCGTGTAAACCAGGGAAATTCCTATTGTTGGCAGACAGGCCTCAGTCCTCAGGCATTTGAAGTGCATGTCTTGGCTGCACACGACTGCCTGAAGAACAGACAAAATACACAAGCTCGAAAAGATGAAAAAAGAGAAGAAAAACTATCAAAAGGGTTGAAATTGTAAACCAAAGATAGTGAGGCTAAACTAAAGGATATCCTCATGTGAAGGATTTGATCCAAGAGGGCTTCTGTAACATGTAAAGCTAACAAAAAATAAGAAAGAAAAGTGGTGTTCACCGTTCAACAGTGTTAGGACGTCAACATCTCAAAGGCTAGCTGTGTTGTATGCTAGAAGTCAGACCAGGCAAGTCCGGGCTCATGACTGTAAGCATTTAATAAATCTTGCTCTCAGGGAGTAAAGGACTCCAGAGATTGATGAACTGCTGACAGTTTTATGGCAAAATTACTATTGTTGCACTGGGGGCACTCATCATTAGTAAAATCAATGATAAGGTATGATCATTTCTTTTCCGACCACACTTTTCCAGCTACCAACAAGCCGCGCTCCTCCTTTTCTGCCTTTCATTTTGTAACTAGTCTATCAGCATCTCTCTTATAATGACACGCTGCAAGCTGCAAGGCCTGTCAAACTGAAGCATTGCTTTGTCTCAGACGTTTGTACGCCACTCATGCAATATTGCTTAGCTCTTCAGTGACAAATGCTACGGCAAAACAATTTGGACTAATGCCTCATTATGTATACTTTCTAATGCATGAGGAGAGGCAAATTAATTTAAAACGATCTCATTCAATTTCGGTGCATGCGCCGAGCAGTTTGTCCAGAATCAAATGTCAGCGGAGCCTGTGTTTGGCTGACAGTCAAAACAGCTGAATAGGTTAAGACAACAGCTTGTACTTGCATTGACCTGTGCAGTCTACCTATAAGGATCATTTCACTAAAAAGTCAGTGCTAGATTTGTTAAGCAGAGCTATTAGCATTAATGGAACCATCTGCAGGTGTTTGTATATGTGATCTGAGAATGTACTGCCGGTTGGGCAGAAATTATAATATTAACAGGAGATAAAAAATGAAAAGTGAAACTAGAAACTTGTGTTCACACCCTGAGGCTGGGAAAAAAACAATTATAAAGCTCAAGATGTAATTAACATTTTTAAGAATTTATATATGTAGACTAAGTCCTAAAATTTATGTTGAGGACACATTGAAAAAAAAAAACCCACTTTGAACCAACTTAAAAAAAAAAGATAGTTGTAGTTTATTACAGCAAGTTTGTTGAGATTTTCTTAAAGTATCATTTGACTTTGGTTCAAACTATACAATTTTATTTACTCTAAATCAAAAATATTTATTGTGGTCTAGAAAAAATATTACATTCAAGCAAAGTAAAAATATTGTTTAATACAGAGACACTAAATATATGTTTTTACTTTATTTTTACTTTAGTACCTTAGATCAAAGTATACTCTTGCTTTGGACCGACCTAAAAAATACTGTAATTTGTTACAGCAAAATTTATAAATTAACCTTAAATTATAGTTTTGACTTGGTACAAAATGAAAAATGTATTTGAATAATAATCAAAATATTTATTCTGCCCAAGAAAAACAAAAAAACATCGACTCACAGGTAAAATATTGTTTTTATAGACCATGAATTAATTGAATTACTTTGGTTTGATTTAAAATCTTCTTTCAAGCGAAGTTACACCTTGGACTAAACTAATAAATACATTTAATGTTAGGCTATGCTATTCCTAGTTTTAGTCAGTTTATATCCAATAATGAGGTAAAATATCTGCTAATGCTTTCATTGTGGATATACATGTCACATGAGGTAATCAAACTCACATTAGAAATACATACAAATTGAAAGCACATAAATTGTACCTTTTTCATGTGGTCACATGGGATGAAAATGCTTGTTTAAAGTAAAAATATTGCTTTGAGAAAATATAAGGTTTTAAAGTTTACCTAGGGGCTTCATTTTCGATATCATAGATTTTGACTTAACCTTATATAAATATACTTTGAATGAAAGTGTTAGGGTTAGAGTAAAATACTCTTTTTAAAATACTGTAATACCTCTAAACTAAACCAAGTTGTATTTGATCAACAACTTCTCATTAATAAGTGAATGTGAAAAACAATTCTGTAAATGTTACCATCTTTTTACTATAGTATTATTGCATTTGCACAATTTGTATTAATTAAAAAAGAAAATATTTAGAATGTGACACTTTAAAACCTTACAATTTTAAATTACACACAAATCCCCCCCAAAAAACTATAATGCAATACTCATAGCCCAGAAGCAGCCCAAAAATTGGTAATATGCATATTTATTAATAATAATGCCTGCTGATTTACTTGTAGCATTACCTGAAAACAAAATAGTTATACTATATTGACTATACTGCTATATTATACTGCTGTTAACACTTTCTTATAAAACTTCAAATAAATAATATCTAGGATAATCAAGAAAACATTTGAATAATATATATTCATCGGGAATATACCTTAAAGTTATAAACAATAAATAAATATTTTTGAAGAATAGCAAATGAACAGGATGTGTTTTAGCCACGAATGAACAAAACTTTTCTCAGTGTGACATATTATAGCATGAATAATGGCTCTTTACTTGAGTCCAGTTTCTATTTTCTACATTAAATCTCTCTCCACAGCCATTGATTTGAGTAACGTTACATTGTAATTCGTCTAGTGTTTGCTGGGCTTCCCTCCTCCCTGAGCAGGGCAGGACACAATAGTTGTGTTGCATTAACAGCTCCTCCGGCTCTCGTTGAATAGAGTGAGAGTCCTGTAGACAGCAAGCTGACATAATCTGCACAGAACATGCATCTGCAGAGATGGGCTTAGAGTGGCCACAGACGCTCAATGCTGGAATCCTTTGCAATTACAATGATGTGCTTTATATCCTGAGCAAGAGCACAGTGGAAAGACTTTGCCATTTCCCTG
>CAIGQW010053631.1:4799795-4827824 GCA_903798125.1 Danio choprae
ATATTATATTATATTATATTATATTATATTATATTATATTATATTATTGTCAGTGTTCGTCCGTGTCCTCCTTTGTTTTCGTCATGTGGTTTCTTTGTATTGTCTTTCCCGCCACCATCAGTGTTAATCTGTTCCACCTGTGTTCATCGCTTGTGTGTGATTAGTCTAATCATCCCCTATCTATTTATACCCTTTCGTCTGTGTCCATTGTTGTCCGGTATTCTGATTCGTTTGTTCCTGTGTCGTCCTGTCTTCCCGCATCCAATATCTGTTCCTGTAAGTGTTCAATAAATCCGTTTTTGTATATATCTTTCGTCATGTCATTATCTGCCATCCAGGCGTTACAATTATATTATATTATATTGACATTTTGTATGTTGTTTGCACTATGGTGTATATATGAAAATGATACATTTTGATTGTATTCGCTGCTAGAATTTGCTGTTCATTTATTAACCCCTGTGACTTTTTTTTTCTTTCAGTAGAACAGTTAAGCTGAAGGCGTTGTGTTTGGTGATGCATTAAATGCAAATCATTGCTTTATGTCACTTTAAGAATGTAGTATATATTATATAAGCACATCCATCTTGGATGGTGTGTGGGTAAGTAAATTACCAGCTAATTTTCATTTTTGTCTGACTTTAAGCCCACAGTCTTATTGTTTTTTTTAAATAATTATTATTATTATAGTGCATAATACATGAAAGTGTTTTGATTGTTTTATGTTGCTAAGGGTGGTTATGGGTACTGCACCTTTTTGGGAGACTATTGATCAATCAGCATCAAGAACCTGTATTATATTATATTTTATTGTGTTTTAAATATGTGTTAGGCCAGGTAGAGATGTTTATTAAACCTCAAAGCAGTGTTATGTAAAATGAACAGAAGTTTGCTAAATTGTTGCCTGCACTCAGGTTTACTCCATCAGGAAGACTCTATTGCACAGACAGATAATCTTTGGAAGCCACAAATAAAAACGAACCAAGCTCAAACTCGGGGCACAAAACAGGTTTGCTCAAAAACACTGGAAGTTGAAAGGGTGTTGCCCTACGGTAGACATGGAAAGTCCCCAATTATGTGATAATTCTAGTGAGTGGTTTGGGACATATTTATATTCCTTGCTCAGAGAAGTTTTGCATTTACGACATTTTACCACAAACGCATTCCATCAAAGCGAGGCAAACGTCAGCCTCCATCAGTCAGTCATTCATTCACTCAATCAAATGAAATAAGCCATAATTAATGGGGGACTTGTGAGGAAGTCTTTGGGCTTTAAACTCACGCCTAAATGAGTTAATTACTCTCTCTCTCTCTTTCTATCTGGCTGCTTGTGTATAAGTGAGGAGTTTAACATTAATGATAATGACAATAAATACACACTCAGTGAAAATAATAATTTTCTATGCAGATTTGCTCTTTATGATTTTACAGTCTGGGGGTCAAATTAAGCAATCAAATAGCCTGAGGCTATCCAGTTGACTGTCAGCTCTTTATAAGCTTCCTTTTTTTTCCTTTTCAATATATTCTCAACAGAATTAAACACACCACACAGCCAGGTGAGATATCAGAGAGAACTTCAATATAATACATGGTGGGCATTCGCACAGCTCTTCCCACACTTCCACCCACCAAGAGCGCAAGACCTACTGCTTTGGGAGCTATAATTTTAATCGCTGGCCCTATGCATGAAATCAGCAGGTGACAGAGAAGAGAACGAGTCAGGCTCGTCTCTGGAGGTACAGGAGACTCTCAGGCACAGCAGGGTCGGCACAGCTCCATGTGTTAATCTCTCCTGGGCTACAATTTATGGCCATTATGGCAGTCTATTTTTAGCCCCTGTGATGGATTCTGCTCAATTATTGGCCATTATGGGGACGAGATGGCTTCGCAAGTGTGTTGCAGATTGCTGGGCACCACTGCGACATTCAAGTGAAATCCACTTGGCACACAGAACAAGACTACGAGAGGGAGCGCAAAGCATCCAGGCTTGTGATTACATGTCGTATAAGTGGATGAGGTACGTTTCTGGCCAGGGAGCAGCATGTGACCAAAGAGACAAATAGTAAAAGCATCACTTGCTGCATTATTGATCCGTAAGTCACTATGAGCAAATTTATGTCACTGTAGTTTGTGTGCAAAGGGAACGCAGTGATGATTCTCGAGCACAGGCCGGTCCCAGAATTTATCCTCTGCAGTCTGAGTTCGTCCAGGCTAACTGACAATGAACATTTCCAACAAGCCATCCACAGAGCCAGCCAAGACCTGTAGTACTGTGGGAGGACCCTTCAGACAGGTTAATCAAACCGCCTGATCGATTACTCTCAGCCTCCAGGAGATTTATTGGAAATCCTTTGTGAGGTCCAAAGCATGAGGTAATGTAGCACTTAGCAAATGAAATAAAAAGACGCAAAAGCACACAGTGATTTGTATTTCATTTTCAGTGTGCTTGTTTAAACTATTTTGCCTTCTGTTTTTTTTATAGATAAAGAAGAGATATTTATTCCTTCTTCTTTTTTTTGCAGGTTTACCTAATCAGCAGTGGCATAAAAAGGCACAACAGCATGTCATGTAGACAGACAACACTCATATCATGAATGAGTGGCATTATATTGCAGTTCTGTTGGAGTTCAATATCTCATTCTTCGTTGCTCCATCTGTAACTTAGTTTTATTAGTTGCATCAAATAGTCATTTAGTAAGAATTTGTTAGAATTAGATTTCACAAATGTCATTACAAACATAAAACTTGCCATCTTACTTGCATTTAATATGCTTTGTATGCTGTAAGCTTTGTAAATTTGCACTTTTGGGAAATTAAATGTTAAATTTAAACAAGACGATTCTGACTTAAATATATATATATATATATATATATATATATATATATATATATATATATATAACATAATAAGTGATCGACCTAGATATTTATTATATTTGAAATTATTAAAAACATGCAAATCAATTTTTTTAGCCATGTATGCATGTTTGTATGGTTTTTGTAAGCATGTTTGTTTGCTTCTGTGTGTTTATATATTCATTTATTACTTTCTGAATTGATTTATTTTTTATTTAGTAAGTCATCAATGAACAAAGAGGCTATCAAGCGTCCATTCTGAAAGCCATCAGTTTATCTTAACATCACATTACAGCTTGTTGCTCAAGCAAAATCCCTGATGCTAAAGCATATGATCAAATCCGTAGGGAATTTCTCCACTGTTTCCAATTATTCAGTACATAATTCACTATCGGAGTTTGCATGTTCTCCCTGTGTTGGCGTGGGTTTCCCCCGGGTGCTCCGGTTTCCCCCACAAGTCCAAAGACATGCGGTACAGGTAAATTGGGTAGACTAAATTGTCCGTAGTGTATGAGTGTGAATGGGTGTGTATGGATGTTTCCCAGAGATGGGTTGCAGCTGGAAGGGCATCCGCTGCGTAAAACATATGCTGGATAAGTTGGCGGTTCATTCCGCTGTGGCGACCCCAGATTAATGGAGGGACTAAATGAATGAATGAATGAATAATTCACTATCCAACTCTCACCTTAATGATCTGTACTACTTATGAACATGTTGCTATTCAGATTATACTTGTACCTTCTCTTTGAGCAGAGACAAATCAATATATTAACTCTATTTTTAAGCTGTCTGTACCTTGCAAAGTTTGCACAAAGATTTCCTATTCGAAACATGATGGTAACAGACCCCTCAGCTCTTTTTTTGCCACACAAGGTAAGTCACTTCTTTGAAAAAAAATATCTGCATGACAGAATAGGTAAAAAGGTTCACAGAAGAAAGTTAAATAGAAAGCTCTTTAAACTGGTATTTATAAAGAGGAAGAAAACAAACAGAGCCCCTGTTAAAAATGAAAGCACGTACAAAAATCCATTTCGATGACAGTTGGAAGAAAGCAGCTTTTATGGCAAGACTTTTCTCCCCTTCTTTTTGAAAACAGTGATTATTTACTTAAAAACACAAATGATAGAGATTGGGAAAGACAGGTTTTGATTGAATGCTCAGAGGATGAATTCCTGAAAAATAAATTGCTCCGCACCTTTGTCTGTAGCATTAAAGGCCCTGTGCTTTTCTTGCACTAATCTCAAGAATGTATGAGTCTATAGAGAGAAAAGGATGATGGTTTTCCACTGTCACACTAAAAGGTTAGGCCAATGTTTTTTTTAAGTCACTTTTATTGATGGCTGTTCCAGTGAAGGGTGTTAAACCAGCTGTTCTGCACCACAATACTTACATGCAATTTATTTGACTTAAAAATATGGCAACTTTCGTCATTACGTAATGATCACTGGTGAAACTTTTATCTTTGGAGCTGTTTTTTTAACATCTGAGAATGACCTCTTTGACACACCTGATCTCATGGTTTAGGTATGAACAAAGAAGCTCTGAGGAATTCGGCATCTGATAATAGCTCAATGAGATCCACAGTACATGTGTTTCAGCCACTGACTGACCTTTAATGACAATTGATAAAAGCTTTTTTTCTATTTCTGAAAAGACAAATCTTATAATTTATGTGTAAAAGAAACATGTCACTGTTAAACCATTGCACATTTCAGATCACTTCAGCATCACTTTCAACTTACTATTTCCCACAACCACACTGGATCAACTGGAACTCTGCTGGTTGGAGTTTTATCAGAAAGATCAGACTGGTCCTGACAAATCATGCTGCACAACTTAGTCCAGAGATACCCATGGTAATCTTTGATTTGGCCTGCCATCCCATCTGAAAAGAGAGGGAGAATGATGGGGAGGTGGCTGGGGCGAAGCTCTCCTTATCTCCCTGCACTGGTTACCAGTTAAAACTTCTACCAAGTTTAAACCATTGATGTTTGTTTGAACAGCCACTGATTCAGCACCATCTTACCTCCACCTGCTTCTGAAAGTCTCCATTCCCTCCAGGAGCCTCCAGTCGGTAAGTTCAATTCAATTCAATTCAAGTTTATTTATATAGCGCTTTTTTACAATATAGAGTGCCTCAAAGCAGCTCAACATAGTTCTAGTAAAGTCCAGATTTTAGAGTTAAAGTTCAGTTTAGTTCAGTTCAGTTCAGTGTGGTTTAAATTTCATTGCTGAAAGTTCAAACACTGAAGAGCAAATTCACCGAAGCGGAGCTCCACAAGTCCCAATCCGAGCAAGCCAATGGCAACAGTGGCGAGGAAAAAAAACTTCACCAATTGACGAAGTGAAGGTAAAAAAACCTCGAGAGCAACCAGGCTCTGTTGGGCACGACCATTATTCTTCTAGCCACCTTCTCACTTCCTGTGTGGAGCTGCAGTCTAGGCGCCGGAGGCTGGAGAAGCTGGACGTCCATCGTGGAGAAGCTGCAGGTGTGGGTAGGGCACCGGCGGGAGGTCAGGCTGGCCCACAGGATCAATTTCCACAGGATTTGTCACTGTGGCCTTTCAGGAATCAGCCTCATGCACTCCATTCCTCCATGACCACCACAGCATCAACTCGGTATGAATATCCCCAGGAGGAAATAGAAAACAAAGAAAATAATTAGCGTAGCTGCTGTTCATAGTGCATTTAAACGAGATGCAAAAATGGATTGTTTTAGATGAAAATAGTAGTTATATAAACAAACATGTAAAGCATATGAGAGTTTCTAACACAATGTCTGGTGCATTAAGACAGGAGGAGTGTGTTTAATAGGTGGTTGTCAAGCCAGCTCACCAGTGTGGAGCACACTCATGCATCATACCGTTAAGCAATGCATTGAGTGTATGCTTTACTAAAAAGATAAGTCTTTAATCTAGTTTTAAACTGAGAGAGTGTGTCTGAGTCTCGGACATTATCAGGAAGGCTATTTCAGAGTTTAGGAGTCATAAATGAGAAGGCTCGACCTCCTTTACTCGACTTTGTTATTCTGGGTACTACCAGAAGCCCTGAGTTTTGAGATCTTAAAGAGCGAGTTGGATTGTAGCGAGAAAGAAGGTTAGTTAGATAAACAGGAGCTAGATTATTTAAAGCTTTATAGGTAAGAAGCAACATTTTGTAATCAATACGGAACTTAACAGGCAACCAGTGTAAGGAGGATAAAATTGGGGTGAAATTATCATATTTTCTAGACCTGGTAAGAACTCTGGCAGCTGCATTTTGTACTAGCTGGAGTTTATTAATAGAAGATGCTGGGCAACCAGCGAACAGAGCATTACAGTAATCCAGCCTAGAAGTCATAAAAGCATGAACTAGCTTTTCTGCATCTGAGATGGATAGCATATTTCGTAAGTTACCGATATTTCTCAGATGAAAGAAGGAGGTTTTTGTGATATGGGTGAGATATGATTTTCAAAAGTTAAATTGCTGTCTAATATAACGCTCAGGTCTTTTACAGTACAGCTAATGCTAACTTTGTATCCCTCTAATTCCAGGTCAAGTTGTGAGATCTGCTGTGTACAGGATTTAGGCCCAATAAGTAATAATTCTGTTTTGTCTGAGTTTAAGAGAGGAAAATTGTTGGTCATCCAGTCTTTAACATCTTTAAAACACTCAGTTAGCTTAGACAGTTCAGATGTCTCATCAGGTTTTGTTGAAATATATAATTGGGTATCATCTGCATAGCAGTGAAAGCTGATCTTGTGTCTTCTAATAATGTCTCCCAGGAGTAGCATGTATATCGTAAACAGCAAGGGGCCTAAAACTGATCCTTGAGGCACCCCATACTTTACTGGCCTGACTTGTGAAAGCTGTCCATTTATATTGACAAACTGGTAACAGTCAGTTAAGTATGACTTAAAACATTGTAGAGCCTGTCCCTGGACACCTGTAGAATTTAAGCGATCTATAAGGATATTGTGGTCGATGGTGTCAAATGCAGCACTGAGATCAAGTAAAAGTAATAACGAGATGCAGCCTTGGTCAGCAGCTAAGAGTAAATCGTTGGTTATTTTCACTAATGCGGTTTCTGTACTGTGATAAGGTCTGAAACCTGACTGAAACACTTTAAAAATATTGTTTATCTGCAGAAAGGAGCATAATTGGGCAGGAACTACTTTTTCTAGTGTTTTAGACATAAATGGAAGATTTGAAATAGGCCTATAATTAGCTAAGTTGCTGGGGTCCAGTTGTGGTTTCTTAATAATAGGCTTAATAACAGCTAGCTTGAAAGGATTTGGAACATGGCCCAAAGATAAAGAAGAGTTAATAACATTAAGAAGAGGTTCTCCGACTACAGGTAGCAACTCTTTCAGTAACTTAGTTGGAATTGGGTCTAACATACATGTAGCTGGTTTAGAACCATTTATAAGTTTATCTAGCTCTTCCTGTTCTATCATTTTGAAGCACTGTAGATTATATTGATTCAGTGAAATGTTTGATGAATCTGAGGTATAATGTGGAGCAAAAAGTTTAACATCTTCTATTTTCTATCTGAAGCCTTCTATTTTATCACTGAAAAAAGTCATCACTACTATTGTGCGGAGGGATTTTCTGTTCCAAAGAAGACAGATTATTTGTCAATTTACCAATGGTGTTAAATAAGAATCTAGGATTGTTCTGATTATTTTCTATCAGTTTGCGGAGGTGCTCTGTCCTGGCGGATTTTAGAGCCCTCCTATAGCTGGACATACTATCTTTGTACACTATTCTAAAGATCTCTAATTTAGTTTTTTTCCACTTACGTTCAAGGGCACGAGTTGCTGTTTTGAGAGCGCGAGTATGACTGTTATACCATGGTGTAGTTTTATTCTCTCTAGCCTTTTTTAATTTGATGAAGTCAGAAATAAAATCAGAAAACTCTTTTAGAAAATTGACATAGGGTCCAGGGGGTCTATATATGGTGATTAGAGCAAGAGATAACATAGTTTTTTTCATAATATCCAGAAGCATAACATTAAGTGCCAATACTTCAAAAGAGTTAAACATAAGTCCGTTTCTCTGATTAATGTCAAGACTATCATTAAAGATTGATGCAACTCCACCACCACGACCAGTCTGCCACATGTTTATATAAGAATCCTGAAGGAGTTGCTTCATTTAAGCTAATATAGTCATTTTGTTTCAGCGAGGTTTCAGTGAGACAGAGTGCATTAAGATTATTGTCATCATCATCATCATCATTTTCATTTCGGCTTAGTCCCTTTATTAATCTGGGGTCACCACAGCGGAATGAACCGCCAACTTATCCAGCATATGTTTTACGCAGCGGATGCCATTCCAGCTGCAACCCATCTCTGGGAAACATCCATACACACCCATTCACACTCATACACTACGGACAATTTAGTCTACCCAATTCACCTGTACCGCATGTCTTTGGACTTGTGGGGGAAACCGGAGCACCCGGGGGAAACCCACGCCAACACAGGGAGAACATGCAAACTCCACACAGAAACGCCAACTGACCCAGCCGAGGCTCGAACCAGCGACCTTCTTTCTGTGAGGCGAACGTGCTACCCACTGCGCCACTGTGAGGCCCTAAGATTATTGTCTGTTATTATTTCATTTATGATAAGTGCCTTAGGTGCTAGTGACCTGATGTTTAGGAGACCAAGCTTTTTAAAATGTCTATTCTCACTTTTTTGATTCTTAATAGATTTTTTTTTCTAGAGCACATAGTAAGTTTATTTCTTGATCTAATAATACGAGGAACAGACACAGTCTCTATGGGATTAGCCAGGTATGCATTACTGTGATTTAAGTGTGATGAGCAATAGTCTATATGGCTAAAATGTGAATCTAGTCAGACAGAACGAAGCATCCTGGAGATGTAGTCTGACAGGAGTTCAGCTCCAGCTCTGCTGGGGTGCAGACCATCAGGATGGAAAAGCCTAGGACGCTCCTAGAAAAGATTAGTTCAGTTATTGGCAAAGAGCAACTTCTGTTCTTTACACCATATTAATAGCCATTCATTCAGAGCAAAAGGTCTACTGAACCTTTCATTTCCTCGGCTGTAAGTAGGAAGCGGTCCAGATACGATGATCTGTGTGGAGGGCGAAGTGCGTCGAACCGTTTCGATCAGGCTCCTGAAGTTCCTCTTCAGGATCTCCGTCTGCCGCAGCCCGGTGTCGTTCGTCCCCACGTGGAGGATGATAGCTTCGATGCTCTCACCAGCGCTCAGGATAGCAGGTACCTTAGCAGAAACATCCTTAACACGAGCACCGGGAAAGCAGTGAGTACGTACGTTGTTACCTTTAGTGGAAGCAGCGCGGACGTGGTGAACGATGGAGTCACCGATGACAGCCACATCGCGACCCGTCTCGCAGAGGGGGGCGAAGTGGTTCTCCGTGGGGATCTCGAACACAGGAGGAGGAGACATTCTGCCCCGAGACCTGGTATGCACCTTACGCGGCTGCACCCAGGGGCCATGGTAGCCGGGTGTCTGAGTGATCGAGCCCCTGGACAAACCGCATCCTCTGTGCACTGGGCCTGGACAGAGAAATACACAGGGTTGAGGTGGACGGAGTGTTAAGATTGTATCGCACACTTACCTCAGATGAGCGAGCCGCAGTCTGGGGAACATCGAGCAGGGCCCGTTGTTTCCGAAGCTGTGCTCACTTCATCTCGAGGTCACGGATCTGGATTTCCACTGCTTCCAGCTCCAGCTCCAATGCCTCTACCATTGCTTCTCCTGCACTCCAGGATAGAAGCGACATTGTACAGGGTGAAGAGCAAAGACAGTGAGACAGTAAGTAAAGGAAGTCGGTAGATTTAGCTGACTAGCGGTGCTAGCAGGCTAAAGCTACAAGCCACAGGCGGATGCTTGAGAGACAGAACGTTTTAAAGTAGATTTATTTGTATAAATGTATTAAGTGTTTGTTCACCCTTAGTAGAAAAGATACATACTAGCGAATGGGAATGTATTTTATGATAAAAAATGGAAATTGCGAATCTACGCGACGAAGCTCCAGACACAGACAACGAGGCAACTGTAACAGTAAGTGCTGTAAGTGAGTGCTGTCTTGTGGTACCATCACAGAGAAACTTTAAGTCACTTTCCAAAACTTTTTCATTCAATGTTCCTCAATGGTGGAATGATCTTCCCATTCCCACGCGGACTGCTAATTCACTTTGTATTATTTAAAATAGAACTGATAACCCATCTCTTCCACGAATACTTGTCTGTGCTGTGCTACTAGGCCGGGATCAAAAATTCGAAAGCCGCTGGGCACATTGTCTTGTAGGGTCCCCTACACGGCCGCACCCCTATAAAAAACAAGTATAATATAATAAATATTTTATAAAATAAATATATAATGTATTGCCCACATTTTAAAAATAAATTACATATAGTACATGAAAAAAATATATACTTGAAAAAATATATACTTATAAAATAAGTGAAATCTAATGTTTTTTTGGTGTAATTGTTCAAGTTCACTGAAGCAGTACTAAAAATATATGTTTTAAAGGGTATTTTTTAATGTATAACTTCTACAAACATTCATTCATTCATTTTCTTTTCGGCTTAGTCCCTTTATTAATCTGGGGTCGCCACAGCGGAATGAAGCGCCAACTTATCCAGCATATGTTTTATGCAGCAGATGCCCTTCCAGTCGCAACCCATCACTGGGAAACATCCATACACACTCATTCACACACATACACTACGGCCAATTTAGCTTACCCAATTCACCTATACTGCATGTCTTTGGACTTGTGGGGGAAACCGAAGCACCCGGAGGAAACCCACGCAAACACGGGGAGAACATGCAAACTCCACACAGAAATGCCAACTGACCCAGCCGAGGCTCGAACCAGCAACCTTCTTGCTGTGAGGCGATTGTGCTACCCACTGTGCCACCGCGTCGCCTTCTACAAACATATAATGCATATTATTGGCGTATAACACATAATGCCTTTCCAATCTAGTTCTATGAATATGAGTCTTCCATACAGGGGCATAGCAGAGACGGCTGTATGGTGATGTGACCCAAAGGTGATGTTCAATTAATTATTAATGTATTATTCCTTAAAAATTACAAAAGACAGCAGAACCCGATAGGGATGGTTCTTAAAAATTATTTATGGGTGTAATAAATAATACAATTATTTATTATTTATTAAATCATTTTATTAAATGTTTGGATTTCAGTAAGGAAATAAAATAAAAAAAATTAACTGGAAAAAATAACATGGTGTATTATTTTCCCGCATACTTTTAATAAAAAGTAAAAACTGAAATGTTGATATATTGTTGTTGTTGTTGTTGTTAAACTTTTTTTTTTTTTCCAAATAATTATGTGCTCAAATTAGCATTTGTTTTCATGACGTTTAAGTTTGTGCAAAGAAATTTTAAATCTTAAAATAGATTTAAAATATGTCATTTTGTAATATGAATTTAATTCATCATTCAAGTAGGGCAATCAGGAAAATGAAATGAGTTCGTGGGAACGTCACACTGCACTGAATTGTAGTTCGTTGCATAGCGACCAAGTAAACAGTGTTTCTATGGAAAGCAATGCCGCGGGTGAGCCGCTTTTCTTTTCTTTACACTTTTGGAGATCATCTCGGCGTTTTTGAGTTAACAAGTTTGAGAGGGTATTTTGAAAGGTTATCAAAATGCGTTGTTGCTTATTTTGCGCCTCTTTAAGATAACGTGTGTTTTATTTTCCAGCTAAGTTAGTCGACGAGCTCTTGCTAGCTGTTATGGTTACTGACTCTGCCACAGTTGTGGGTTCCGATGTAAATTAAGACTGTAAAAATATTTATATTCACTTTCCCTGTCTACGGTCTACGGTTTTCAAAATTATTTTTAGCATATAAATCTTTAAAAAGGGCCTCACGGTGGCGCAGTGGATAGCACGTTCGCCTCACAGCAAGAAGGTCGCTGGTTCGAGCCTCGGCTGGGTCAGTTGGCGTTTCTGTGTGGAGTTTGCATGTTCTCCCCATGTTGGCGTGGGTTTCCTCCGGGTGCTCCGGTTTCCCCCACAAATCCAAAGACATGCGGTATAGGTGAATTGGGTAAGCTAAATTGTCCGTAGTGTATGAGTGTGAATGGGTGTGTATGGATGTTTCCCAGAGATGGGTTGCAGCTGGAAGGGCATCCGCTGCGTAAAAACATATGCTGGATAAGTTGGCGGTTCATTCCGCTGTGGCGACCCCAGATTAATAAAGGGACTAAGCCGAAATGAAAATGAATGAATGAATGAATCTTTAAAAAAAAACTTAACAAACTAAGTCAGATCATATACGTAGATAAAAAGAAGTTTGGTGCATGTAGGTTTATGGCTCGGTGCATAAGAAAAAAAATAATTGCAGAAAACCGCCTTTAAAAAATATGCATTTTAAGTCTACAGATACAAATTGATAAAAGGTAAAGAAAAAAACACTTAAAAGTGCATGTTGGATTTGGAAATGAAAAAAATGAAAAACTTGTCTGCAGTGTATCACCTTTAACTATTGGTGGCCATATCAAGGACACTTCCGCAAGCACTTTTTAGGTGGTCATGTCTGAGGCACAGGTGGTGTAAGATCCATTGTGGAAAGTAAACTCTAATTAGCACTTAAAATGTTACAGTTATGAAAAATATGTTCTGCTCTACGAATTAAGTCCTTATGTAATCTTGTATATAATCATTGTCATCACCATCATCATCATAACAATATTCTGTTATGTTATATTGCTATTTTATTCTCATTAATCACTATTCACATAAACCACTGACATATAATGCAATGCTCAATTTAACAACATGCAATCTTCTCATCAAAAGGAACTTGTAAGAAAATTACCAGACTCTATATCAATATCACAGGCTTCAGCGCACCTCTTAAACACACAGTTTAAGGCTAAAGTTTGTTTGAACTGGATTGAAAGCACTGGGTTAGAATAGTCTATATTTGGATAGTTAAACCAAGTAAAAAGAGTAGTGCTGTTTATCTCAGTGGGCTCTGGTTCACTGGTTTATGATATAAAGGTGGGAGGATCTTTTCATATTACTGATCTAGTATCGGGCAGCACGGTGGCGCAGTGGGTAGCACAATTGCCTCACAGCAAGAAGGTCGCTGGTTTGAGCCCCGGCTGGGTCAGTTGGCATTTCTGTGTGGAGTTTGCATGTTCTCCCCATGTTCGCATGGGTTTCCTCCAGGTGCTCCGGTTTCCCCCACAAGTCCAAAAACATGCACTGTAGGTGTATTCATTCATTCATTTTCTTTTCGGCTTAGTCCCTTTATTAATCTGGGGTCGCCACAGCGGAATGAACCGCCAACTTATCCAGCATATGTTTTACACAGCGGATGCCCTTCCAGCTGCAACCCATCTCTGGGAAACATCCATACACACCCATTCACACTGATACACTACGGACAATTTAGCTTACCCAATTCACCTATACCGCATGTCTTTGGACTTGTGGGGGAAACCGGAGCACCCGGAGGAAACCCACGCCAACACAGGGAGAACATGCAAACTCCACACAGAAACGTCAACTGACCCAGCCGAGGCTCGAACCAGCGATCAGCGACCTTCTTGCTGTGAGGCGAACGTGCTACCCACTGCGCCACTGTGAGGCCCTGTAGGTGTATTGGGTAAGCTAAATTGTCCATAGTGAATGAGTGTGTATGGATGTTTCACAGTGATGGGTTGCAGCTGTAAGGGGATCCGCTGCGTAAAACATATGCTGGATAAGTTGGCAGTTCATTTCTCTGTGGCGAACCCAGATTAATAAAGGGACTAAGCCGAAAAGAAAATGAATGAATGAATGATCTATTATCAGGGGCAAGAGAAAGATATTCAATGTCAGTCACTTTAACACATTTAAAAACACTTAAAAAATAATCAGTCACTAGTTTAAAACAAAAAATCAACAGAAATTAAGGGTGTGTGTTGCAGCTTGCAGCTTGGTTCTCATGGTTTGTTTGATCTGGACCAAAATATAACAATTGGTTTTCAGTGTTCAGTGTTCACCCACTTCAGTGTTCACACTGTCTGTGTTTTATGATTTATTTTGTGACAGAACTTACTGAACATACAAAGCAGAATGTGCTGTGCTCAATGGTTTGTTGTATGTGTGTACATGTGATGGTGTTTTTATAGGAGTCAAAAGAGTCCCTGGAATTCCTCCTTCACACAGAGAAATTAATATTTGCCACAAACAGAAGCATTTCCAACAGTGATATTCAACTCTATTATCTAACATTGTGACTGAATCAAGTCAGGCATTCTGTCCTGTTTATGGCTGCATCTTGTGACTTCATACACTGGTTTTTTTTAAAGATTTAATTGCCATTTTGCTTTTTAGACAGTAAGTGAAGTGGAAGAGGGAGAAAGAGAGAGGGATGGGATGGGATCAGGAAAGCTCCCCGAGTTGGGACTCAAACTTGGGACACCCGCAGTGCAACTGCGGTATATGTTGGCTCATGTACTGGTTTTGATTTGTTTAGATGTTCATTCATTCATTCATTCATTCATTTTCATTTCGGCTTAGTCCCTTTATTAATCTGGGGTCGCCACAGCGGAATGAACCGCCAACTTATCCAGCATATGTTTTACGCAGCGGATGCCCTTCCAGCTGCAACCCATCTCTGGGAAACATCCATACACACCCATTCACACTCATACACTATGGACAATTTAGCTTACCCAATTCACCTATACCGCATGTCTTTGGACTTGTGGGGGAAACCGGAGCACCCGGAGGAAACCCACGCCAACACAGGGAGAACATGCAAACTCCACACAGAAACGCCAACTGGCGAGGCTCGAACCAGCGACCAGCGACCTTCTTGCTGTGAGGCGAACGTGCTACCCACTGCGCCACTGTGAGGCCCTTGTTTAGATGTTACACTGTAAAAAATGCAGGGTTCCACACAATTCATTCAGGTTGTCCCAACACAAATCGATAAACTAACTTAACAAATTTAAGTGGATTGAACAGAAAACAATTAAGTTGTCCCAAAAATATCTCAAGAATTGTGTTGTTTACGCTTATTTTACATAAGTAGTTTGAACAAGTAGCAAAATCATTTTTTTGAGTGTGTTGTCCATGTCCATGTTCTATTTTAGTCAATTCACCAGTTTATTCGGAAGTGGACCAAAACCTTACCTTTTAGCAATCTTAGTTGTTTAGTGTAGACCAAGATTTGGATAGAAGTGTTTGATGTAAAGACACCAGTCGCACAAAGTGTGAAAACACTCATAATGAAATATCTGTGAATTATACGGTAGATTTCTGTAAAACAGTTTAGTCAGACAGACATTTGGAAGATTGTCAAATGGAAATGTTCAGATACAACGTTAGACCAGTATTTTTAATGGTTTACAATCATAATGTACCGCTTCATGTTCTTCAGGGATTCGGCTGTAAAGCGGAAAGTGGGAGACTGACTCTAGCAGCTGTAGCGCTTCAGGATCACATCACACACAAAATTTCTGTTCGATACAATCCCCAAAACCTCCATGTGTCAGACGCCTCCTGTCCTGCTGCTGGTGGGGCTGCACATGTTAGCAGGAGGAATAAAACCCACAGCTCCAGTCAGACACAAGGAAAAGTGGAGAGAGAGTATGTGCTGGATCCTGCTCCTCCTCGTCTGACTCTTGGTAGGCTGTGATCATCATGGAGATTCAAATATGCTGGTCACAGTGGCCAATGCTAATGCTCAGTTTTTGATGATGCTGCAGCACAGAGGATGGGTCTGGTGGAGGCTCCCTCACCAAGATTGACCTCAGAGGAGTGGGCAGAGGTCAAAACCAGGTCCGTCCTAGAGGGAGATTCAACCCAACCCTGTGCCATATGCAGGGAGGAGTTTCGTCTGCAACCACAGGTAACTTCACTTGCCTACAACATTGTATATTTTTTCTGCATTTTGCTATGTATAGCACAGAGTTGAGTGTGCAAGCAATTCAAAGTATGAGTGTGAACACAGATGGATGTACAGCACTATCTACCTGTTCGAGCTTTGTTTTTCAAGTCAATCCTTTGTAAATGTGTTGTCCATAGGCCTAGTTGATAAAGTAAATTACATCATGAGGACAGTCTGTAAGCTAGAGTGAAATGTGTGACCACTCTTCACAGTTTAAAATTTCACTGCTGATAATCAAAGCATAAGTTCAAATCGTAAAAAATTATCTTTTACTCACGCTCATTCATTCTGTATGCTTTTTTTCTGAGGAGTAAAAATTGACATATTTACATGTGCAGAGTAATGTTCTGAACAAATTATTACATTTATTTTTTTTAATTGAATTAGGCTTTTTTAGTCACCATAAAATCATAACAAAGTTTTTATTTTAAGGAAATATTTGTTATAAATGTTTTTTATCGATGTACATCATTTTTTTAAAACACATTTTAAACTGCCTTCCTGTAGCTCAACTAATACAGCATTGTGCTGGCAATACCAGGTTTGTATGTTTGATTCTTGGTGAAAACATGGACCGATAAAATGTTTATCTTTAATACAATGTAAATCATTTCGGATAAAAGCATATGTCAAATGCATGTACATAATTCAAATGCCCTAGTTAATTCAAATGATATTGTCACACTCGATTAGGTACATGAAGGCACAGGAACACGAGAGTAAACAAAATACGAATTTATTTAACAAACACTTACGACAAATACAGGCACTGGAGGAGACAGGACACGTAGACATTACAATACCGAACAAGGATGAAACAAACAGAGGGGTATAGATACATGGGGAACATGATTAACTGATAAGACACAGGGGATGAACACAGGTGAAACTTATGAACACTAAAAACGGCGGGAAACAGAACAAAGGAAGCTCATGACAAGGGAAGCATATGGAACACAATAACAGAACCCTGACAGTACCCCCCCCCCCCCTCCCTATTTTTGAAGGCGCGTTTAACACAAACATAACAACAGAATAAGGGAGGGTGGAAGGGGAGGGTGCCAGGAAGGAGTTTCAGGAGGGAGGAACCAGGAAGGGAGCTGGAGCAGGAAGACCCAGGACACAGCCAGGAGGACGGCCCCGGGCGGAGTCGAGGAAGGGAGGGACCATGGAGGAGGAGTGGCTGCTGACTCCAGGGGGCCGACCGAGGGAGATGCCGCTGATGGCGGTGGAGCCCAAGGAGGGAACGGAGAGCCGTAGGGTGAAGGTGACGCCGAGGTCCCCGATGGCCGGGTGATGCAGGCGGCTCACCCGAGCAAGGCAACGGCGGGTTTCCGGAAGCCCGCAGCGGAGCCAGAGCGACAGAGGACCAAGGCGTAGCTAGAGGGAAGGAGGAGCTCAACGCAGCAGGTAGGACAGTGCGACGAGGTGCAGCCAAAGGAGTGGAGTCCAGAGGTGTAGAAAGGGCGACGACTGACCAAGGCGGAGTCGGGGGGACGAGGGAGCCTGGCGGAGCTGGTGGGCAGACGCCCCACGACGGAGACGAGGGAGGAGTGAGCCAACGCGGAGCCCTAGGGTCGAAGGGCCGAGGTGGAGTCCGCAGCTCGGAGGCTGGAGGAGCTGATGCTGGGCGACACCCTCCAGAGGGCGACGCTGGCAGGCAGCACCCACAAGCGAGCTCCATAACTGTAGCTTAAGGGGCGAGCTGGGGGGCTGGCTGACTGCAGCAGAGCTGGAGCTGGCTGACTGGCTGCAGTCCTAGGAGACCGTGGGAAGCTACTCACGACTCTGGAGCTGGGGTTATTACGGGGAACAAGAATTAAAACACTGTCTGAAACAGTTGACAAGGCAGAATATAATGGCTGTACTTAAACAGCGGAAGGGAAATTATTTCGCTCCAGAAGTCTGTGAGTAACTTCCCAGTGTCCAGCAGCTGTCCATCTGCAGAGGGGGGTGGGCGTTACTCTCGCCATCCTCGCGGAAGTCCGCCAGGACTCCCCCTTTTGGCGGTGTTGCTGGCTCACGCACCTGGTCAGACGGTGGATCGAGCTCCTCCATCTCGGCGCATCTCCGCTCTGTCGCTCTAGGTGGCAATAGTTCGTGCACCGGGGGCTGCTCTCCGTCTGCGGTGGGCTCTGGCAAGCGCTCCCTGCAGATGGGTGGTGCTTGGCTGGTCACTGGGTCGGGAGTGGCACTGACGAGGTCTTCCTCCATGCAGGCAGTGAAAGTTGGTGAATTTCTCGCCAGTGTCCACTCCACATAAGTGGCAATATTGCCCCGAGGACCATCTTCGGACGACCGTGCTCTGCGAGCGATGATGAAAGACATGCAGAGCACGTCGCCCGGATAGCTGGTGACAGTCGCTAATATATGGTCCTCAGGGGTGCTTTCCCCCTGCTCAAGCAAGAGGTGAGGAAATTGGGGGCGGTAGATGAGGTCCATGGAAACACGGGGGTGAGAAAAGAAAACACTGAGGGACAAAAAGACTTTAAAAAAGAAAATCGGGGGAAAACTCGCCGCAACTTTTAGGTCCGGTATTCTGTCACGCTCGATTAGGTACATGAAGGCACAGGAACACGAGAGTAAACAAAACACGAATTTATTTAACAAACACTTACGACAAATACAGGCACTGGAGGAGACAGGACACGTAGACATTACAATACCGGACAAGGATGAAACAAACAGAGGGGTATAAATACATGGGGAACATGATTAACTGATAAGACACAGGGGATGAACACAGGTGAAACTAATGAACACTAAAAACGGCGGGAAACAGAACAAAGGAAGCACATGACAAGGGAAGCACATGGAACACAATAACAGAACCCTGACAGATATGCCCTCCATTATTAGTGGAATTTATTCTCTTCTCACTGATAGCAAACAACTACAGTCTAATGAATTCCCAATAGACAACGACAGCTCTACCCACTGCGCCACTGCCACCTGCGCCACCCTAATGTTTACAACCCATACACTCTTACTTTCACACACATACACTACGGCCAATTTAGTTTATTCAATTCACCTATACTGCATGTCTTTAGATTGTGGGGGGAAACCGGAGCACCTGGAGGAAACCCACACACACGGGGAGAACATGCAAACTCCACACAGAAATGTCAACTGACCCAGCCGGGGCTCGAACCAGCGATCTTCTTGCTGTGAGGCGATTGTGCTACGCACTGTGCCACCGTGCTGCCTATCTTCTATACAAATAAACATTTATTCAAATATATCCATGCATCAACAAAGTACATATATATAGTACACATATTACATATATTATGTTAATACAAACTTTTATTTCAGCTGCAATTAATCATGATTCAGCTGTAATTAATCATTTGATAGCACTAGTTTATTTACTAAAACATCTTGTCAGGTATAATAGGAGAACACCATCCTTCAAAGTTTTAAATCATTTTAAATCAAAATTTTTAAATAAAATTTTGTACATACTGGTCAGAAGTTGTTTAATTTTTCACAAATTTTATTTCAAACATTAAATAATACATTTTCTTTAAATTTAATATGTTATTGTGTTGTCATTTATTTGTTAACATGTTAGCTGCTTCACCTGCTCCTCTGTTTGGATCTGATGTGAGATGTTTGTTCATGAATACAGTCTAATGGAGGCTGAATGGATGTAGATTATCAGGCAGGCTGTTGGTGACCTAGTTTGATCTCTGTAGGGAACAGACAGACAGTATGTATACATATTCTCAGCTGGTGTTTCTGGTCTCTATCTATGTGCACATTGGCCACTTTGATCAGTTCTTTGTAATGCTGAAACTATTACATTCCCACAGTACATAAAAACATTGTTTCATAGAGGTTATTACCTAATGAGAAAACAGTACACCTAATAGATTTTATAGAGTCAGTAATTAAAGTAATCAGAACAGCACTTAATGATTGAATGATGGAATTATTTTTTTTCTTTGGATAGGTTCTACTCTCCTGTTCCCATGTATTTCACAAAGTAAGTCACCACAGATCATTCCAACATCATGGATTGGCATTGAGCCTTTAAAGGGGTAGTTCACCCCAAAATCAACATTTGCTCTTTATATACTCAACCGTAGGTGGTTCCTAAACTTAATGAGTTTCTTTATCTGTTTTCTAAACACAGAAAGAATATATTTGGAAGAATCCATTGACCACTGTAGTAGGGAAAAAATAGTCATCTTCAAAATCATTCTTCAAAATATCTTCTTGTGTGTTCAACAGGAAAAAGAAACTCAAATAGGTCTGTAGCAAGTGGGGGGTGAGTAAATGATGACAGAATTAATTTTTTTTGGTGAACTATCCCTTTAATAACACCTTATGTAAGTCTCTCAGATTTGGTGATTGAGTCTCTTTGTGCTGCTAATTTCAGGTGTGCCTGAAGTCTTTTGAGAGGTTCTCAGGCAGGAAGTGTTGCCCGATGTGCAGAAAAGAGCAGTACGAGACAAGGGTGATCTATGATGGTGCTCGGCTCTATCGGGAAAAGTGTGCTCTCAGGTAAAGAAATAGAAGTTAACATGAATAGACAGTCTACATCCACTGAAATATCTCCCAGGCCTCTTAAAGCAGTGTTTCCCAACCTTGTTCCTGAAGCACACCAACAGTACACATTTTCATCCTCTTCGAAATCAAACACACCTGAATCAACTCATCAGACATTAGAAGAGACTCCAAAACCTGAAGTTAATGGGTCAGATAAGGGAGACATCCAAAATATGTACTGTTGATGTGCCTCCAGGAACAAGGTAGGGAAACACTGTCTTAAAGTATGGTCACGTTAGCATAATTGCAGCAAAAGCTGTGTTGTTTGTGCTCAATATTGTGTATAAAAGAGCTTACACAGAAATTATTTTTAAACCATGCAGGTTTCTGTTGGTCAGATGAACCCTTTATGTCGATTCCCATTGAAATGAAGCTTTTCAGTGGTGGATGAACAAACAAATCAAGCACTTGAGTAAAAGTACAGATAACCTAATAAAATATTACTCCAGTAACCGTATGAAGTACCTCTTTTCAGTTTTACTCAAGTCTTTAAAAGCATGTTAAACATTTAAAACAAATCTGTTAAAAGCGAAACGTACATATTCATGGATGTTTATTGATCTCGCACTAAAATATTTAATTTTATTAACCAAACTACTACCTATGTTAATGATAACTCAAATGTGCAAACTAGTATAAAATATGCCATACACCAGCATGTATAACAAAAATGAATAAACACAAAAGATGCGTAAATGTGCTATGACACATATAAAAATAAATCACAAGTGATAGTACAATAATAAATCCTAAAATTCATATTAGTAACCTCATTCATTAGAAACATTGAATGGCATCACTTGCAGGAACTCCAGTTAAAGTGAGCTGTAATTTCAGTGAATCTGTTCAGTCAGTCTGAGCAGATCATTTGAATCAGTGAGTAGTTGATTCACTCTGACTGAATTATTTAAAGTTTATCAGTTAATCATTAAAGTGTTAGTTCTCCCAAAAATGAAAATTCTACTATTAATTACAGGGTTCCCACACTTCTTGAAAGTACTATCAATATTTCAGAAACTGCATTTGAATATTACCAGTATTGAATTCAACAAATTTTATTTAAGTTCTTTGAATATGACTTTTTAAAATGGTGTACATTTTTTATGTAAATATTAAGTGTAAGTGAAATGTTTGCTACAGCAAGGTCTTTAATGGCACTGCATATGTTAAGGTATGAATAAGAAAGGTGCTTGATTTAAAAATTAATGGTGCTTTAAAAAAATCATTGAAAGTGCTTGAATTGGGTATCCGTGAAAGAGTGGGAACCCTGTAATTACTCACCCTCATGTCATTTCAAACCCATCAGACCTTCGTTCATCTTTGGTTAAGTTCATCAAGTTAAGATATATTAGATGAAATCTAAGAGCTCCCTCATCCATAGACAGCATAGGCCCAGACAGTCCCCAAAAAAATACCAAAACACATAATAATAATAATAATAATAATAATAATTCCTTACATTTATATAGCACTTTTCTAGACAATTAAAGCTACACATTGGGGGGAATCTCCTCATCCACCACCAGTGTGCAGCATCCACCTGGATGACGCGACCGGAGCCATATTGCACCAGACAGCACATCAGCTGATTGGTGCGGAGGAGACAGAGTGATGAAGCCAATTCTGATATGGGGATGGTTAGGAGTCCATGATGGACAGTGGGCAAATTTGGCCAGGATGCCGGCGTTAAACCCCTACTCTTTTTTGAATGACCACAGAGAGTCAGGACCTCGGTTTAACGTCTTATCCGAAAGACGGTGCTCACTGAGCAGTATAGAATCCCCTTCACTATACTGGGGCGTTAGGACCAACACAGATCACAGGTTGAGCGCCCCCTGCTAGTCTCACTAACACCACTTCCGGCAGCAAACTAGCTTTCCCATGTGGTCTCCCATCCAGGTACTGACCGGGCGCAGCCCTGCTTAGCTTCAGTGGGCGACCATGTGAGAGTTACAGAGAGCTAGCTGTCAGCTAGCTGACATCCTCAAAATAGACCACATGCCATCAGTGGTTCAATCAAAGTCTTATTAAAAAGCAAAAATACATTTGTGTGCACATAAAACAAACAAACAAAAAACTTCATTCGCCAATTTCTTCTCCTCAGTGTCAGTATAGGGCGCACGATCACGAGAGCAATGTGCTTTCTTTTGTATGCATTTCATGGTGCTGATGTATTAACAGGTTCATTGACAAGAAAATTATTTTGTTTTTCTTCTTGAAATCTCAGAATTCAGGCTTTCTGGCGGGGCTACTTTGTTCGCAAATGGTACAGCAACATAAGAAAGCATGTACCTCCAAATGACCACAACTTAAGACGAAGATTCTTTGAAAAAAAGGTAACATTAATTGACAATTTTTTCATGTTATCAACAAGATGATTGTATCATTGATTTATTTAAAATACTGAACAAATGTTGAATGTTTCTGTCAAGAAATTGCTCATGCAGTAAATTAGTCATTTATTATGCTTTAAAATAAAAAGGCGGTCACACAGAGTAATCCCCCTAAAATGAAATCCAAATAACAAAGAATTCCTTCCAATGAACTTTGTACAAGATCAGTGAGAATAGAAATGAAGGCTCAAACAGTTTGCTGGAAAAGGGTATTTTCCCATTGTTTCCCATGCACCCTTTGACCCTTCAGAATGTAGGAGACTGATAACAGGTGAAAGTGGTTAGAAGCGATTGGTTAGGAGCTCACTGACACAGACATCTGTCCCTGCAGACCCCTCATTATCCTGCACACAAGTCCCCATACATTAGTCCAGGGAAAGCAAAGGTTGCCATCTAGTGAGGCAGAGACTGTCAACTCTTGGTTTCAGCTCTGGAACTGACAGTGTTCCAGACTCCTAGAAATCCAAGCCTTATCCTGAAACCACTTTGAAGAGCACAGTGTTCTTATTTAAAAGCATACAGATATATGATATGGGTGTTTATTCCTCTATTTGTTTGCTTCTAGGGTTCAACTGTGATTGCTGTAAAGCTAATATCCACATGCTGTCTTACAAGGCAAGTCAGATTGTAGTACGAGGAATGGCAGTGAAACTATTTATATTATAGATTATTCATTTATTAAGCACTTGAAGTGAGCAGGTACTACATGCAGCACTTCTGTACATTATTGTTTAGTTTTTAATTTGATCAGGTTGCTAGTGTTTTGCACCTTTCTCACTGCTGTCTGTGAGCAACAAACTAAGCAAAACAGTGGTGATAACAAGTAATCTGAAAATATCTTCCAAGTATTTTTCATTGTAGAAGATTTAATAAGGACAGACATCCCACCTTTTATGGAGGTACCAGACAGTTTGGAAATGTTTAAAATGATTTTCAACATCATAACTCCAGCCTTTATGGTCATGTGATCCTTCAGAAGTCAGTATAAAATGAAGAACCAAATTAATATATAGGAATGATTTCTGAAGGACGTGACACTGAAGACTAGAGCGCTGATTCTAATAATCTGGCTTTAAATCGCAGGAATAAATGACATTTTCATTCATTCATTCATTTTCATTTCGGTTTAGTCCCTTTATTAATCTGGGGTCGCCACAGCGGAATGAACCGCCAACTTATCCAGCATATGTTTTATGCAGCGGATGCCCTTCCAGCTGCAACCCATCACTGGGAAACATCCACATACACTCATACATACACTACGGACAATGTGAACTACGGACTTGTGGGGGAAACCGGAGCACCCGGAGGAAACCCATGCCAACACGGGGAAAACATGCAAACTCCACACAGAAATGCCAACTGACACAGCCGAGGCTCGAACCAGCGACCTTCTTGCTGTGAGGTGATCGTGCTACCCACTGCGCCACCGTGAGGCCCTAAATGACATTTTAAACCATTTATTATAAATTTAAATAACATTGAAAAATATTACTGCTTTATTTTATTGAGCAGAAGAGACTTCTTTCAAAACATTAAAATATATAAGTTAATATGTGGTAGTGTCTACATTTGATGACTACACTTTATCTTGATGGTCCTGTTTAGACATTCTGTCAACTAACTCTCATTAGAGGATTGGTGGTAGAGGATTATTTATTTATTTATTTTAATTCTGCATTTAACAGGGGCGATGGACAGTCAAAGTACTGCCCCTGAATTAGCTACATAGATGAATTTAATCTGCAGTCCCTGGCCAGGAGAACACAAATACAAATCACATAACAAAATTAAACATATTAAAGAGTTAGTTCGCCCAAAAATAAAACTTCTGTCTTTAATTATGTAATGTTGTTATAAACCGGTAAGACTTTTTTCATTTGGGGAACACAACTAAAGATATTTTTGAGGAAATCTGAGAAGTCCTGAAAAGTTTAGAAAGTCCAGAAAGGTATCAAGAACATCGTCAAAACAGTCCCAAGTGTCTTCAGTGGTTCAACCGTAATTTTATAAAGCTAGGAGAATACGTTTGTGTGCACACAAAAACAAACTTAAAATAACAACATATTTAACAGTTTCTTCTCATCAGCGTCAGTTCAGAACTCGAGATCATTAGACAATTCACACTGCTAATTTATAACCTGATGCCTGCACATCACTTCCTTGCTTTAAACAAGTCAAGCATCTGAGGTTTACATCAGCACAGTGCATAATGTCACTAAAGAGAGATTATTGAAAAAAGTTGTTATTTTTTGCACACAAAAGTATCTTCGTAGCGTCATAAAATTACATCATACCCACATTTGACACACAGACTGTTTTGACCATGTTCTTGGTACCTTAATGGGCTTTGAATGTTTCAGGACCATTCCTGTCTAGTGAAGGTCAGAGAGCTCTCAGATGTCATCTAAATACCTTAATTTTTTTTGTTCTGAAGATGAACGAAGGTCTTATGGGTTTGGAACGACACGAGGGAGAGTAACTGACTGAATCTTCACTTTTTGGGTGAATTAACCCTATACTGTTTAATTGTAGACCTTAATAATTGTATATAAGACCATCCAAAATAGACAGTTAGACTACTAAAATAGACTACATCTCTGACTGCTGTTTGACTTGTAATTGCAAAGCTACTCTAACTTATATTTAATTACCTAATTAATTTTACATGAACATAACTTTAAAACAAGAGTTAACAGTGTTTTTCTTATTCTTGTTTGTGTTTCTTTGGACCTTTGGCACACCGGGAAGCAGTTCACCAGCTAAGCAGTTTGCAACAAAAGAATGAAAAAATGTTGAATGCTTATCACTTTAGTCTAAGATAGGTTTTCAATCAACTAGTCACTCTTTTCCCCGCTCAGGTACCTCACTAAGTCAACATATTAGAAAGTTAAATTGGTGACATTAAGATTGATTGTACCTGCCCTCTATTTTGTGAGGAGGCAGAGTTCACATTGCCAAGTATTGTTTGTCCTTCTTTAGGAAGGTCTACCACGTTTGAACTCTGTGAAACGCTTAACGTCTGTTTAATTACTGATCAAATACAGCTATAAAGAAACCACTGATGTCATTCAGTGCAACAGACGCCACAGGTTTGTGTGTGTGTGTGTGTACCCGTGCATGCTTAATCTTGCAGGTCAATTTCTGGGATTGTCCAAAAAGTTTCCTTCATGCATCCATTCATACTGCTATTGATCTGGCTGTTAGCTGCCTTTCATCGTCAGCGCGAGATTCAGAATTGATTTATATTGTGATGGAACATTGGTTTGCCTTGTCATGTCTGACCGAAACTCATTTTCATGTCATTTATTTCCGTAATCAGTTTCAGGAGATGAACGACAGCTTGGTGCAGTCATGCAGCACAGACGTGGAAGAGTTTCTAAACGATATCGACCGATCGGTGGCCACGAGCCACGATATCCTGCGCCGCTTCAACAACAAGTACATGAGTGCTTCTGAAATGGAGGATAAGGACTGGCTGCAAGCTCAAAAGAAGGTTTGCGACAAGAGCTATTTTTCACCACCCCGATACAGAAAATAAATCACTGGTAAAAGAGTCAAATATCGTTAAAAAAAATTTGTTTTACGCGCTTGCTTTTTGCAGGAAGATAATGTGAATAATGTTAGATGGAAATGCGGTTGCCAAATAAATTCTGACATAGAGCACATTAAACCAAGTCAAACTATGGGGCTGTTGAATGCTTGACTCTGTTTGGCTGATGGACATTCTCAGGTTTGCAATTATTTCTAGATAAACGCACAACTAGGCAGGTCTTGACTGTTTACAGTTTTATATCACTATGCAGAAGAATTTCAGCTATATTAAAGTTACTTGGCCAAAAATCTAATCAGATCTAAAGTCTTTGGAAAAATGTTTGAGAAATTAGTCCTACACACAGCAGCGATTTGGGGACAAAAACCTGACAAATGTCTTAAAATGCAATACAATGTCTTTAGGTATGGTATTAGCAGAATAATTGACTCCGGTCCATTGAATTATTACAAAATAATGCCTTGTGACCACATTACCACCTCAGTTGTGCTTTATTATTCTAATAATAACGTGGCTAATCAGTTTTTTTTCAGTGATGGTGTATTTCCAGTTCTTTGGTTGTTAAATGACCAATTCCACCATCAGCCGCTCAAACAACGTACTTTTTATTTGCAATTATTTGAGAACTTTGAAAAAAAGAATCCCCTTCACATTAGGCTGTAAAGTGCTGCTGCTCCTTCACCTACAATCGCAGACGGAAGCTGAAATACCAGTGCGCTTTTACAAAAGAGCAGCTCATCAATGCCTCTAATCCCTCTCTGCAGTCGCTCCTCGGTCCTGCCCTTGGCCCGACGTGTCGCCACCCGTCCCAGAGCAGCACCGGCGGCACAGATGTTCCAATTCAACAGTATCAAACCCTTTAGCAGATGATTGTTTACCTTGCTAATGAATGAGTGGAAATAATCCACCGTGTTTACTAAAAAACACAAGCTGTGCGGATAATGCACGCCTAGCCTTTCATTACATGTGAGCTGAAGAAAAGATTTGGCATTTCAGTGGGCCTCATTGTTATTGTGTTGAAGCAGCGATTCACTAAAAAAAAGGAAACGCTCATTTTTTATCTTGCGGATGAGAGGTCGGGCAGATAACTGGAGACGCTCAAACCTAGAGTTAGCAGAGTTCAAGTCAGAACCAACCCGTTCCCACCAAGACAAACACGCCGAACAATTATGAAATGCTCTCTCGTGCGAAGCGATTGGCTTTTGCTGAATAAAGGAAGCTGACAGTGGGTTAATGATTATGGCTGCACACCTACCTTCTGTTAGACTCAACTGAACTTCAATGGAGATATGAGCTGCTCACAGAGGTCATAAATCCGCTAATCATTTTCTTCTGATAATGTGACAGGAAAACACTCTTACAGAGCAAGACTTATGGTAGTTGAAACAAAATCTATACCTTGTTAATTGAGTCAAAAATATATATATATGTCAGCTTGTTGCCAGGAAAATATATCTCATTTTATTTTTTATGTCTTTGAAATAATTTGTTTCTGCAAACCAAAGTTGAATTTATTTGATCAAAACTTGTTTTTAAAAGCTTTGATCAAAAAAAATCTGCTTTAGTTTGTAAAACAGCTAAATTATGAAATGTTATTTAACATAAATGTTTTCTGGTTTAACATATTTTACAATTATTTCTGTAATTAAAAGCAGGATTCTAACATCATTACCCCAGTGTTTCGATATCAGATTTTCTAAAAGATTTTCTCGTATTGTAATGAAATTTGAAAACAGTATGTGCTGTATATATATATATATATATATA
>CAIGQW010053631.1:4827924-4841028 GCA_903798125.1 Danio choprae
TATATATATATATATGATATATATTCTGATATATATTTCAAACACTACCATTGAAAAATTTGGGCTAAGCACTTAAAAAAAATCTATTCAGAAATAAAACAAAAAAAATCATATAAAAAAATCTAAATTGACACAAAAAGTTCCACCAGCAAAAACAATGATAATAACTATCGTTATTCATTGAGGACCAGTATTAACTGCTAGTAATAACTAAGCATCTAATCAGCACATTTATAATGATTTCTGAACAAAACTCTGAAGACTGGAGAAATGATGTCAAAAGTTCAGCTTTAAATCACAGGAATAGGTAAAATCTTTAAATTGTAATAATATTTCACGAACATCACAGTTTACAGAATGTTTGCAAAGTTTTAATAGTGAGTCAAAGAGGCTTCTTTTGAAAAAGATTTGTCCTAAATAAATGGTGGACATCTAGATCAACTTACCAGAACTTACCAGATCAACAAACCATTAACTAAGACTGCTAGCTTAATAAACTACTAATTAGTGGCGTATTAATAGTTAGTAAGGTAGAAGTTGGGTTTAGGTTTTGGGTAGAATTAGGGATGCAGAATAAGATCATAGTTCATAACAACTAATGAACAGTTTATATCTTAATAATAGGCAGGTAATAAGCCAGTAGTCCATAGCATGAATTGTGACCTAAACTAAAGTGTTTATTCATTTTCATCTCAAATGTGACTGTCATTTTGAATGTTCCGTTAGCAGAAATGAAATATGTAAAACACACGATCAACAGATGCACAGCAGTGGTTTTGATCCTCTATGTATGTGAACGGCATCTGCTTGAGCTCCAGGTAGTAATTGCTGGTGTCAGTGTCAGTTTCACCGCCATAAATCACAGTGCTTTCTGAATGCTTATGGTCTCTTAAAGTCAAGAACTGCGCATCTGCCTGACTGAGCATTTTATGAGCAGTGCACAATTAATGATCGATCTTAATAGGCATTGGGCAAAATTTGCAAATGGGTACTGTAAGATATATGTGACATTTTAGCACCTCATTGAAAGCAACCAGATAGGCAGAAATCCATTAAAAAAATGATGATGATCCTCACTTACGTAAATCATTTCTTGGGAGTACTGGCATGCAGCATTACGGTTTGTTTCCTCATACTTGATACATAGGCTGATTACCCATATGTATACTAAGCTAATTCATGGTATTAAAATGACTTAATTTGAATACACAATGACAGGAATTAACAATAGAAAGGATTGTTTCTCGTTTCCCTCAGGCTGTCCAGCGAGGTGTCCAGGACTGTCCCATCTGCCTGAACTGCTTGAACTCACACAATGGCTCGTCTAAGGAAGAGCGAAATGTCCTCTTATTGTCCTGTTCGCATCTCTTCCACGAAGTCTGTCTGCAGGCCTTTGAGCTCTTCTGCCAGGAGGTGAAACCCACATGTCCTCTCTGCCGCTCACACTATCACAAAATGCTTGTTGCCTGCAGCCCAGTAAATTTCCTAACTGACACCGACTAAAGGGATATATCTTAGGCCCAACAATTAAATAAGTTGTCATTAACTGAGCCTGGTGTTGTTTTAATACCACCCTTCTTTCTTTTTTAAACCACAAAAGGAATGTCCATTTAATGGTCTGTAGATAGAGACCTGCATTTTAGCTTTTAAGACATTACAGAATGGTCCCACGTGGCAAGTGTCGTATATTCAAAGTGTGCTGCTGGTAAAGAACAAATCAGAATTTAATGTAATATTTATTAAAAACCCTAACCTTGATTGATACTCTTTATGGAAAAACTGTATTCCAGCCCAGGAAACATTTTTCATATTTTTCAGAAATGTAGTTAATTGCAAATGGTAATAGTAAAGTGCGAATTAATACATTCTTATTTGTATTCCCCCAAACCAATATAGGGCATTCCCCCAAACCAAAGCATCATTGAGGGAAGAGCAAATCCTTCTAAAATGTATGAATGAGATTGGACATATTCATAGAAATTTGCCACTAAATCAGAAAGATATGAATTGCCATCAGATTGGGTTGAGCATTGAGACTGTTATTGAGGCAGTTAAATTTTTATCAAGCAGAAAAGACAGACGACTGAGAAACTGAGAAATGATTATGAGAAATGCTAACTAAAATACAACCCATGTGCTTAGTTCTCTGAGGAAAACCAACCTGTTGGTTTTTTGTTGCAACAAGTTATTCCGTTATTTCCCCTGGTTCAGAGATATTCATCTCAGTGAAGAAACTACGCAGATACTTTTTGGGTATTTGTATAATTATTTCTTATGTTTTATTCATCTTGATTTATCAAAGTGGTGCATTTGTTTGCTTGTGTACGTAAATGTGCAAGTCAAACAATCAAGGTCAGGATTTTCATTAAATAATATATTAAGGGCCAGATTTACTAGAGTTCTAGTAAAACTAAAGGGTTTCTGGAAGGGAAACCCCCACAAACTTCTAGACTTCAGATGCAAGCTTCTGTTTACAGTAGGTAGTTGGAACGACACCGGCAACTTTGCGGAACCATTTCTGAATGCTGCGTCTTAAATCAGCTAAGTTCTAGAGCACAGTCCTATAACAGTGGAGATGTGAAAGGGGAGGTTTGCGATTACTCTGCTGTCAATGTGGCAGTTTAAGGAACACAACAGCTCACTTTTTTTTATAATGTTCAACACAAAAAATAAAGCATTGTTATTCAGGCTCCACACAAGCAGAGCTGATAATCATAAAGAACTGTACTAAAGATAAAGTATTAAACTTTTAGCATAACTACCAGTAAAATAGTGACTACCAGAAGCCTCAGTAAATCACAATGTGCGATCATTTTAAATACTCTCTACTTTAAATAACTTTGTGTCTGGAAGGGAAACCCCCACAAACTTCTAGACTTCAGATGCAAGCTTCTGTTTACAGTAGGGAGTTGGAACGACACCGGCAACCTGGCAGAACCATTTCTGAGTGCTGCGTCTTGCATTGTCAGATGCTAACACGCATTCATTGTGAATACGTTGTTGCACTGCTGTGGTCTTTCTCCAGTGATTGGCACATCTGGACTGACTTTTATTTAGAGCACATGAACCGAACTGTGACAACCGTATAGTTCAGGACAAATACATGTACCGTTACACCCCTAGTGTCTTCACAGTTTGCTGTTTGTAAATCCGGCACTATATTTTGGTTAGTTTTACATCAAACCTTATCATATTTTCCCCATAAAACCTGGGAAATATGACATGAGTCACATGGGAGCTTTCTGTGATAGTTTGTTTTTCAATGTAAAGATGGTAGCTATGTACTGACATTTCATTTTCATTTTGTGGTCTGAAAAACAAAGGAACATTACAAGGGAAAATGTAAAACATTTTTGGGCGGTGAACTAACCTTTAGCTTTATCCACATCACAGTGAAAACGTGTCTTTGAAAAGCAGCCATGACACAGTAAAAAAGAAATCTGTCAAAAGTCACAAACTTTATTGTAAACTGAAGTGAATACAAAATAAACAAAAGAGAATCTGAAATGTTTTCTTCACAAAACATATGCAAGTATACTACAAATGAAAGAGAGAACATTCTGAAAGTACATTCACACATGTAAAAGAATCAACCAGACAACAAACTGGACACCGAATTAAGATTTCTCTTGGAGCTGAAGAAGAGAACCGGATGAACAAACACGCTGTTTTGGTGTCTGGATAAACCACTTTTTAGTTCATCACAGATAAACAGACAGAAGAACTGAAAGTACATTTCTGTAGCTCTTCTAAAAACAATGTTGTGCAAACCAAGACACAGAGAGATGAACCCCTGAAGCAGAAAACATAACGTGGAATGACTAAGCTTCTTTTTACTTTCACAGTTAATTCTAGTACATCACCGCAAATGCCTCTATTTTGAGAAACCCCAAAACACCAACTGACACTCTAGTCCTCGTGCTGCATAAAGAAGAACCAGGTGTGAAGCCTGCCACTGCAACATCCCTCAAAAAACCCCAAAAACAATTCAATTAAAGCCAAACAATAGAATTTTTCCATTTTGTCCATAGACAGTATTGATAAATAAGCAATGACACAAGATGTTCTGGCATTACAAGTTTGATACACTTATACACACAAAATGAAACATTAAAAAACCAAGCTTACTTCAATGACAACATTACTGACATAACACACTTATTCCCTAGACATTTTCTTACAAAATATTCTGTGCAAATCAACAGGAAGAAATTATATTTTACATTTGACTTTGTTCAATTCATGACAATAAAAACACCAAATAACGCATCGTATTGAACCACAGAAACCACTGAGGTGTCAATTTTTAAGTGACCTGTGAATTCAGCATCCCTCATGTGAATCCTTGACACAAAATGCAACCTATTAATATTTCACATCAGTGCCCTGATAGTTTCTTTTGCCTTTGGCCAGTTGATTCTAAAAGATGCGCCCTGTCATTTTGGTATGCCATATTACAGACGATCACAAGAGGGATTCACAGTGAATCAGTCAATAAAAAGGAACACGCACTAACAATCACTCTTTCACTCATTTGCACATCTCACACGTCACATGCACAGCTCGTCTCCTCAACAGCGGACAACAGGAGAACAAAGCCCCCCAAAAAGCCTAGAAAGCCTATTTAAGGCATTAGGTGATTTTTTTAGTTCGTTGTTTTTTCTTTGTTGTTTGTTTTGTTTTACAATAAACAAATGCTGATTGACGACAAAACGGCATAGTATGAATGAGGCTCAAAAGCCCGTTTCATATCTACATCCTACAAAAATAAAAAGAGCAAATATATTGTATATACAACATTTACATTAATATGAGGCTTGCTGTGGTCAAAGACCAAACAGAGGACATCTAAATAGCTTTACATTAAAACTCAGAGAGAGTAATGTCAGGAATGGCCTAAATGGTTTTCTACGTTTCTTTTTCTTTGTGTTGGTTTTGTCTTCAGGATGGGAATGTTTGGAAACTATATTGAACTTATAATGTACGTTAAACTACGTAACATTTAGATGCATGAAAAGTGAAAAAAAGACCACGAACGAGACTCGTCAACGAGTCGTGCTGCTTTCTACATGTGTAATGGCAGCTGACTACGCTCTGGATTCACATTCAGCTTTAACAGGTGTAAACCGGAACCCATGTGGCTCTACACACAGCCATTATAAACAAGTTCCTACTTAAAGTAAGTTTAGCCTCTGATCTGCGTACACCTGTAATTCAATAGCATGACATTGAGTGGAAAACATACAAATATCTATGCTTGTGGATATAATAATCTGCAGCTTTAGAGGTACAGACTAGATATTTGAAGGCTGAAATAAGGCAAACAAGCTCTGCAGCAATAACCAAGGGTTAAGGATGTACGTTACTGGTTATCTGCTCTCCCACGGAGGGGAAAAAACCAGGTTTGCTTAGTACACGTAGCATAGTATCAAAAGGTTGTGGAGGAAGTAGCAGCAGATTTAAGAACAGGAACAGGAAGCTTATCCCAAGATTGTGCCTCACCTCTCCCCAAATATTAAGTGGACTTTACTACCGTGCAGAGAGAAGCATTTCACTTCAGAACTCTACAATCCATTAAATGTGTTTCAAAAAATGTGAGGTGATATTAACAAGAATGACAAACTGCCATAACCAATTCAAGTAAAAACAATAACATATTAAGCATATGAACCCATAATGTCCCCTCTGAACCTTGCCTACCAATGACATTTGGCAGGTAGGCACCACAACCGTTATTAACATCCTAATGCTGCCCAGAATATGCCAATATTTTGAGTAAGGCACATGTTTGGGGAGTTTCCATGTCAAATCCCATTACTTAATTCTGTCCCGTCCAACAAACCTGAATTGTCACAGTAAAGCATGAGGAGAATAAAATCATAATACTTCCTCGTTTTGTAACTGACCAACTTCGAAATAAGAATTCTCTTCATTTTAACAATGTAAACATATTCAATGGCAGACAAGTTTCCAGATACAAAACGTATTTTACACTTTGAAATTCAAGCATGAAATTTGGTAGCTATGGATCAGCTTTTAGAATATTGGAAATATTTATGTCATTTTCACCACATTTTATCTTGAAGATATTTTGTATTGAGCCTCATTTGCTCAGTTTGGCAATTGAACATTTGTAACTTAACTTGAGTTTACATACGTTTCACTGCAGCAATCGCTTTGCTAGATTAAAATTTTAGTACGGTTTTTGACATCACATTTATTAAAGATGTCTCCAGTTTTTGATACATTTATTTAGGCTCTTATTGCCTAAACGTGTTTCACGTAACAAGTAAATACTGATCTACGAGGGCACAAAATGTCAACAAAAATAATTTTGGAGAAAGACTATATGCCCCAATTGAGACTACTGCATGCTTCATTGCACAGAAAATGATCAACTTGGCCAAAAGCTTAATATTTCCCCAACTAGAGAAAAATATATAAGATAATGCTAATAAAAAAGAATAATAATAATTCCCATTGAAGGGTGCAGTCTAGAGGCATTTAGGTGTGCAGGTCAGTAAGAAAATAACATTTTCATACTTCATAATAGGAAAGTATTTCCAAGCTAACTAAAGTCAAGTGATGAATGTTAGAGAGCGGAGATGTAGTAGATGACTGCTCAGATGAGGAGATGGGCATATTCACACATCAGGCGACTCTAATAGAGTCTAAACACTTTACTTCCATTTCTAATTATTGTCCCTTTTATATTTTTATGCTTTCTGTCTGTATATCAAAATGAAAAAGCCAACTGTATTCACATACAAATGTTTGCTTGAGAATATCTGGATGATTCGTTTCCCTCACAGAGTTTTCTGATGTCCGTTGACGACATGTTTCCCTGACTCTGCATCTGTCGTGCTGGTTGACAGATTCAATTTATCTAGACCTGAAACAGAGGACATAAAAACTTGGGGCTTACAAATTGGCTTTTTAAAACGTCAAACTGAAGCATTTGATGTACAGTTAAAGTCAAAATTATTAAATTAAATTATTTTCTTTTTCAAATATTTCCCAAATGATGTTCAGATGTTGTTTAACAGAGCAAGGAATTGTTCACAGTACAGTGCATCCGGAATGTATTCATAGCGCTTCACTTTTTTATGTTACAGCCTTATTCCAAAATGGATTAAATTCATTTATTTCCTCAAAATTCTACACACAATACCCCATAATGACAATGTGAAAAACGATTTGAAATTGTTGCAAATGTATTAAAAATAAAAAACCTGAAAAATCACATGTACATAAGTATTCACAGCCTTTGCCGTGAAGCTCTAAATTGTGCTCAGGCACATTCTGTCTCCACTGATCATTCTTGAGATGTTTCAGCAGCTTAATTGGAGTTCACCTGTGGTAAATGCAGTTGATTGGACATGATTTGAAAAGGCATACACCTGTCTATATAAGGTGCCAGGGTTGACAGTGCATGTCAAAGCACAAACCAAGCATGAAGACAAAGGAATTGTCTGTAGACCTCCGAGACAGGATTGTCTCAAGGCACAAGGCTGGGGAAGGTTACAGAAAAATTTCTGCTGCTCTGAAAGTTCCAATGAGCACAGTGACCTCCATCATCTGTAAGTGGAAGATGTTTGGAACCACCAGGACTCTTCCTAGAACTGGCCGGCCATCTAAGCTGAGTGATCGGGGGAGAAGGGCCTTAGTCAGGGAGGTGATCAATAACCCGATGGTCACACTGTCTGAGCTCCAGCGTTCTTCTGTGGAGAGAGGAGAACCTTACAGAAGGACAACCATCTGTGCAGCAATCCACCAATCAGGCCTGTATGGTAGAGTGGCCAGAAGAAAGCCACTCCCCACCTGGAACTTGCCAAAAGGCATCTTAAGAACTCTCAGACCATAAGAAACAAAATTCTCTGGTCTGATGAGACTAAAATTGAACTCTTTGGAGTGAATTACGTTTGGAGAAAACCAGGCACCGCTCATCCCCAGGCTAATCCCATCCCTACAGTGAAGCATGGTGGTGGCAGCATCATGCTGTGGGGATGTTTTTCAGCAGCAGGAATTGGAAGACTAGTCAGGAGAGAGGGAAAGATGAATGCAGCAATGTACAGAGACATCCTGAACGCAAACCTGCTTCAGAGTGCTCTTGAAGTCAGACTGGGGCGACGGTTCATCTTCCAGCAGGACAATGACCCAAAGCACACCGCCAAATTATCAATGGAGTGGCTTCACAACAACTCGGTGAATGTCCTTGAGTGGCCCAGCCAGAGCCCAGACTAAATGCTATTGAACATCTCTGGAGAGATCTGAAAATGGCTGTACACTATCGCTTCCCATCCAACCTGATAGAGCTTAAGAGGTACTGCAAAGAGGAATGGGCAAAAATTCCCAATGACAGGTTTGCCCAGCTTGTGGCATCATATTCAAAAAGGCTGTAATTGCTGCCAAAGGTGCATCAACAAAGTATTGAGCAAAGGCTGTAAACACTTATGTACATGTGATTTTTCAGGTTTTTTATTTTTAATAAATTTGCAACAATTTCTAAATATCTTTTTTCACATTGTCATTATGGGGTATTGTGTGTCAAATTTTGAGGAAATAAATGAATTTAATCAATTTTGGAATAAGGCTGTAACATTAAAAAATGTGGAAAAAGTGAATCGCTATGAATATTTCCGGATGCACTATATTTCCTATAATATTTTTTCTCCTGGATCAAGTCTTGTTTGTTTTATTTTGGCTAGAACAAAAGCAGTTTTTATTTTTTTTAAAACCATTTTAAGGTCAATACTATTAGCCCCCTTAAGCAATATTTTTTAGTTTGTCTACAAAACAAACCATTGCTATACAATGACTTGCCTAATTATCCTAACTTGCCTAATTAACCTTGTTAAGCCTTTAAATTGCACTTTAAGCTTAATACCAGCATCTTGAAAAATATCTAGTAAAATAATATGTACTGTCATTAAGGCAAAGACAAAAGAAATCAGTTATTAGAAATTAGTTATTAAAACTATTGTGTTTAGAAATGTGTTGATAAAAATCTTCTGTCTGTTAAACAGAAATTGGGGAAAAAATATACAGGGGGGCTAATAATTCAGAAGGGCTAATAATTTTGACTTCAACTATATATGCCCCATCATCTGTATGCATTGATGATTTAAGTACTGTAGATTCCTTTAGATAAATACACACAAAGGCATTATCATGTAGTGCAGAAAGAATTGAAAGATTAAAATAAGTGCTAATTGAATGGAGTCAAGTATTACCAAGAGCTTTGAGAAGTTCCTCTCGCACGGCAGATGTGAATTTTCGGACCAAACACAATGTAGTCACCACAGCAAACAGAAGATTGTACGAAAGCACGATGTAAAAATTCCCAAGCCAATTAAATCGTCCGAAATCACCCAGGAGATCAAACCTTGTTATTCCTGAAAAATATAAAACAGGACACACAAAAAAGGTCAGTTTTTGAGCTTAAAGATGACTTTTCCTGTCTCAACAAAATGTCTGCCACACAGAAGTACAGACCATGCATTTAGGGCTGTATATGATAATATATATTGTATGACAAAATGAGAAGTCTACTATTTCTTTTATGGTTGATTTAGATGAGCACCCTTGGCATGGGGATACAGGCAGAAATGTGAATAACAGCATGGTAAGAAAGTTGCAAGCATAAGAGTACAATGTTTACATTTTGAATTTTTTTTTTAGCAATATTTTATGTTGAGCATTAGTGTTTTATATTTGACTAATATTTGTTTTATATTTCAAACATTTGCCTTGAAGTTCACATATGAGTACATGTTTACATTTAAGCTAATACTTCAAAATCTAAAAAAAATAAAGAAAGAAATAGTCCTTTCTATGTGGTCAACATATAAATGATTAACTGATTGAATTTACAGAAAAGATACTTATTTATGTTTTTAATATCCCAAACATGTGTATTTACAGGTAGCGTAATTTGATATGTGTACCAAAAATATTTATTTATTTATTTAAAGACTTTGCAATTTTACATTTGCTGTTAATTTTTATGAATAGAAAAGGATTGTGAAGAAGGGGGGGGGGGTATGGCTAGAAAGAAAAGAGTGAAAGAACCGGACTCATGATGAAGACATGATAAAAATGTGATTCTGAAAGACACTTAAAGAACTAGAGCTCCATCAGATTATACAAAATGATAATGTATCTTTTTCTCACATCTGCGATAAGAATGCCTGCCATTTATCTGCTGCCATATTTCAATTGGAATGAAGTTTGTTTATCGTCCAAAGAATTTTTTTCCCATGAAACAAAACTGACAAGTTGCACTCTGCTGTTTAATATGACTAAATGTGGCATGGCATATGCACATGTAAATGAGATGCATTTGTGCAGCATAAAAATCAGACATTTAGAGTATTGTGTTGCCAAGTTGTAAAAATTACACATCCTGAAAACATTGTGTACAGCCAGACATAAACTCTTCTCTCTTTCACTTCAGATTTAAACGCAAACCTAATCATATTACATGGTAAAAGTGATTAATTACATATTAAGTAAACCTATTGTAACTAGGAACGGTTAAGTTGACCTAATTTTATAATTAAGCAAATAGTTAAATTACCTAATTTTAAGGCAATGGATTCACTCACTTTTATTAAGTAAAGTCAACTGATCACTTTAAAACAGATTATTCACTTTATGTAAAGTTGTCACTTTTTTCAGAGTAGGCCATACATTTTGTGACTTTTTTTTGTCTTTATTGCATTTTTATGTACTACAGAAATAGTCCATTAGATATATATTTAGCTATAAATACCATCAAATCTGTTTCTCCAAATGTTTTCCAGAATAAACATGAATTATTGTTTAACAACCATTTAGCCTTTTGAAACTACAAATGACGAACTTTTAAAATTAGCTTTGTGCTTCAGAACAGAACAATCTGCCTACATTCTCCTTTTCCTCCTCACGTTGTCCTGATTTTGGGCACTTCTTTAAATACCATTATAGCTCGACCTTTTTCTGGACTACCTCTAAATAAAACATAGCGCACAACAGGCTGACTCTTGAGGAGAACTTAAAACAACTTCACTCTTTCCCATTCAAAATCTAAAGCATCATCAGAAAAGCATTGAGTTGAAAGTGGTAAAAAAGGGTCATGTTTTTAAATAGACATATGTATCCAAAGTTTGATGTGCTTTAAACGTTTTATTTTTGAAGTTTAAGTTTTCAGACTGACCAACCAGCTTCAAAAATGGTCCACCGATTACTGCAAAAGCCTAATAGAGAAGACTTGCAAATCTATAACTTGTTGACAAATGAAAAAGCATGAATTAGTCTAATGTTCTCGTCCACTTTCACATTATTTCCTTGGTATTTTCACCATGATTTTTTTTGTCCACTCCTAAAAGAAGAAAATATATTTAGGAAGATAAACTAAAGAAACTAGATTTTATTAAACATGCTTTTCTGGACTTAATGACTAGCTAATGAGGGCAATGGACAATTTCAGTACTGCCATAAAACATTACCAAAAGCTATTTAATGATACACATACCATTTCTTTCTCAACTGTTTAGCTTACTTGAGACATTATCGACTGTTATGGATATTTATTTGCCATGACGAGTACAGTGCATCCGGAAAGTTTTCATAGCGCTTCACTTTTTCCACATTTATTATGTTATTATGATTTTTTGAAATTGTTGCAAATTTATTAAAAATAAAAAACCTGAAAAATCACATGTACATAAGTAATCATTGTTCTTCCATTGTTAACCATGGTGACCTGCAAAGAATTGCGTGCAGCCATCATTGCGTTGCATAAAAATGGCTTTACAGGCAAGGATATTGTAGCTACTAAGATTGCACCTAAATCAACAATTTATACGATCATCAAGAACTTCTAGGAAAGAGGTTCAATTCTTGTTAAGAAGGCTTCAGGGCATCCAAGAAAGTCCAGCAAGCGCCAGGATTGTCTCCTAAAGAGGATTCAACTGCGGGATCGGAGTGCCACCAGTGCAGAGCTTGCTCAGGAATGGCAGCAGGCAGGTGTGAGCGCATCTGCATGCACAGTGAGGCGAAGACTTTTGGAAGATGGCCTGCTGTCAAGAAGGGCAGCAAAGAAGCCACTTCTCTCCAAAAAGAACATCAGGGACAGATTGATCTTCTGCAAAAAGTATGGCGAATGGACTCCTGAGGACTGGGGCAAAGTCATATTCTCCGATGAAGCCCCTTTCCAATTGTTTGGGGCATCTGGAAAAAGGCTTGTCCAGAGAAGAAAAAGTGAGCACTACCATCAGTCCTGTGTCATGCCAACAGTAAAGCATCCTGAGACCATTCATGTGTGGGGTTGCTTCTCATCCAAGGGAGTGGGCTCACTCACAATTTTGCCCAAAAACACAGCCATGAATAAAGAATGGTACCAAAACAACCTCCAACAGCAACTTCTGCCAACCATCCAACAACGGTTTGGTGAAGAACAATGCATTTTCCAGCACGATGGAGCACTGTGCCATAAGGCAAAAGTGATATCTAAGTGGCTCGGGGACCAAAACGTTGAAATTTCCAGGTCCATACAGGTCCATGGCCTGGAAACTCCCCAGACTTAATCCCATTGAGAACTTGTGGTCAATCCTCAAGAGGCGGGTGGACAAACAAAAACCCACTAATTCTGACAAACTCCAAGAAGTGATTATATAGGAATGGTTTGCTATCAGTCAGGATTTGGCCCAGAAGTTGATTGAGAGCATGCCCAGTCGAATTGCAGAGGTCCTGATAAAGAAGGGCCAACACTGCAAATACTGACTCTTTGCATAAATGTCATGTAATTGTTGATAAAAGCCTTTGAAATGTATGAAGTGCTTGTAATTATATTTCAGTACATCACAGAAACAACTGAAACAAACATCTAAAAGCAGTTTAGCAGCAAACTTTGTGAAAACTAATATTTGTGCCATTCTCAAACTTTTGGCCACGACTATATATATATATATATATAAACAACAAAGGGTTAAAGTTGCTAACTGTCTATGTAAAAGTCAGCACTGTCACACGTCAGTTTGCCTTTCCCACATTTTTAACAGCCTCCTGCGGTCTATCACACACACACGCACACACACACACACACACACACACACACACACA
>CAIGQW010053631.1:4841428-4861018 GCA_903798125.1 Danio choprae
CACACACACACTTCAATATATCATATGGACATCTCATACACTTCCGTTGTTTTAATATCAAGCTAATGAGATTTTTATCTAAACCGATCTTTACCTCTAAACATAACCCTCACAAAAACGAATGAAAAACGCTTAAACAAAAACATTTGACTGTTTTATAGGTGACATAGTAAGGGCATTTTGGACAGGTATAGTTAAACCTGTTCACAAAAACTTTTCTGCAGGACTTCACGGAGACACATATGGATGTTTAGAAGATTTCAGAGTAAATGTGTTTTAATTAGTCCACTTGAGACTTTGCGTGAACAAAGTTGAATTTCTTTGATAGAAAAAAAAAAATCATCAACAACAACATGCAACCTCGCCTTTCATCTATTCAGCTCAGCAGAAATGTTGATATTTTTCTGAAGCTCGCAATGAATCACTGTACTCACTCACTCGCACACAATGCTATTTGAACAGCTGTGTCAGTAGCTTGCCATGTTGTTTATTGCAGCTATTGTAATGGTTGCTTGTCTGTCTTTTTTTCTCACTCCATTCTTGTATAAATCTCTATGGCAAATCCTGCTGGAATGCAACTTGTTAAATCCCAATAGGTGAAATTAGTTTACTGGTGAGTGTGTGTGTGTGTGTGTGTGTGTGTGTGTGTGTGTGTGTGTGTGTGTGTGTGTGTGTGTGTGTGTGTGTGTCTGGGTGTCAGAGAAGCTGGAAAATGCATAAAAATTGTGGTATCCAAAAAGAAACAAACATTAAATGGCATATTTATGTAAAGCTCAAGAAATGCAGATGTTAATTTAGGATAATGTAAATATGTAGGAGAACCTTACCGAGTGTTCGGGACATCACAGGCAAAGCTGAGCTCAGCACTAGTATGGATACACAGCAACCAATGATCTACAAGACATGAAAAAAAACATGTCTAAGATACATTTACAGCAAAATATCATTAAATAATACAGACTATAATTGGAAAATAGACCAATACTGTATATCTCCGTGAACATTTTATAATGCAACACTCTAAAAATGCTGGTTTGTTGTAACCCAGTGTTGGGTCAAATATGGACAACCCTAACTGTTGGATTAAAAAGTGCCATCTAAATTTAATCCAACATTTAGTTTGGCAATATTTGACCGAACAACCGGTTACAACAACAACAACCCAGAATTGTTTTTGAGTAAATAATCTCTATATTTTTTTTATTGTGAAGTTAAGTCATTTTGGTTTTTGATCAAGTGCATTCAGGTCAATGTGTTTGGAGAATGACATAAATTAAGCATTGAAACAATGAAGTGTTTGTGAATATTCTATACTCAACCTGTGATATTTTAAGCCAGGTGCACACTGCCACAATTTGGCTGTCTGAGATGACTTTTGCAAATCCTAAAAAATTTCTCTGATCCTAGGCCAAAATCTGTACTCTTCGATCTCTACTTTGACACGTTCACTGACAGCCAATTAATCATCATTGTGATCAAATTTCACCTCAGATGAAATTTTTGCCATTGTCAGATGTTTCTGATGCGTAGTCCTGCAGTCTCTTCACATTCAGCAACTGTAAAATTATAAACCAATAGGAGCACGAAACCTGATTACGCTATTAATCCAGCTACAATTATACACACTTGCTTCACACACATCTAGTTATTCTGAAATCTCATATGTCTGAGTAGATACTACTTTCAAATCTTACAATCATGTATTGATCTATATATTATATAGACATACTATATGGCCATGTTGTCATTGTCACATGACCTAAAACCATCATTTGTGTTGCAACAAATCATATGGCCATATGGGATAGTGTCCATTAGAAGCACATTTCACAATCTCGACAGAAGTAGTAGGTAGTAACCGCTTTAAAAAACTATTTCATATTAGTCTGCATACTAAATTGCATATGAAAAACAATGCATGGGCAATTTTAGAACAGATCACCAGATGTCATCATCAACTACTGTGGGTCTGCATGATAAATCAAAATTGTGATTTATTAAAAGTTGCAATAGTCCTGAATATCTTGTCAGCGAAGCAGAGCTCTGTGATCAGTAGTAAATCTCCTCTGAAGGCCAGAGGGCGCTCTCATGCAGAATCTGGAAATATGCCACAACGAAGAAGGAAATCAAACAGAGGTTTTAACCAGTGTTGCTGTGGTTTTCCTGTGTAATTTGGTTACTTTTGATCTGTGTCTGTGAGTTGTCTTTCTATTCTGTGGATTAAAATCCTCAGGTGTGCAGGCTCACAATCAACAATCATAAGGGACTATTATAGATCGTACAGTGTGCACCCAGCTTTATTGTGAACAGGCCTTGTTGTGAACTAGAACTACTGATGCAGTCATTTTGACAGTTTTACAATTTTGTAATACAATAACTTTTCCTAACTGTGTGTATATTTCTTTCTAACATTGTTATTTTATTAAAATTACAAAACACGAAAGAATTTTGAGCATATAGAGTTCAAGTGGTTCCAGTGTTAGGACTGAAGGAGTTTTGCAGATCCTACCGTTGTCATGTTGGTGTCGTCCTTGCTGGGAGTGAGTTCCTGAAAAATACGAAGACTGTAGAAACCAACCACAGAGGAGACCAGCAGATAACTGTTCCAGAGTTAAGACTAACACAGTCGTTTCTCAGCACTCTCAAACACACTCACAACAATCATTGGGCAAACAAGTTTGAGTCCCTTTACTAAACACGCACAATCTGTGATCAAACTGGAGCTTATGCAGCATTAGGGAATCACAGAGAGAAAAGGATACAACATGAGGATGATTTCAACAACCGCCTGGGCAACTCCAAATGTGGATAAAGAGGCATTGCCAATGTCTCTCTCCTGATGAAACAAAGAGAAAAAGTTACTGTCAGTGGTTATTTTCATCAACCTTGACGCAGAATGTGATCATATTTGCATGTCTCACAAAAGCAGCAGTTGTGTTCTGAAGCAGTACTCTTACACAGAGTGAGAGCATGTAGTGGACGTGTTTTAGCGACATGCCCAACGCAAAGGCTCCTGTTACAACTGAAGCCGTCTAATCTAAATAAGACTACAGTGTTGACACCTCAGTGCTTCAGGCAGTGAGGGCAGAAAAAAGCACCACAAATATTTGGAGCTGTTCTGAGTGAACGCTATTATGAAGAAATAAAATGTATAAAGCTCAGATTAGCAAAGTTTCCCCTCTCACCAATGAGGACAGACAGAGTGAAATTGGCGAAGTAATGAATGGAAGCAGATGAAAGAAATCTTTTTAAATTCACCGCCGCTCACACACGCATAATATGCAAGCAGGTGTTCAAACAAAAAAGAAAAAGAAAGAAAAAAAAAAGGCAGTGGTGCTCTTACAGTAAGAGGCTGCACAGAATGAATGGCTGCCAAAAATTAGGAGAAAAATGTGGAAAAAAAAAGAAACCAAAACAAATGCGCTGGCAAAGTTTTTCAATCTCAGGTCTTTAATATCTTTTGAAGTCATTGATGTGATCTAAAGGTTTGGATTGGAATTATTGCAATAAAAGCCAACATTTATTTAACATAATTTATCAATGTAAAACAACCTTAGTCTGGGCTTGACATGTAAAAAAGAAAAAGAAAAATCAATCATCAGTCTCATTCTAATGATGTGCATTTGACAATAGACCAATTCAAAATCAACAGAGCATGTAAAAATATTTATGGTGATCTTTCTAACTGGATTAGATCAAATCTGAAGCAGATTTTATAATGTCACTCTTTCTTGTTGTTATTGATGACAGGCCTAAAGAAAGTTTACATGTGATTAAAAACCAGAAAAGCTCAACTAAACATCTGCTTGCTTGAAGTATTGCTTGAAATATTATCAAACATTCATTCATTTTCCTTCAGCTTAGTCCCTGATTTATCAAGGGTCACCACAGCGGAATGAACCACCAACTAATCTGGCATATGTTTTATGCAGCGCATGCCCTTCTAGCCACAACCCAGTACTGGGAAACACCGCACAGACTCATACTCTACGGTCAATTTAGTTCATCCAATTCACCTACTGTACACCGCATGTCTCTGGACTGTGGGGGCGAACTAGCCCAGCCAGGACTCAAACCAGCGACCTTCTGGCTGTGAGGCGAGTCCTAACCACTGAGCCACCATGTCGGCTAATATCAAACACTCACTTTTTAATATTAAAGCATCAAAGAAAGATAGCTTGGAGTTAACAAAAAGCAACGGAGCCCAAAATAGGTAATGCAATCAAACAGCACTGACTAAACAGTGTTTACTATTGTACGGCATGTAGCAATTACAGTACATCCAAAATAACCGTTTTACCCTGACAAACTGTAATTCTATTCAGCATATGAACTTAAACATAGCACATATCTATGTACTCAACAGCCTCGTCTTTAGACCTTTTTTCAGGACAATCACTCAAAAATAATTCTAGAAATTTAAGGGGTGAATAATTTTGCACATTAATGTTTAGACACAATCTGGTTGTTTGCTTATTACTTTTTCATTAACTTTATGTTATCAGAATCCAGAAGCAAATGTATACTTTTATGTTTACGTTTATTTGTGCATCTGTTAAACTGTATTCATAAAATTTTGTTTACAGCAACAGAATCTTTGCAGCTATACATTTGCTCTTTATAAACAGAACAAATCCCAAATTTCCCAAAGACAGAAATATCTAATAATAGTTCAGAAAAGTGTTAACATTATATTTGCATTACAAAGATAGCGACTGACACGTTTTTTTTACATTCCATTATTTTTACACCACAAAAATTACAACCGTATCTGTGGAGACTGACCCGGATTTGGCACGAAATGGAAAGGTTAAGCAAAGAGAACCATTCGGCCTAAATGTCAGTCTCTTTTATCGGGCAGAATTATAATTTAGCCTATATTTCATATACAACACATACTAGGTTGCTGGCCTTACACTTTCTCCACCACTTCAGTTGAAATGATTATCATTTGACAAGGCATCTACTCAGTTTGTTCAAATGTTTTCTAAAGTATGATTATTTTGCATGTGTGAATTTCAAAGTACAAAGAAAGTAGAAAAAGTGTATAAAAAAAAGTAAAATAATAATAATAATAAAATAAATAAAATCGGCACACCTCCCCTTTAGCTCTCATAAAAGATTTATTATGACAAAGTTTCAACCTACATGGTCTTCATCAGGTGTGAATTTCAACATGCTGCGTGGTGAATTTCAGTAACTGAAATGAGCATCAGGAGCATCAGAGCAGAGCTTATTAATATCCACAACCTATCTAAATAAGGTAAAACTAGAACATTTCATTATAGTGGGACAATTCCTAAGGCTGTAAATGAACATGTAATACGGTTTCTGGAGAATTTTTGCACTTACCTAAGCCACATACATTCTATGTAGAAATCAGAGAACAATGGCACCATAAAATCATTCGATAACAGATGTTGAAGGATATTTGTGTGTACCTTCCGTGAGGTGTGTCTTACCTACACTACATGTTTTGATTTGCCTCAGCTACCACCGATAAAAGATAATAACCAAAAAGCAACTAAATCTAATGGATTATGCAGGCCTTTTGTCATTTGGCCTTCATAAAGCTGTTTACTGACAGGTTAGGGGCTAAATGTCATCAGTTGACTCTTATCTCGTTCCATCACTCCTTATGCTCCATATGACAAGTGAGATACGGGTTCGGATGAGAAACGGACATTAATGAGGCTGTTTTTAGCATCGACAATAATTCTGAATCCATGGGGAGTGACAGCAATAAGACTTTTATTGCAGTCATTAGCAACAGTGCATCAGACAGCTTAATGCAAGAAGTGCCACTGCATTAGATGTCCTTACCTCATAGCCATGATTACGACACACTGGCTCATCTGATGGTCTCGACATTAACCTAGTTACCTTAACTCGCATCAATCTCTGCTGCGGAAGGCAGATCCCTTCATCCCTGCTAATGTGAAACCCTTCAAACAGACATACAGACACCACTTCTGAGTTGTCGTTGGTTCATGAGATCTTAAGCATGGCACCAGTCCAGCTCATCAAACGCATAAACCATTAACCAGTCTGTCAAGAGGGCCCTTCGTCTCTGAACACTGTGACACGTGTAATTTGGGGGATTTTCAGTCAAGCGTCATGCCAAGGGAAATATCGACACTAATAAAATAATTAAAATGAGGAGCGGGCACTCGCACAGAGCAGCTCAGCACTAATAAACCCTGACCAGAAAAGAAAAAAAAAGGATGTGTGGTGTTCCCTTTGTTGTGGTAAAAAAAAGGTATGAAGCAGAAACAGCAGGTGGGAGTGGTGAATAAGGTGGGAAAGACCATCATTGTATGGAAGGAAAGAAAGCGAGAACAACATTTTTATGTTTAAGGAAACAGGAAATTATGTAATTGTTAATGTCAAACCTGTTAGAGTTTAAGTTTAGTGAGAAATTAAAATATAACCATCTGTAGCTTGCAATTTCCTTGTCAAAAAAGAAAACTGACACGTAGTGCACAAAAACTGTGTGAAGTTTAAATGGTGGTTTCATTACAGCTGTTTGACTCAAAGGACCTCAGCCAAGTAACTCAGAACACCCGGTTAAGACGAATGAGCTCCGTGTCCAGAGTTTCACACACATTCAGTGCATGAGCGCCTTCGAATTAACATCAAGCAAAGCAGACGTGAGTAAAACTCTGATAAAAAGCATCAAAAAGCCGTGACATGATACACATCTTCAGCTTTCTTTTCCAGCGCGCACCTGAGCATATCTGGAATTCAATTTGCACTGACGCAAAGCATGATTTTAGCAGGACGCATCTGAAAGAAGGGGAAAATCCTCAAAAGCTGAGTGTGTTTGTTTACATTTACAAGTTTGTCACCTTTCACTTTTCTTACCCTTGAACCCTTTGGCATGGCTGTCTCATCAACAAGCAGGTACACAATGTTCAGGGCAACCAGGAGAACAGAAATTGTCTAAACAAAACAGCACAGATGAAACAAGCATGAACATTAACAACACTAGGGAGAAACACCAAACCAGCTTATGAAATAAGCAGCATCATATCACACTTTGTGGTTCTTTTTGTTGTTGTAAATAAACACATACTGTTCCAGCAAGCAGGATCAGCATCACTATGGGGTAAAGGAGGTTCTTTTCCCAGGCTGAGGCCTTCTTTCTCCTTTCTAGGATTAAAGTTGAGAAAAACAGTTCAAGTGCACATATTGTAGACTGACTGTACATGCATTTAACTAAGAAAATGATACCTAAACCCTATAATAAGTCAACTTCTCGCAGTGTCTGACAAAAACAAACAGTTAAATGCATAAATAAGCAGTGCCTTTAGTGAGGTGAAAAGTCCATTTTAAACAAATACATTTTCAAAACATCTTTCAATCAGCAAAGCTATAAAATATGGCACTTTACAATAAGTTTTAATTTGTTACCATCACATGTCTTATAAAATGTATCAATTAGGGTTAATGTTAATCTATAAATAAAATGTCATAATATATAAAACTAATTTACAACATATTATAAACTGAATGCACAAAGTATTCTTTAACGTACTTGACATTTACATAAATAATTATGTAAAAGTATTGTCTTTTAGTTCATAAAGAAATGTATTACATTAAAATGTCCTGTTTCAAGTGGCATTACAATTTCCTGTTCTTTTGCTCTGTCCAGTAAAGGTAAGCATTTTCAAAAACCATTATTCAGCACAACTGTTTTCCATAATACTAATAAAAAAAAAAAAGTTGTTTAAAGGGGACCTATTAGCAAAAATCACTTTCATAAGAGGTTTAAAAACAGTTGTGTGGCAACAGTGTGTGAATATATCCAGCCACTAATGGTAAAAATCAATTAATTCTATTTTTTAGAATCACACTTGATAAAAACAGTCTGCAGAAACACTGCTATTGACACTCTTTGTACATGCCATCATGTCAACGATCTCTCCCTCGTTAGCATAGACAGCCCTGAGCGAGAAGCAGCAATCCACCATTAGAATTTTCACCTGCTGAAGATAATGTCAGCGAATAAGAGACATTATAAATGTGGAGTTTAAGGATGAACAAATGAAAACCGGAGTCTGATAACGATAAAGATAACGTTAATCCTGTTTTGAATCTGCCACTATGCTGATGCATAGGTGTTTGTAGCTCCTCTTTTGAAAAGAGGGCTGAGAGCACAATCTCATTTGAATTTAAAGCAACAGTCACCAAAACTGCACAATTTAGATCAAAGCCTAAAAGGGGAATTTTCAAAGAGTTATGAAACATTATTTGTTAGGTAGTTTAAGCTAAAACTTCGCATACACACTCTAGGGACATCAGAGACTTACTTTACATCTTAAGCAGTAAACCAGCTAATTAGAAATAAAAGCATTTTAGGAAGCAATTACATTGTAAAATATATTTAAAAAAACTTATTTTATATTCTTCTAATTTTTGACAATTTGACTTATTTTTACGTAATTTCTGATCAAATCAATTCAGACTTATAAGATATCATTTCTGAGTATAAAACACTTATTGGAAAAGCATTTAAAAATAACCTCACAAACCTCAAACTATTGTCTTGCATTGTGTGCGTATAAATAGCCGCTGTCAGTTACTGCTACACTGTAAAAAAATTAATCTTCCTGCTTTTTCTAGTCATCTCAACTTAAATTAGTCAAACTGACTAAAATATTACATTAAACTTTGTATAGCTAAAATGTAGTTGAAACCTGATTAACTTATTAAATTAAGTTAAAGCAACATAAAACCATTTGTTATCATGACTTTTTGTCATATAAATTTTTACAGTGTATGTTAACTGAAGTAAATCTACATCTATTTAAGGGCATTTATAGCCAAGAGTTCAGAACAGCAATGATAAAACTCAAACATTAGTTCTTCTCCTGCTCCTCTCATGAAGTGGGTATTCTTGAGCATCTTTTCTGGATCCCAGTGTCTGTCACTCCTGTACCCCTCTGTCCTCTACTCTCTCCTTCTCAACATCTCTCGCTCTGGCTCTGGGGTTGGCAGAGTTCCCTGCATATGCACCATGCTGCCTCTAAATTAATGACCGCACTTGGAGAGACAGCCACAATAAAGTTTGCATCACACTCCAATATCCTAAGTGCCTTTGTGGCCTCCTCTCCGTCCAACTGCTCCTCTCTCCGGAATCATTTATAAAACCCCAAAACACAGGCTGACGTCGAAAATTATACAGCCATACCCCATCTGGTCTCGCTCCAAATGACTGTTTGTATTCAAATATGCACACACTTTGCAATTCGACAATATTACGAGGAGTGGATACAGCAGCCTACACATCTTTGAAAGCGACAGTACAGAATCGCACTTTAATTAGTTTTATTAGTTGTTAAAAACATCTCTCACCGAGTTTGTGTCTCTGATTGCGAATGCTGTCCAGCTCTTTGTGGAGATGGTGCTGAGAGTTTCCATAGAGATAAGAGTTTGACGTCGTACCTGAGTGACAAAGACAAGAAGAGCCCAGCATTGAAACAAAGAGAGACTTTCATTCTGTTTACCTTGGCTTATTAAGAGCTTCAGTTAAAAAGATCAAACCGCTAGGAAACATTAGTGATGTGAACATAAATCAGTGGTTTGATCGCTGTTATCTTTACCCTATACTTAAGTGTCTACTTAATATATCACATAATTTGTCATAGAGTCTGTCAAGAAGGAAAAACAGATCTTTAACTAGAAGCTGCTACACAATGGAGGTAGCGGTTCAATGGCTGAGAAGTGAGAATGAGCTCTATACCCTGCAGGTTTGTCTCTATAGTTTAGCCATATTGTATACTGGAGAATTTGTGCTAAAGCTTTCATTATCTGCATTGCTAATCATGTCACTTTCAACAGCTGCAAGTAATTATGAAAATCTCTTGAGTGACACACAACTGCAATCTAAAAGTGTGGTTAACAATGCTGCAAAACAATGCTTTGGAAAACAAACAGCTGCATTAAAAATGAAATTAAGTCATTATCTTTTAATGGAAAGTAAATTATCTGATGTATTTGGGTCACTTTGGGTGCCATATTTTCTTCACTTTTAAAAATGGTGTATAAAGAAAATAACACGGTGTAATTTGTATAATAGCAAAGCTGCTGCAACAAAAATTATTCTGAGGAGTAAAACATATTATTAATGTATTCGACAATTTCACTCTACTCTGATGGCTTATATAGATTCTCCTAATGCTTGAAGAACAACAATATTAACATCTGATTTTCTGCACTCAATTATTTTTTTTTGCACAAACCTATATGGTCATTCAAAAACATTAGTGTAAGGAATCCCGGGTTATCTTGCTTCATATGATACATAGCTCATTATTTACAAGATGGTAATGTTTATAAATATGAATGCAGCATGTGACCTGTGAGTGTTAAATAACATCCTTGTATATTGTGAAATAATCTATAGCCACTGTAACATTCTTAAACTACATGGTTTCAAACTGCACAGATTCAGCACCACAAGAGTCAGGGTTTCATAACCTCAGGTGAAAGTAGTGCTAACTCTGCTTCAACATTAAAAGAGTGCAAAATTCCTTTAACAAAAATGCATGGTTCTAAACATTGATAACCTGCAATTAAGAAAAGTGTGACAAGTCTGTTTTCCTTTTTGTTTAGCACTTTTCTGGACACTTGAAGCGCTTTACACATTTTTGGGGGGAATATCCTCATCCACCACCAGTGTACAGCATTCACTTGGATGATGCGACGACAGCCATATTGCGGCATAGGTGAAGAGGAGACAGAGTGATGAAGCCAATTATGATATGGGATGGTTAGGAGGCCGTGATGGGCAGAGAGTTTGGCCAGGATGCCGGGGTTAAAGCCCTACTCTTTTTCGAAGGACATCCTGGGATTTTTAACGACCACCGAGTGTCAGAACATCGGTTTAACGTCTCATCCGAAAAGTCTTTTAGAACATATTACATATAAAACATATAAATTTTTTTTGTTCAGATTTACAAAGCAGCTATTTAGTTGAAAAAAAAAATAATAATAATTTGTATGAAAGTTTGTATGCTTGGAATTTTTTTCATGTATGCAAGGTTATAAATATGTTAAAAGATACTCTCAAGTTTAGTATAAAAGCATACAAAGACACTTAACACTGATAATTTCTGAAGAGGAATAGTGCAGAAAATGGGCAGCAAAACTGGATCTGGATCTAATCAAAATGTAACAGCGAATCATGTGACTGGCTCGGAGCTGTCAGAAAAATTTAAACGTGGCAGTGGAGTGAGGAAAAGCAGTGAACTCATAGCTTACTATTCTGGTAAGTTGTCACATCAACGCAAAACGGGGTTTTGTAATTTAATGGTTGCATTAACAATTTATGCTAAATAGTTGCCCTGTGTCTCACCCGCTTGCCCATTGATGGCAACATTGCCCTAAATGTTGCTCCGCGCATCATCACCTTAACTGCAGAGCATAGGCCAGACATGTACATGCTGAAACTGGTTCTGACGGAAGAGGGGACTGAGGTTTCTTCATAACACTGTGTGTGTGTGTGTGTGTGTGTGTGTGTGTGTGTGTGTGTGTGTGTGTGTGTGTGTGTGTGTGTATGTGTCAGGAGGTGAGAGTGAGAGGGCAAAACCAGAGAGGGGTTCTCCAGGAAAACCACAGACTTCTGTCTCATTTAGCTCTTATTTATCCATTTCATTCGGGTGTTTTTTTTTTCACCCGTTTCAGTGGTTTGTTTGCTCCTCAAAGCAGAGGATTGGTTTGCACAGCCTCGAGGGACACACACTGGCAGATCAGCAGCAATTAGTTCAGTGTTACACCGTTACTGGCGTGCAATAAAAACACAATCTTTCATCTTTTCACCGACATGAGGCTGAGGAGTCAATCACTTTGATCAAAACGTGATTATTATTATGATGATTGTACCACACCCTGTCTGGTAGAAGTTCAGGTTCATAAAGAAATCTATTAAAAGAAGAAAAAAAAAACACAGCAGGTGTGTTTCTGAACAAGTACTTGTCCATACTAGTGATTTTTAGGGAAAATCTGTACCCTCCAACCAAAATTGTGAGAACAATGAGATAGGAAATGTCACTATTAGCTGATCAGGACTGGATTGTTCTGTCAAACATGGCTCGAGGCTGCCCTGAAGGCCTAACACGAGGTGAGTGAAAAGTGAGAGAGAGAACAATGGTAAGACATCTGGATGAATGTCTTTTTCTTGTTAGACATGTTTTGTGGAATAACCTTGCACTCTATTATTTATACCAATGTTTTGGAATTTTAGGTAATGAAAATTCCTTCTAATTCCTAAGTTCATGTCATAGATTTTATAGAGAATGATTCATCCACTTATACATTTCATTTTAAACTTTTTAATGTGTAATCAAAATGTCATATTTTATACTCATCTCTGGACACTTTTGGACAGGTACGTTTCTCTTGGATGGCTAAGTTCAATACACGCATAGTACCAGTGAGTGGATTCTCTTTAGGCCTTGTGTGAAAAACTGGACTGTACATGGACAGTGTGCACAGACATGTAAGTTACATCAAATGTGATGTGCATAGACCTTTAAAGAACTGATGGTGGAAACATACTTCTACTATTATTACATTTAATATTTAACAGGGATATTAAACCCTCTTGAACCTATCCTAAACAAACAAATGGAAGCTCACATTAATTTTTGCAAGCAAGCTAGGAATTGAACTCTTTCACTTGTTTTTGGGGTGTTCGGCCTTTATTACTATAGGACAGTTGCTAGATGCAAAGCGAAGTTCCAGTCCACTCATAATATTAATAGTAAACACCTCATTCCTGTTAAAAAAAAAAGTTTGATATTTCCAAATTCCTTTGCATGACATGGATGAGGGGAAAAAAATTGATTAATAATTCAGCCATCAGCCAATAATTGTAGAACTGCCACTGTCCAGATTTCGAGATGATTAGACAACACTAAAATAAATTCAATTAAGGTGATAAAGACGATGCTCAGTAGCAGGAGCACTGGCAGAAGGAAAGGAGATGATGTCATTGTTTTCTAAAGAAACTTCAGCCGATTCTGCATTACATCAGTGGTAATTATGCAAAGCAGAGAGCCATCCGGTACCGAGGAGAGTTTTTGCAAGGTCACCCTGCCACTGCGCATCTGGGCAACAGAGAAAAGCATAGCAAGAGCCAAGACAGAGGACAAACAAATGCCTGCACCCAGACTAGTATGAAACCATACACTCAGACAAATGCTCCTTAAAGCACTATTCGCACAGGCTTAAGTTTAACTGGAAACCTTGTATGATTTAGAAATTTAACCTAAATTTAACAAAGTTTTACCTTGTGTGATTTAGAACCCTAAACCCCACCCCTACATCTGAATTTTGCTGGATCAAAAATAAACGAAGCCTGTGATTTCACTCAAATTTACTGACTTTTCTAACAAATTATGATGTCAAGGCCAGTTAGATGGATATATAAAAAGAAACAAATATCATAAACACAAGAATGTTCCTTTACAAATGCTGCTATACATCTTCATCAAATCAAACTTTCAGCTTTCTTGTTCTGCAAATTGCAGAGATTTATTGTGTTTAGCGATATGACCCTGCACCAACAATACTACCAAAACAGCCTCCGTTATTTATATATGATGGATTAAAAGGTCCACAATTATATATATGACCCTCCAAACTCACAGAGAAGCCAATTCAAATGGTAATAGTCCAATTCAATGGTAATAGTCACAGGACCTCTGTGTTCGCCAAAATATGTAATAAAAGTATTAAAATAATTATTAAAATCACAGACAACACTTAAAAAATGACGTTTGCCATTTGTTCAAACTACTTATTTAAAATGAGCTGAAGCAACACAATTATTGAGTTTTTTTAGGGACAACTCAGCTTATATTTGTAAAAACTAATAAGTTTCATTTCTTCATGTTGTCTCAGCACAAATCAATTGTGTGGAACCCAGCAATATTTACAGCGAACCTCCACAATTATCACAAGTGACTAGAGGTCATCATGTGTGAATAGGTCCCAACACATATCCATTATTAATGTGTACATTGAATGACAGTGATATAAAAACCACATAAATGCATTCGTGCATGCACTTTTTAGACAGCAAGTAAATGCTCACTTTGATCTGTAACGACTTCAGGTCGTTACAGATGCAAATGAGTGAATCAATGCAATAACTAACGTGCTTATCAATTAGTCCACATCAAAGGTCTGCAAGAGAGCATGCGCTGACTTGCAGGATCTAAATGAAGTTACAGTCAGTTGAATAATTGTTATTAGATAGAACACAGATAAGAGAGAAAAGCAAAGTAGACAGTTTCCCCTTGAACTCTCTTCCCCGAAATTTCACCTTGAGTTTTCCATTTACGGCACGCAAGAAGAAAAGAGCGAAAATTCCTTAAATTCCTGATAAGGTAAATTCAACGCCTGAGCGAGATCTTCCTATAACGCAGAGTTCTTAAGCTTTGCCAAAAATCGCATTCCGCATCCCTAGTGGCCTTTTGTCACCCGATCACTGTGACTGCCACTGCGCTTCACATCAAACAGCGATCAGAAAAAAAGCAAAAATCGTTAAGACAGATTACAATTATTTTATCAGGTGTTCAAAGAAAATCCGCCTTTGGTGCTAACGCAACAGAACCAAACAACCAAATGAGAGGCTATTGAAATTCATCCATGGGATTTGGGCAACTGGGTACTATCTGTTGAGATGATCTAGCTTACCTCCGTGAATTCAATAGAAAAGCACATGTTCCATGTTGACTGGCATCTGTACACTCTGTTGCGTGCTTGAGTTGAAGCTAAAGTCTAGCTTGACTTTAAGCCTAAACACTTCCTGCTTTGTGTGGATGTTTGTGTAGGGGAATAAAAGCCTGCTAAGCCAAGACAAATGAATGAACTCTGAATTATACTTTTATGATACCTTCACCTGTTACTTAATTGATTGTGATCACTGGAAACCCTGCATTGAGTTATGACAGAGATAGGAGGCAATGAACCATAATTAAGTGGCAACAGTTTCTATATAAAATAAAAACAAATAGCCAAGCAAACAGCCAAGTTATATATAGAGTTAAAAACAAACAAATGAATAAATAAAAGTAGGCAAGAGAAATAAAAAAAATAAAAAAACAAACAAACTTGTTTTTAAAAATTTTATTCAATATAATTACTAACTAGTTGTTAAAGATATTTATTTTATATTTAAAAAAAAACAAAGACTCAAACCCATAATATTGGGTTATATTTCTTTTAATTTATGATTTATTTATTTCACTCAGTTCATTCTGAATTTCTTAAAACAACATTTGAGATGATGTGCGATGAGATTGGTGCACTGGTTATTATGTTGTTTAGGCAAAATAACATTACTTATTTTATACAGTGCATCCGGAAAGTATTCATAGCGCATCACTTTTTCCACATTTTTTTATGTTACAGCCTTATTCCAAAATGGATTAAATTCATTTATTTCCTCAAAATTCTACACACAATGCCCCATAATGACAATGTGAAAAAAGATATTTTGAAATTGTTGCAAATGTATTAAAAATAAAAAACCTGAAAAATCACATGTACATAAGTATTCACAGCCTTTGCCGTGAAGCTCTAAATTGTGCTCAGGTACATTCTGTTTCCACTGATCATTCTTGAGATGCTTCAGCAGTTTAATTGGAGTTCACCTGTGGTAAATGCAGTTGATTGGACATGATTTGAAAAGGCATACACCTGTCTATATAAGGTGCCAGGGTTGACAGTGCATGTCAAAGCACAAACCAAGCATGAAGACAAAGGAATTGTCTGTAGACCTCCAAGACAGGATTGTCTCAAGGCACAAGGCTGGGGAAGGTTACAGAAAAATTTCGGCTGCTCTGAAAGTTCCAATGAGCACAGTGACCTCCATCATCCTTAAGTGGAAGATGTTTGGAACCACCAGGACTCTTCCTAGAGCTGGCTGGCCATCTAAGCAGAGTGATCGGGGGAGAAGGGCCTATCTGTGGAGGGCCTTTCTGTGGAGAGAGGAGAACCTTACAGAAGGACAACCATCTGTGCAGCATTCCACCAATCAGGCCTGTATGGTACAGTGGCCAGACGGAAGCCACTCCTTAGTAAAGGGCACATAGCAGCCCGCCTGGAACTTGCCAAAAGGCATCTGAAGGACTCTCAGACCAATAGAAAATATTCTCTGGTCTGACGAGACTAAAATTGAACTCTTTGGAGTGAGTGGCAGGCGTTACGTTCTGAGAAAACCAGGCACCGCTCATCACCAGGCTAATACCATTCCTACAGTGAAGCATGGTGGTGGATATATATTTTATATAAAAAAAAACAAAGACTCAAACCCATAATACACAAAGTGCACACAAGTCCATGAGGCTTGTTGCTATATTTCTTTTAATTTATGACAAAAGAACGCTGGAGCTCAGTCAGAGTGACCATCGGGTTATTGATCACCTCCCTGACAAAAGCCCTTCTCCCACGATCACTCAACTTAGATGGCCGGCCAGCTCTAGGAAGAGTCCTGGTGATTCCAAACATCTGGAATTTGCAAAAAGGCATCTGAAGGACTCTCAGACCATAAGAAACAAAATTCTCTGGTCTGATGAGACTAAAATTTAACTCTTTGGAGTGAATGCCAGGCGTTACGTTTGGAGAAAACCAGGCACCGCTCATCACCAGGCTAATACCATCCCTACAGCAAAGCATGGTGGTAGCAGCATCAGTCTGTGGGGATGTTTTTCAGCTGCAGGAACTGGAAGACTAGTCAGGATAGAAGGAAAGATGAATGCAGCAATGTACAGAGACATCCTGAATGAAAACCTGCTTTAGTGTGCTCTTGACCTCAGACTGGGGTGACAATTCATCTTCCAGCAGGACAATGACCCAAAGCACACCGCCAAAATACCAATGGAGTGGCTTCACAACAACTTGGTGAATGTCTTTGAGTGGCCCAGCCAGAGACCAGACCTAAATCCTATTGAGCAAAGGCTGTGAATACTTATGTACATGCGATTTTTCAGGTTTTTAATTTTTAATATGCGTCACGGTGGCTCAGTGGGTAGCATGATCGCCTCACAGCAGAAAGGTCACCGGTTCGAGCCTCGGCTGGGTCAGTTGGCATTTCTGTGTGGAGTTTGCATGTTCTCCCAGTGTTGGTGTGGGTTTCCTCCGGGTGCTCCGGTTTCCCCCACAAGTCCAAAGACATGCTGTATAAGTGAATTGGGTAAGCTAAATTGTCCGTAGAGTATGTGTGTGAATGAGTTTGTATGGATGTTTCCCAGTGATGGGTTGCAGCTGGAAGGGCATCCGCTGCGGAAAACATATGCTGGATAAGTTGGCGATTCACTCTGCTGTGGCGACCTCAGATTAATAAAAGGACTAAGCTGAAAAGAAAATGAATGAATGATTGAATTTGCAACAATTTCCAAAAAAGAATTCACATTGTCATTATGGGGTATTGTGTGTAGAATTTTGAGGAAATAAATGAATTCAATCCATTTTGGAATAAGGCTGTAACTTAAAAAATTTGGAAAAAGTGAAGCGCTATGAATACTTTCCGGATGCACTGTAGATAATAATTCTCCAGTTTTTTTCTGCACAATGTGTTATGCTATTTTTATCCAGTATCCTAACATGGCTAATAGCTTATTTTAGCAAAATCAATGCTAAAATATGTGGATGCAAATAATCTGCTGTCATGCAGGACACACAGAAAAAAAATGATAGTAAACCTGAAAATATAAATAATTAAGTAAAACACACACACACACAATGCACTTGTCATCATACAAGAAAACAAACAAACAAACAAACAAACAAACAAACAAACAAACACTCACCATTGAGTCTTCGCTCCAGGGCCTCTTCCTGCAGCTGTATACAATAAATCTGCTCATCCAGATCCTCTAAAATCTACACAGGCAGAGAGAATGATAGATTGTTTCTTTAACAAATGCAAATATACACACTCTCAAGGGGTTTTCACACCAGAGGAATATTTTCATAACTTTCTATAACTACTGACAGAAGTGCTCACTTTTTGGCATGTTCACACTACAGAAACCAGGAACGATCTAAGTTATAGGAACAGCTTTTGTATCCATGGCATTCGAAAGACTCGCAAAGTATTTTAAAGTGTTGTTTCATAAAGACATTACAAAAAGGTCATCTTAGCGGCGGTTACCTGCTGACTTTGTTTAGTCGCTGTTCTTTTCTTAGTTTAAATGATATGTAACACTAAAAATTGATTTTTTTTTTCTCTTAGCCCTCATTTTTTTGCTTTTTTAAAATCACATAATGCCTACTTTCCATCTTTGTGATCACAAAACACAACTTCAATCACTGCATGCTCCATCAGTCTGTTTTTATTGAATGCTACACTTGATGATGCGGTTGACTAGCATATGTCAGTACTCAATGACAGTGAGAATACAAACAAAAAACATGGCCAGAGGGCAAAATTCAGTTCTTAGTGGACCAACCTGGTGGCTATTTCCTATGACAACTCAATGCAAAACCCCAATATACAGTGTAACGATACTTACTGTGGGTTTGACTAGTAACTGTCCCATCACTGTGAACATGCGTGACAGTCCCACTGGAGTACACACTGATGAGACAAGACAACAAGGAGATATATATATTTTACAAACGCACATTTATTTATGGTTTTCAAAAGACAATATTATAAATGTTCTCGCAACTAAAACAGTGTAGAAGAAAACTCTGTCATACTTCTATACAAATTTAACTGTCAATCACAACTCTATATTATATTATTAATTCATTTTCATTCAGCTTAGTCCCTTCATTCATTAGGGATCGCCACAGTGGAATGAACCGCCAATATATCCAGCATATGTTTTACACAGCGGATGCCCTTCCAGCTGCAACCCAGTATTGGGAAACACCCATACACACTCATTCAAACACATACATCACGGCCAATTTTGTTTATTCAATTCACCTATACTTCATGTCTTTGGACTGTGGGGGAAACCGGAGCACTCAGAGGAAACCCACGCAAGCACGGGGAGAACATGCAAACTCCACACAGAAATGCCAACTAGCCCAGCTGGGACTCGAACCAGCGACCTTCTTGCTGTGAGGTGACAGTGCTAACCACTGAGCCACCGTGTACCTATATTATGTTATGTTATATAATATTATAGATTACATAACATTTTGTTATTATATATTGTATTAAAACTGTAATGAAGCTTTAGATACATTCAGTGTAAAGGTGGATCATATTAATATAGCTTTTTTTGTGTTGTGGGACAATACTTTACAATTGAATTTTATAAGTGTGCTTACTTTTTTTTTTTTTTTTTACATTTGTAAAAAAAAAAAAAAAAAAAAAAAAGAATTCTCTAGCTATAGCCTTCAGTCTCTGGAATTTAATTTATTGTTTGTACCAGTGGTGGGTACAGAAATAGGAAAAAAGCCTTTTAAAAAAGGCTGGAATAACCTGCAATCTAAGTTGCCGCTTAAAGAGTTGGTTTCACTATATACTTTTAAAGAAAGACTTTAAACTATTTGGAATTTGCAGCATTGTTCTGTAGATATTTTGACCAGTTTTTAATTTTAAAAAACTTTTAATTT
>CAIGQW010053631.1:4871018-4879170 GCA_903798125.1 Danio choprae
ATTACAAACAGTATGGACTCTTATAACTTTTTTTTATTATTAAATACAGGCTGTTTGTTGTTGAATAAACATTTACTATGAAAGCAGATTTAAGGACCACTTTAAATTAAAAGGAATTTCCAAAGGAAAAAGAATTTGACTGTGCTTCACTGTAAAAAATGCTGGGTTCCACACAATCCCTTCATGTCATCTTAACGCAAATTAAGTTAACTTAATATTTTTTACAACGTTAAGTTGATTAAACCCAAAAAATCTCAAGAATTTAGTTGTTTCAGTTAATTTTAAATAAGAAAAATATTTTTTGAGTGTTTGACTCAACAGTTTTTTAAATTATAAAAAATAAAAGTGACAAAATATAAAGCCTTTTGTATGCCTAATTGTAAAGTGTCACATTAAAACACACTGTATAAAAAAGCATGATACTGACCATGTATGAGTGATCCATTGAGCCATTGTATATAGTAGTTTTTTGGAAGAGAAAGCAGGATCTCATTGCTGATTATAGAAAACGGTAAAAGAAGGACAGCACCTCCAGACACCGCCAATGTAAATGTACACAGGTACATACTGAAAGAAAGGAAGAAAGAAAGAAAGAAAGAAAGAAAGACAGAAACAAACAAACAAACAAACAAACAAACAAACATCAAATTAAACAATCATTATTTTATTATTATGTTAATGATTTTATAAACCAACAACTTGCTTCTGTATTACTTTTTATGCCGTAACATATTAATGTTGAATTATATGAAGAAAAAACAAGTGTCTAGAACTCAAGGTAGAAACAGTGAAAGATCTGGAAAAAAACCTCCAGTTTCATTGATATCACCTTTTATAAATGAATTCTTTCAGTTTATCATAAAAAAACAACACTTTTTATGTCCTATATTATAGCATCAAAGAACTCACGATATTCTGTTGACAATGGCATCCTCATCTTCCTGGTCATCTGTAAGCATACAAGAGCACAGATCCATTAGATTTGCCATTTATATTTTTGATAACTCTACTACTGCTGTTTCTGATGTGCTGGCTATCTTAAAAATAAGCTTACTTTTTTTTTTTAATCTAGTGTAAAGTTCTTTGATGTTATCTTGCAACACAACAGAGGACACAGGGACGCGACAGATGGTTTAATAAGACTAAAGCACGATTTCTCTTCATTTAACTGAAAGCTACATGAAAACAATACTGGCTTATCATAAATCACAAACATGTGAATAAACCTAAAGAATGAATCAGCCAGATGGAGGCTGTCCAGAATCAAAAGAGTGGAGCGGGGAGAGGAATGGATTGACAAATGGCACAAGAAAGAAAGAAAGAAAGAAAGAAAGAAAGAAAGAAAGACCAAGCACAGAACCCAATTACTCTAAACTAAATGAATATTCAGACCCCAGAAAAAGCCTCTATATAAGGCTGGTAGTCATACAGCTTAACAGTGAATGGCATTTCATATATTTTATTTTATTTTTTATTTAAAAACACAAAAGACTTAGAAACAGCCTAGTTTCTGCTGCAATCGACTCTTTCAAAAGAGTTTAGCTGACATTAATTATGGGTTTTTTTAAATGAAAGGACGTTACCTGCTCGAGAACTAAAAACTGTCCTTACGAGTGTTTGTATCAGAGAGTCTGATACCAGAAGCACTTTGTTTTATGGAGCTGGATGAAGCTCAAATTGAGATTTGTACTCTTGAAAAGATTTTGCAACCAATAAAATAGATAATTTGTCATAGAAATTTAGTGTCAACTAATTTGAAAACCTTGCAGGTCATTCAACTTTCTATAAAATGGTATTATAGTTTGATCAGAAACAGAATTATTCTTACAGATTAAACTTACCACTTTTCCTCTTGTATTGTGAGATGATGCAGTACGACACAATGTACAGTACTGCAAACAAGAGGAAGCAGACCTAAAAGACAGAGAGAAAAAGATTGAGTTTCCAAACACTCATTTCAAACACAACATTTCATTCACAAAACATCCCATCTGCATCAAATTAAACTTAAAAAAGTGTTTGTTTTTTTGTTAAGCATAGAGAACATATTAAATGGCAGCATCTACTTCAATATTTCAAGTAGTGTTTATAAAAAGAAAATTTCAAAGTGTCTGTGACAAAAATGTCCAAAATGTCATGTATTGCAATGGTCTTACCACTAGATCTTTAAATAAAGCTAAAATACCAAGATAAAAAACATTTATTTTCTTTCCTGGCATGTTCAAATAAGTGCTGGCTGTGTACTACGTTTTAATGTTTTTTTCTAAGTACTGGGAATGAGTTGACTTTTGACTGACTGAATCTGCTGTCATTCAGAGTAACAGAATTAAGAATTCATCCGCTTTGTATGAGATGAACAAATCTGCACAAAGCCCGTCACCGCAGTGTGCTGATCACTGTTAGATGCATGCTGGTTAGAAATCTGTCCAACTTGCGGGTCAAATAATGAAAGCTGTTTGTAGAATAAAGGTATGATGGGAAACAATTCACTGATAACACAGCATTTATTGGTTTAAACAACTGTAAAGTATTAATGCTCCTCTTCTCAAACGTTTGCCTGCTTTTATAAAGGTGTACATACACTATAGTTACACTGATTGTATTTACTTGATATAAACAGGTTTTAGGCTTTTGAAAACTGTACTGAAAACAGACAAAACTGATATCTTCTGACATAATCAAGGGCTGGATCTAATATATCTGATCTGAAACCTTGGTTCAACATCTTCGAAAAGCCCCATTTGTCTTTGACCCTCGTAAACATTTAATCAAAAAACTACATGAACTAAAATTCAGTGGTTAGAAATGTTAGAAAAGTGTTTGCATGCTATGTATATCTATTGATTTGATTTCCTAATAGCTTGATACTAATAGCCCAACAGAATGTTAAAGCAATATTAATCAAAATGATATGTAATATAGAGACAAACCCTTATGGCACTATATCGATAACCACCATAAACCACATTATATTTGGTTTTGTCGGATCAGCACTGTCTGTGAAGCAGTGATGTTTTTAATGACTTAACATATTGAACTGGTGAAAGTCCACTTTTGTCAGCATCTGTCTGTGCAGTGTGAATTCAGCTTTATATGCATGAATCAGCAACCAGTCTCCATGACACTGAGATGTATTTTAAGAGGACAGACTGATAGATCTACATATGTAAACATGCCAGTCATGCCTGAACTTTTGCTCATATTACACCTTGCTTGTAGCCTTACAGAACTCCAGAGCATTAACACAGTTCTCCATTACATATATATATGCAACTTTACTCCACCATAAAAATAAACCTACAACTGGAGCTCCGAATGGAAATCAGATTCAGATAAATGTCCAGTTAACTTAATTATGTTGCTTCAGAATAACAAATAACTTTATTTTTAAATAAAAACCTAAATATCCGGAGTGAAAAGAAGGCGTGAAAGCTTAGTGAATTAGCAAATGTGTCATTTTAATGTTTTGGTCTAGACAAAATAAAAACCAAGAGAACTGGGGTGTGTACCGTGAAACAGTATTAGCTAGCTAGTCAGTTCAGTTTCAGCTTCAGCTTGACTTTAATCTCTCTTTGTTGCCAAGGTATTATGGGTCTGTGCTTAGCTGAGCTATCTTCATGGTACCCAAAATCCAGAATTGGTGCAAACTCAACTGAAACTTAACTGGCTAGCCAGCTAACCTAGTTTCAGGGTAAAGGCCCCTGAACTACAAGTGTGAACACACTCAAATGTGCAAGAAATAAATAGCACATGATAGGGCTGCATAATATCAGAAAAATCTGCAATTGCAATATTTTGTTTTATTGTGATATATATTGCAATATGAATATAATTTCACCACAAGATTTGAATAGCTTTTTTTTATTCATTAATTTAGATCGACTGGGATATGAATTATAATAAATTACAAGCAAAAATAAATAAATAAATAGTGCTTTATGGTTTTCTGTGGAGTCTAACAGTATTCATGTAAAGAAATTGAACAGTCAAATGTAAAATAACATGGTCATCATTGTATAAATAATACAGCATTTATGAGTACACCCCATTTTGAAAATGAATATTTTTATCCATTTCTCAGTGAATATGGGTAATATATATTGGTGCATTTGAACAAAACAGATTTATTAAACAGATAGATTTATTAAAATTGTATTTTTATATTATTTTACAGAACATCTTTAGAAATGGAAAGATAATACATTTAAATTCATGCAAAATATTGCAAAAAAAATATATCTCTTGATTTTTGCTATTTTTGAAAATTGTATTTAATATTTTTCCCTAACATATAAATTTGGGCTACTAATTTTTGAACCATTATTGTAAGTTATTTTGTTAGATTAGATACAGATTTGGCTTCAGTACTGACTAAACTAATGTATATGCACAGATATAATATTGTAAAGCATCCTATAGAAAATATTGATTTAAATGAGAGATTTGTGGGGGGTGTACAGTACTTATTTATGCTGAGCATGAAAAAAAAAAAAAGCTTTTTACCAAAATAGTGAAACCCTTATTAAGTTTTTTTTTTTTGTGTGTGTAGGCTTGTATTTTACAGTACTGCAAAAATACTCAAAAATGTCTCTGTCAATGTTTTTAAACAATTACATTTGATTTACCAAAGTCACACAAGTGCCAATTCCACATCTGTCACATCCGTATCGGAGAGGTGTCACATTCATAACCAAGCTTTTTCCTCATATATGCAAAAATGTCAAATAAAATCAACCATGTTTGTTCTATAGTGAGCCAACTCTTATCCTTTTGATTAGCATTATTTCTTTTGGATTGTGCAATTTAATTGACAGAATTACAACAAAGTGTGTTGTATACTGTAAACTCGCAGACTTTTTTGGTCACATCCATAACGCATGTTTATTTTCCTCATTTAAATATAAAAAACGGCTATAGATTGATATTTTTCTGATTCCATAACTCTGTGGTTAGTTGTTTTTGAAAACATAAACAGATGTTTCAATACAATATTAACATAGAGTTCCTATGTGAAATGATGTTTTAAGTTTTTACTGCAAATGTCACATCCATAACGCTGGAATTGCTCATATTTAATAATATCTTTATCTTTTAATTTTTAATAAATAATCTAATCCTGTAATGTGACTATAGAAGATAGACACATTGCGATATCGAGGCTCAAATAATATATTGTTCAGCCCTAGCACATGATGAAAAGAATTCCTGATTTGTCTTCATCAAGATCATATTCCAAAATTAAGGATTCTGTTCAGTAAAAGCTAATATATATATTGATATTATTGTATTGGCATATCATCCAGCCTAATATTTTTTATAAGGGCAGTTAAAAAACTATTTGCACATTATCAGCACAACATCAATAAAGAGCCAGAAAAGTTGATATATCTGCATGGCACAGACGTTTGTTAGGATAATTTGAACCGTATGTGCCTGATAACAGCATCTCATACACACTCTACACATCTCTGAGCAAAATTAACTGACACTCTTTCAAATACACTGACTGTACATGTTTCTATATTTTCACTATAAGTTTAAAATTCCCACTGTAAGGTCTGGTGTTACAAATGACTTCATAATATGAAAATAATGAGTCTCAAAACAACAACATTGAGAGAAAGTGAATTTCTTATGCTAACACATTTAATTGCTTCACATCATCATTCAGCATATGTATTTTTTATGTTAAAATAAGACAAAATAATAAGCTAAGCTGTACTCATATAATACATTAAAATAGGAAGCAAGTTCTGAACATTTTATAATATGCTATTTGATTGCATTAAATATGCATATAAATGTATATAAAATCCTGTTTTAATGTGTGAATCAAGAACAATATCTGCAACTGAATTAATCCACTTAACATTTAAAACTCAGCTGAGATAACAGTTACCAACATTAAATATTTCTTGGCTTCCCCTACAGACAAAGTCTGCAAAATCAGTTTGGTCAGACATACCTGGCAACACAGACAAAGTCCTGTGAAATGTATTCATTTGCAAAATCATGCAATCCTTTCATCAATGACATATGAATGACCAGTTGCATAAAATGCTTACAAGTTAGTCATTTAGTCATTTTTTTAAGACCCAAGACTGGTCAAAGGCTTTAAATGGCTTTCATAAAAACTTAGACTGGTCTAACTTGAACCTGTTAAATAAAACACATCAGTCAGACTTATTAGTTGGTAAGAGTTTATGCAACTGTCCCCAAGTTTGCCAAGTCAGGAAGGAGAGGCACACTACATCCTAACACCCAAAACAAACACTGCAAAGCAGCTATGCTCATGTGTACACCAACAACTGTAAACAAGCTGTCAGTGAAGAACCGTTAGGATTACTCAGATGTCAGTTGACGATCAGTCTGCTCTATTTCTACTAGTTTTAGAAATATGACACAAAGGTCACACAGATTCATACATGCAATTACAGACAGCTAACAATGACTTAAAACTGCGTTTAAGTCTGTGTTAACAGTCAAATAAATTGCGAGCTCAGAAAGGGATTAAAGAGCTCAATATTGTCGCTATCGACAAGCTAAGAGGCTAACCAACTAGCCTAACGGACCTCATTCAAACACAGTCTGTTTCTAGAGATACAATATCAAAAGTCTCAATTACAGTAAATCCAGTCATCACTTCAGTTTATGAAGTATGCGTAAATGGAGTCTAAATGTGAGCTAGAGTAAAGAACACGGCGCATAAAGGGTCAGTGTGCTGTGCTTTTATGGGTCTCTCTGTACTCACGATGTACTCGCGCACTTGGCTGTGGAAATTCTGCTCTCTGATCGTCACATCGTCTTCCATTCTTCATATTGCAGAAACACATTCATTAGCGACGCATTTTGGTGGCGAGTCCATTCACTGCGAGAGAAAGCGGCTATATCAGATAAATAAACCGCCCTTTAGAACAGCTCGACAGACTGACAGCGGTCGCGTTCAGCGCTAAACAAACGATCACAACACAGTCAAAATATATCGCGTCATCATTCGGCGACATACGACAGGCAGGAGGATGGATGTACACAGATGGCCTGTCAAGAAGAATAGAGTAAAATCCTTCTGGAAATAGGCGACTCTCTCCTGTACTACATTTAGGTAATCCACCCAACTTCTCTTATTTATGGTCACAGGAGTGTATGAGTATGAGTATGAGTATGATTGAATTTAAATTAGTTAAAGAGGTTACTGTTGGTAACAGGTGTTTATTTAGCAAGCTCTGAGTAAAATAAAACAAAATAATAAAAGGCTAATGCAGCTTCAAATGTTTTTTTATTCAAAAATAGTGGCTATCATATATTTTACCATATACAGATCAGACACATACTAAAATGTAATTTGATGTAATAGTTTACGTACCAAAAAATAGTGGCAGGCATATTTAAAACAAGAATTATTTTATGATATAAACATTGAATAAATCGATTATCATTTAAAATATGTATTCTTTCCCTCTAAAACCTATTGGTTGGAAGCTTTGTGGAAAGTATGAATATTATTAGGAATTACATTACAATAATAAGAAATTACAATAAATTTGTATTTTGGGACTGCACTGTTTTTAATCATTAAAAATAAATATATCTAGTGCATATTTTGCAAATATATTTAGTGTGTTGTGTTCATTTATTTAATGTAATGAGTACATATGTTGTACAAAATATGCTGTTTCATTTTTTTATATAAAATATTGTTATACCGAAGATGGTGTAAGGCTAATTGCAACATTAAAATAGACACTTACTTACATTTTAGATTCTTTCGGTATATATTACATTTGGACATTTAATTTAATGTATTTTATATATATATATATATATGGGCCTCACGGTGGCGCAGTGGGTAGCACGTTCGCCTCACAGCAAGAAGGTTGCTGGTTCGAGCCTCGGCTGGGTCAGTTGGCGTTTCTGTGTGGAGTTTGCATGTTCTCGCCGAGTTGGCGTGGGTTTCCTCCGGGTGCTCGGTTTCCCCCACAAGTCCAAAGACATGCAGTATAGGTGAATTGGGTAAGCTAAATTGTCTGTAGTGTATGAGTGTGAATGGGTGTGTATGGATGTTTCCCAGAGATGGGTTGCGGCTGGAAGGGCATCCGCTGCGTAAAACATATGCTGGATAAGTTGGCGGTTCATTCCGCTGTGGAGACCCCAG
>CAIGQW010053631.1:4884170-4894933 GCA_903798125.1 Danio choprae
GGTGGCGCAGTGGGTAGCACAATCGCCTCACAGCAAGAAGGTTGCTGGTTCGAGCCCCGGCTGGGTCAGTTGGCATTTCTGTGTGGAGTTTGCATGTTCTCCCCGGTTCTATCTACAGTATATAATGTTAATACATGTATACACATCTGTTACAAGGGACTGCTAAACACAAAAGAAGATATTTTGAAAATTGTTAGAAACCTGTAACCATTGACACTGATAGTATTTGTATTTCTTACTACGGAGGTCAATGGTTAGGAAGTCAATGGTTACAGGTTTAACAATTTTCAAAATATCTTCTTTTTTTGTGTTTAGCAGAAAAAGGAAACGCATAAAGATTTTGAAAGACTTTTGAAAATAAGAACCTCAAACAGGTTTGTGACAAGTGGAGGCTGAGTAAACAATGACAGAATATTTATTTTTAATTATCCCTTTTAACTTGTTGATACATGACTCTCCGACTCAGCAGATGGCGATAAACTCAACTTTGTTTTTTTCACTTTCAAAATGTCTAACGAAGAAAACGCCAATGGCTGCCTCCAGCTTCTGCATGTGTAATCTTTTCGATAACTCTGTTTAGTCTGTAACACGTACCTATTGAAAAAAAATATTGTATGCGCCTTCGCTCATAATTCTCTTAGAAAATGAAGGCAAAGGGGCAGCGCAGAGGTAAAGGTGGAAAACAAACAAACAATGAAAAATTTAAGAAACTCAAGGATTCAGTCAGTGACTTTGTGAAGAGTAAAGGAGGCTTCGATAAAAATGAAAACGACCAAAGAGTAAAATTCGTAAAGCGGAAAAGCAGAAAAGACCTGCGCAAGGAGAAACGTAAGTTGAAGAAAGCCAAGATGAAGAGTCACTACATGGGTCAGTCAATGGCAACATCCAGCGAGGAGCTTAATCAAAACACTTCTGCTGTGAAGGAGGAAAACACACAAAAACCAGCCCAGAAGAAGACTGCAGATGCTGAACATGCTCCTCAAAGACAGCAGAAGACAAAAAAAGGCAATGCTAAAACTAAAGAAGGCGAGGAAGAGATGAAACATAAAAAAGTCCACTTCTCAGAAGATCTGCCAAAGCAGAAAAAGAAATCTGGTCTGAACGAGAGCAGAAAGCTGGCTCTGTTAGAGGCGAATGTCGAAGAGGACAGAGAAATAAAGAAACTAGAGAAACGCCTTGGACTGAATAAAAGAAAGAACAAGAAGAGTCTGCCTCAGTCTTTCACCAATGATGGGTTAGATTATATTTTAGGAATTCTTGAGCCTGGAGCATCTGCGACGGGACTGTATGAGAGTGATGAAGAAATGGACATTGACAAAGCCAAGGAAAACTTTGATGAGCTGGAAGAAGACAGCGAGGAGCAAATGACAGATGATGAAGACAAAGATGATGGTGAGGAAGAGGATGAAGCACAGATGGAGGAAGAGGAGGATGTGGAGGAGGAAGACACACAAATAGATGATGAGGAGGTGGAAGGAGATGAAGAGGAGGAGGAGGATACAGATGCTTCAGAGGAATATGAAGAAGCAGAGGAAGCTGAATCTGAACAAAAAACACCCCAAGGCCAGGAACTAGTATGTCATTGTACATCTGCATATTATTTGCTGTCATTTATTTCAGTAATGAAAGCAAGGAAAGAACAACAAGATGTAAATACTATGATCAACAACTGGTCAGAGTAAGATTACAGTGATACAAAAGTAGATATAATCAAGAGTGTTGGAGTTTGAAACTTTTTTTTGTTTAAATGTAAAGAAAAATAATATTTTATTTTAAACGGTAGTCTAAACTCACTCATTTGTTTATATAGAGGTTTATACAATAGTTACGTCACAGTAATAACAGAAAATTAACGTTCAATTGCAAATTCAATTCCAGTTTTAAAGGAGCTCTACAGAACATAATAGGGTCATTTTTCAGCTCAGTTAACTTCAGATATGGTATCAGAATTGCAAATTTGTGATGAAATAACCTTAATTCAACTCTCAAGCAATTCAACAGAACACCAGAGTGTTGTTATTTAGCACTGTTCATTACTCTGTTTCACACTCAACCATCTAACGTATCAACTTTATACAGTTATTTATCATCAGAGTCTGAAAGACTACATGAAGTGTCCTTTTATTGTTTGGGTATATTGTATAGTTAACTATACAATAAGTATTGTATAGTTTATTGTTTGGGTATATAACACATTATATTTGCACAATTTACAAAACATAATAGTGCGTACGGACTCAAAGTAGGATGCACTTTATGCTTTGAAGCTAATATAGAGTTTGTATCTTTATAGAGTCCTGCCACAGCTGGCAAGTATGTTCCACCTCACATGCGGGAGGCTGCAGACAGCAAACGCAAAGCTGAGCTGGAGAAACTGAAGCGTAGTGTGAAAGGTCTGATGAACAGGTAAGATGTCACAGAGAGTGGACTATATTAATGAATTTTAAAGAAAAAAAAATGCATTTGTTTTTAAAAGTATATACAGTTTGTTGTTGTTTTATAGCTCTGCCCTCTGCTTGGCAGGTTGAGTCAGCCCAACATGGCGTCCATCAGCAGTCAGTTGGAAGAGCTGTACATGAACACCAGCAGGAAGGACATGAACGATACACTCACTGACATTCTGCTGGCTGCCTGCGTCACACCTGCTCTCATGCCGGAAAGGTCTACCTTCTCTACCTTCTCATCATAATGATTTTATTAAATAACCCAATTTATTTATGTTGACTTGATAAAGCCCACACACCGATGTTCAATTTGAACTATTTGAGTAAAGAGCTTTCAAGCTGCATCCACCAAAATTGGGACAGAACTTCTTAAAGTTCTGACCTGAGCACGGAGTACTTTTAAATTACTTTTCCCAAATGTTTGGCAACCTGAATGCATGAATTCTAGATCTCAAAAGTCAGTCAAACTACTCACTGGGCCACCGTGCAGCCCGACATTAAACATGTTTGACATTTTTCATTTTCATTTGTCTTACATTTCCTGCCCAATTTGTTGTTTCTGGAATAACATGAATGTCTCGTAGTGCATGATTTTCCGTCGTTTAGTGACATAGTTGTAAAATCATACAGCCATCATATACAAGGCAGCAAATGTATGAAGCAAGTGTGAATTTAAAAGCCATGTCGTGCATTATTATGCATATCTTTTCTAACAGCTTTAGTGTACTATTAATGAGATGGATATCCTATCATTTCCTCACTCCTAATTGGTTCTAAACTTTTATGAAGTTCTTTCTTCTATTAAACACAAAACAAACTGAAAATGTAAAAAAAACAAAAAAACATCACCCATTGACATCCATAGAAGGAACAAAACATACTGTGGAAGTCAATTGTTAGTCATATCTCACAATTAGATCACTCTTACAGTCAACTTTGTGACAATCTTGTGACAACCTGGAACACCTTAGCAAATGCAAGCATCCAAGCATTTACATTTGCTTCAAATGTTTTTTATGGCATATGACACTGTTTTCCACAGTGTCTAAATTTTCACAGCCAAGAAATTAAATCATTCATACACACAAAGGAAATATCTTAAAATAACAAATGAATGAATGCTTGTAAATTCTTCTCATTTATTTATTTAGTTATTTATTTGTTTGTTTATTGGGTAAATCTTTGACAATTTAGACTTTGATAGGACAGTATATATTGACAGAAAGTGAAGTTGGAAAGATAGAGGGGGATGGGATTGGTTAAGGGTTAGCAGTTTGTATTTAATTTGAGACCCCCACGCTCTCATCCTTTCTGAGAGTTATTTTCGACAACGTAAATTCTTATTATTAACATTCATCCTCTCTTCCAGGCTTCTGATGGAGCACATCCTACTCGTCAGCGTGCTTCACTATAGTGTTGGCCTGGAGGTATCTGATCTTTAATTTATGGATTCATACCTTGCCATCATAGCAATGTAGTCCACACTATATTGCATATCTGGTTGATACTGGCTAATTTCTCTCTCTTTCTCATGTATTGAGGTTGGAGCTCATTTTTTGGAGACTGTAGTCCGTCAGTTTGATAAAACCTACAGTGACCTTGATGCTACAGACAAAGAATGTGACAACTTGATATCCATAATTGCACACCTATACAACTTTCATGTGGTCCATGCTGTCCTGGTGTTTGACATTCTGAAGAAACTGGTGACGTCTTTCAGCTCAAAGGATATAGAGCTGCTTCTGCTGGTGCTCAAGACCGTTGGGTTTGCTCTCAGAAAGGATGACCCAGTAGCTCTTAAAGAATTGATCTCTGAGGCTCAGCGAAAAGCTGGTGCTGAAGGAGAACAATTTCAGGACCAAACACGGGTAAGATTCCTTTGTCCTGTGAAGAAACTGTCTTCTAGTACTTAGGAATGATCATATTATATTTATGAAGCTATGGAAAATATTAAAAGATAAGCTTTTAGAAAATGTACTGGATTTATTAGGTGTGGATTTGAGATGTTAATATTTGTTTTAATCTAGAATCTATATTTGATGAAATGCATTTAAAATGTCGTTTAGGGCATTTGTTCTCAGAAAATGATAATTGGTCAGAAAAACATGCTTTATACAGCATGTTGTGATTGAAATCAGGGTTATTCCATCAAATACAGATTTTTAAAACCATTTTTAACCTCTCTGAAGTTGTCTAAAATAAATGTAGAGATGAATATAAATATTGTAAATCCAGAGAAACTAAGAATTTTCATCTTTTTCTATACTCTTGTAGCTGAAGTGACTAAACTTTCACTACAGTTGTTGTAAATGAAAACAGACAGACATTTGTTTTGATCTCAGATTCGGTTTATGCTGGAGACGATGATGGCATTGAAGAACAACGACATGAGGAAGATTCCAGGTTATGACCCGGAACCTGTAGAGAAATTAAGAAAACTTCAGAGGACTTTGGTGAGCAAATGAATGATTTTCATTTAGTTTAGCTTACAGTGCAAAAGTGCTTAGAGCAGTTATTACTGCCTTTATTTGGGAAACTACATTTATTCAAGCCTTGCTAATGAAATTAAAGGGACAGTTCACTCAAAATGAAAATTCTGTCATTTACTCATTCCTCACTTGTTTAAAGCCTGTTTGAGTTTCATTCTTCTGTTGAATACAAAATAAAATATTTTGAAGAGTCCTCAAATTCTTCAAAATATCAGATTTTGTGTTGATCAGAAGAAAGAAACTCATAAAGGTTTGAGTTTGTGAATGGTTTAATTGGTTTGGTATAATTGGTACTTAATATACTTATTGCTGTGTCCACTAGGGGTCAGGCTCAATCCATAGTTTGGTGTAGTTTTGTATAGTATGTTCTCAGAAATGTGTTTGTATCTTGTGCCAGAGCCCACTACATTAAAAATAACTATCTTAACAGATTCACAGCAGTGCTGGCAGCAGTGACATGAAGTTGAGAGTCTCTCTGGACAATCTTCTGGAAGCTGAGCGTGTCGGCCGCTGGTGGATTGTGGGGTCTTCCTGGAGCGGAGCACCCATGATCGATGACCAGGGGAACAAGATGACCACCCCATCTCCCAAAGGAGAGCAAGTAAGGGGAAAAAGTGAAAATATGTATTTGTAAATATTTTTTAGCAGTACTGTAAATTATCTGATGTTTGCTTTTCTGAAAATGTTTAAATATATACTTGTGTCTGTAAAATCTGGCACTTTTTAACATGTAAACTTTTTAATTTTAGCTAAGATTTAAAGCCATACACAGATTGTAAACTTAATATGTTTATTTCTCCATGAATTTGCAGTACAGCGCAAAGATGCTGGAGCTTGCTCGCAAACAAAGAATGAACACTGATGTCAGGAGGAACATTTTCTGTGTTCTCATGTCAAGTGAAGACTTTTTGGATGCCTATGAGAAACTTTTAAGGTCTGTTAGTGTAGATTTTCTCATTGATTTTCAGCGACAGGCTCTGTTGCTCTTTTGGCACATTTATCAATCAACAATCTTAATTATGAATCATGTTATTCATTGTTAGAGATCTTAAAAGAAACTATACAAAAGGATATTAAGATATAATTAATACTTGAACTTCATATAATTAAGTAAATCTCTAATCTATAAAAATAACATGATTATATTTCCATTATTCAAAGGTAATTTTATTGCAGATCTTCTGAAATGATAGCCTTGTTATGTATAATGGCCACACACATCGTGTCCTATCTTTGTAATATTTGACATTAATCATAAATGACGCAACTCAGACGGTAGATTCTTATTTCTTTCTCAGGTTAGGATTGAAAGACCAGCAAGAGCGGGAGATTGTTCATGTTTTGATGGACTGCTGCCTGCAGGAGAAGATGTTTAATAGATTTTATGCTGTTCTGGCCGAGAAGCTTTGCTCACATGATCGACGGTTCCAGGTAGAGTAAAACAGAAGTGTTTTCCTCTGGTTTTAGTAAGCATCACTGATTTTACTGCATTTAGAGCTGCTGTGTGTGCTTTCTATATCTAACTTAACCTATGTCTGCACAAAGTCTAATGGTCAAAATCATTAATATGATTTTCAATACTTTGATGCAGCCATTATGAGGCAAGGATGATATCAAAAGTAAAACCTGGAAGAAGTTCCTTCATGGTTCTATCGTAAGGATAATGATGGCTTTTAATAACTCAATAATTAAATATTTTGTTCTGTACACAGAAACTCTCACAAATATCCACATTTTCGATATGGGTGTGTGATTTACTTTATAAAGGTTAATGTTAAAAAATATATAATTATTTTTACCACAGACTTAATTTTTTTTTTTTTATTGAAAAATCTCATTGGAAAATCCTGATGAATGAAATTATTTTTCTGTATATTCTTTTGCACCTCTCTATTGACATTATGATTTAATACTACTCTGTCGTGTGCTATATGATATCATATGCAATAGAAGATCAGTCATATGCTTTTTTTAATAGGCAAATCTCTAAATAAAGAGTTCAGATGCAAGTGACACCTGAAACTTTCTTCTAAAATATTTTTCTCAGGCTCATATGTGTAGGTTCAGAAATGTTATTTTTATAGCAAAGAATAGGTTATTTTAAATCCCTTTAAAGTGTAATAACTGAACATTAACATAGGAGCCTGAGAAAAATGCTCATTGTAAAAGAACATTTCAGATGGCGTTTAGAGGTTTTTGCATCTGAACTCTTCATTTATGGATTTTCCCATTTAAAAGAAAAGCTTATGACTGATCTTCTGTTGCATATGATATCATATATTGCATAACAGTAATATTAAATCAAAATGTCATTAGAGAATTGATCTGTTCACACACAATTCTGTAACATATAATACTTAGCAGCTTGAAGCTGTTGACTTCTATTAAACATTTCGTTCATTTTGTAGATGGTAAACCCTCTCTGCTTTTCCTTTGTTCTCTAGATGACCTTTCAGTTTAGTCTATGGGATAAGTTCAGAGACCTGGCAAACCTTTCCAGTAGGTCCTTCAGTAACCTGGTCCAGCTGGTCACTCATCTTTTACACAGGAAGTCTCTCTCTCTTTCAATTCTTAAGGTAATATGTGATAATGTTCACCCTTCACCAAAAAAAAAACATTCTATAATGCTTGCATGATTTATATGTTATAGAGGAGTTATAGAGGTGCACAAATTAACACCGGGTTAGTTGTAACACAAAACTTATTGACTAGTTGCCAAATCAGCACAATATAGTGAAAATGTTGTGCCAAAATATATCAAATAATCATGTTGCACTACTTGTTTTCTTCAACTTTAAAATACCTCTTTTGCACAATATTGTTCTGTCCTATGTAAAACTATATGTATAGTCTGCTTTAGATTATGTGTTCTTATAGTTTCAGTACATATGTATAGTTAGTAGCTTGCATAGTTAGATTACCATTTCAGTATGTTAGTTATGTATAGATTTAAAATAGCTCTTCTAAGGTGTTGTTCATATTTATGACTATGTTTATTTATGTAGCATGGTCCTGCAAGACACAACATTTCGTTCCACTGTAGGTCCAGTGCTTCCACTGTATGTCATAAAGCTCAACTTGACTTGAACTTGAAAATTGAATTCAGGTGAAGTGAAAAGTTGATGAAAAAAATATAAACTGTAATTAATATACAAAATTCACATATTTGTGCATTTTATTTAAGTGTGAAATTAGTTCACTATACTCTGGACTATATGGAAACTCACACACTTAAAAAGTTTTTTTTTTTTTAAGTTGCGCCTAATGTATACATGTTCCATCTTTTATATGAAACTTTTACATGTTAGTATGACTTAATTTTTTCCTGTTTTCTCATCTTTTCATTAGGCTATTGAGTTTGGGGAGCTAGATAAGCCTAAAGTGAAATTCCTGAAGCAGATTCTGTCAAAACTCCTTAAAGAAACTGAGCCAGAAGACCTTGTGAATATATTTGGCAGGTGAGAATCATTTGTACTATGAACATTAATATCTTTTCATGTGTGTTTATTTATATATATATTTCTATCTTTATTAAATGCATAAATCTGTAACTTGTATAAGGTAGAAGCTTGACATTGTTAATTAGAAAAATTGTTTTACAGTATTGATTCAGAAGCATTATTCCAGAGAATAATGTTTAACAATTGCAGCATAAATTAACAAGAGATATGAACTTCATCAGGCATAATTAGTTTTACATTATTCCCAAAATATGTTTTAAATAATAAATATTTATTTGGCTTATTAAACTAAAATGAATGAAACACCAGGGTCTGTCTTTACAAAACATTTTATCTTACTTTTGAGAGTTCTCTTAAATCCTGTTCACAAAGCTGCTGAGACAAACATTTGCTAAGGAAGAGAGAAGTCTCAAGCTAGGGCAGTCGACATCATGTCTATGGATGATTTCAGCATGATTACTAACTATGCAAACAGTGATTGGCTGATGGGGAGGAAAGGCATCTCTGTCAGAAATGTATAAAAAAAAAATTCATCAATTTATTCAACATTGTGGAGCACAGTATTATGCCGCCATATTCAAATGAAGGTTTAAAGATATTGTTTAAAAAGATTTTACAATGCAGGCTAAATGAAGAATTGCTTTCTAAAAGGTAGGTTCTTTGCTTCTAATGTTACAGTCATTAAATACAGATTCATAAGTTAATGTATGTTCTTAGAAAACAAATAAACAGACATTTTCAAGTGATTTTATTTTTGAACATTTTTTAAAATATATATGTAAAATGGCAAAGTTTGTATTTGTAGAAAGTATTTTTTTGTGTAAATATATTTATAAAAATATATATTTTTATTGCCAGTTTTTGTTTATTTTAAAATAAATGTAAAAATATATATTTTTTAATGTTTTCTTTCTAAGATTGCCTGCGACAGCCATTTTAGAATAGTTTGTCGTTTAGTCTTAGTGACTTTAGGAGTTCTCTTCACTAATGTTTCACCAATTTAGGAGCTAGTTTTCATGCTAAAATGCTTTGTGAAATACTCTTAGATTAAATCTTGAGGAATTTAGGACTGACACTATCCTTTTATACTAAATGAGCAAGCTAGAAGCTACTTTTAGACTTAAGATATTTTGTGAATATGGGCCCAGATATGTAGGAGTTTATTGAAAATAGCTTGTGTGTGGCCTGGTGTGTCAATATCTGCCTGTGTGTCTACCATTGTGCCTCAGGATCTCTGGAATTCCCAAGCTGGGAATGCTTCGGGAGGGCTTGAAGCTGTTCATCAGTCACTTTCTGCTCCGCACCGTTCACGCACAAGAACCAGCTGAGCAAGCCAAGGTACTCAAGGACAGAGCCGAGTTCGCCACTAAAGCCATGGAAGCCCGGGACGCTAAAATCAAGCTATAGAGCTCTTGCACATACAGATGTGTACATAATTGATCAGACACAAAAAAAGCAAAGTCAAAATGACTGTGACTGTGCAGAGCCATATGCAGACTTTAAAACACATTATTGCTTATTGTAGTAATGACATTCTGTAGAAAAAAAAAAAAAAAATGTGTGAAATATATAAATATAACATTTAAGTGTGTTTTAAAGAATTACTTACTAGAAGGTTGGCAGTTTTTCTGCTCTATTCTTTTAATGTAAAATATTATCATCTGGTTTTTAAATACATGCAAGCACATTGATCAGAACAGATCTCAAATCTGGGATTTTGAATGACATTTGGACTACATATAAGAAAGATGAATATAACAGCTGAATGTAAATTAAATTAAAGGAATAGTTAACACAAAAATTTTAATTCTGAAGTGGTTGTAAATTGTAAAGGAAAACTTTTTTGAGTTTCCTTTTCCTGAAGATAAAAGAAGATATTTTAAAGAATGTTGGAGACCTGTAACCTTTGATTTCCATAGTAGGAAACACAAATACTATGGAAGTCAATGGTTACCAGTTTTCAGCATTTTTCAAAATATCTTCTCTTGTGTTCAAACTGGTTTGTGAAAAGTGAAGGTTGAGTAAATGATGACAAAATTTTCAGTTTTGTGTGAATTATCCCTTTATTAGTAAGTCATTGGATTTAATTTAAAAGCAAAAGGACATTGTTATGGAGTAAATGCAGCAAATAATAGTAAAAAAGAAAAGAAAAATGATCAAGGGTAATATTTTACAGTAAGGTTCCATTTGGTAACATGAAAAATATATCCAAAGCATGATTTAAGCTTAGCTAACAGCAATTTCCAAATGATCAAATGCAACTGCAGATAATGTATTAGTAAATATTGTTCATTATATTAAATATAAGGGCGGCGCGGTGGCTCAGTGGTTAGCACTGTTGCCTCACAGCAAGAAGTTCGCTGGTTCGA